>CM044440.1:48488712-48502955 GCA_024363595.1 Xenopus borealis
ATAACTGTTCAGTGAGTTTGCAATTGATCCTTAGCATTCAGCTCAGATTCAAAAACAAACTGTTATGACCCATGCCTGGTAACCAATCAGTGGCAACCAGGAGAGCTGCAAAGCAGGAAGTAGTGTTCTCGCTTTAATGTTAAACATCCAATCATTCCAGCTCTTATAGACTACTTTTTATGGCTAACTATATTAGTATCATTTCATACCTCCCAACTGTCCATTTTTTAGAGGGACAGTCCCTCTTTTTAGAGGTGAACCCACAGTCCCTCATTTGTACTGGAAAGTCCCTCTTTTCTCTGCACTGAACAGCCAGAAAAAGAAACAAAGTTTCTAACTTAATTGAGCCCAGAGCCCAGAACAGCTAACAGGTGGAAATAAGATAGAAAGTAAGTAATTGTAACAGTTTAGATAAGGAGAAATATTTTCAAACGTTCATAACCTGCAAATTTTGTAAAATGAACATTGTAATTAGGGGGTGTGGTCACAAAATGGGTGTGGTCAAAAATGTAGCCATGCTACAAGAAAAAAAGATTTTGTCCCTCTTTTTACTTCCAAAATGTTGGGAGGTATGTCATTTTCTATTTTGCACAGCCTCTCCTCGATATGCCCACATTGAAGTGGGCGATATTGGGCTGATCCTTTAATTCCTTTAATGGCCATAGTAGGTCATATTAAAGGTTTGCCTAGAACCAAGTTTCACTGAATTGGCCATACACAGGGAATGCTTAATGTTATTATTGTTATGCCTAACATCCAGTATTATTGAATCTTGTAAGAAGTAAAAAGAAGAATCTTCTCCCCTCACTAACTCTTTTTGCTGGTACACCCTGCACTGGCTAACAAGTCTAAAAGGTCATCTAACTGACATGGAGCTGAAACCCTATTTTGGCCTAAAGGAGAACTGAACCCCAAAAATGAATATGGCTAAAACTGCCATGTTTTATATACTGAATTTATTGCACCAGCATAAAGCTTCAGCTTGTTAATAGTAGCAATGATCCAGGACTTGAAACTTGTCACAGGGGGGTCACCATCTTGGAAAGTGTTTGCGACACATGATCAGTGGCCTCTGAGCAGCTTTTGAGAAGCTAAGCTTAGGGCTCGTCACTAATTATCAAGCAGAAAATGAGGCTCGACCACATGTATAACCTTTGCTAGCACTAACATGCGCAGGCGTAAGAGTGCATGCACATAAGCATCGGATCACTGGGGTGCAGCACGTTCCCAGTGCTCCCCATACAGCGAATGGGCTGCATGCCACCATAAAAATTGGCCACCCTAGGCCTGGCCACAAATCCAGGACTGGGAACAGTAACACATTGAATGTGTATTAAAGTAATAAATATATAATGGATTTAATGTGCTGCACTTGTACAACTTGTGTGTTTGCTTCAGAAAGACTACAATGGTTTAAATATACAAGCTGCGGTGTAGCCATGGGGGCAGCCATTCAAAGGTGAAAAAGGAGAAAAGGCACAGGATACACAGAAGATAAAAGATAAGAGCTGTAGTATCCAACAGGATTCTTCAGAACTAATTAGTTATCTAATATTTATCCTGTACTTGAATGGGTGCCCCCCGTTGCTACACATCAGCGTGTTTATATAAACTAAAGGTTTGTTATCTGTATGTTATAGTATCATTCCTTTAAAACACTTTTTTTCTGTGATATTGTTCATTTAAATACTCACAGAACACAACGTAGTTTTGAATCGATGCCAGGTACAATCACAGGTATAGTAACGACAGCACAGATGGCACTGCTGATAATATAAGATAATAGGTCCCTTGGGAAAAGTTAAACTCACAGCTTAAAGGGCAATTCACCTTCATTAACAAAATAGTAATAACTGAAAAAAACCACAGAAATATGTTCAAACTTTCATAAACTGCCACATTTTGCATAAAGAACACTGTAATTAGGGGGTGTGGCCACAAACATGGGTGTGGTCAATTTTCGCTGTGCAGCTATGTTTTTGTCCCTCTTTTTATTTACAATGCGTTGGTTGTAACTGCTATAGCAGTTACTATCATGCACACTAGCTAAACCTCATTCACGGGGTCCCTGCTCCCTCACTTCTCTTAAGAGATTGTCCCTTTAGGGCCTTACACTTCTTGGCTTTGTTGATACCAGGATCAATGGGGCTTCCTCCTGGTTCAACAGATGCAGACCAAAGAGGAAGGACCACTCCATGCCAAACACTATATTACAGTGAGGTAGGAGTGGTGATGGGACTAAAGCCAATTAAATAAATATTAGCCTTGATACATGGACATTTGCCTAGCAACAAGGGAAATGAGGAACTGTAGGGAATTAAAACCATAGGGACTGTTATCCCTATGGGTCCCTACAATGCCTAGGCACAAATGCAGTATGGTTGAAGTATGGTTGAAATCAGTTTAGGTCCTCTGACCAGGGCAAATGTAAATGGTTTGTTCACCTTGAAACACTGTTTTCAGAAAAAGTTAATCAGAAATGAAGACTTTTTGCAATGACTTTCTATTTTCTATTTGTGATCATGTTTCTAATAATGTTTAGCCTTCTAAAGCAGCTCTGGGAGGATGGGGTCGCTGATGCTTTAATTGTTCTAAATTGATACATTAAAATTTTGGAGGAAAAAAATAGAAAATGGAAAGCAATTGAAAGAAGTCTCTATTTCTGGTGAACAATCTGAAAACAACTCAACTGAAAAAAGGACGGTGAAAGCCTCTTTAACCTACCTCTGGGCCAAGAGCAAAATTCTCATTGATGGGATGCTGCAGGCACTCCAAAAAAATTGTAACAGTACTACCTTCAAGCAGATCAACGTGAATGCATTAAGACATGCAGTAAATATATGGCCTGCGCTAACTGGCACCAATTAGCCTGTAATAACAAAGAAGGGGATGCCAAAAGAATAAACGTCTCCACTTAAGATAACATCATTACCTTATGAACATTTGTTCTAAAAGTAAGTTTAAAAAAGAAAGAAATGGAAATGATTTTGTGGTAAAGCTCTGCTATTTTTTCAAATGTTATAACAGATGAATGGTCTGATGATGAGTCCAGGGCAAAGGTTATTTTCCCCATTTATTAAAGCATCCCTGATTCTTATTGTACTTGCCCTGTCAATTTACTGTAAAAATCAACTCCCACTGCAGTAAGTATGAGACTTGGATTTGTGGTGACTATTTTAGCACAGGCATTCTAATCAGTACTAGGGACACTTGTCCATCGAGTACAGTTAAACCTGCTAACTGATCAAGAGAAAGACAAAAAAACGATTTCCTTCCTGACTCCAGCTCTTACTGTAAAAACTCCTTTAAGAATATTAAGATCAAACTTTCTTTGTGAATGAATGCAGTCTGTATCATTTGAAAGGATCTACTGATAAATAAAGCAGGTGGTTTATTTATCTCAATATCTTTAGGTATTATTGTATAGGGGTACTTGCATTATCTGCCAGTACCCCTAGGTCCTTCTCTGTCATAGATTGGCCTAAATCAGTTCTATTAATGGTAAACGTGGCTTTCATATTTTTACATCCTAATGTAAATGTGATAGGCACCTTACATTGTAAGCTTCTCTGGGGCAAGTACTTATGTGAATAATGTATAATCTCTTAAAATCACTACAGAAATGTTTTGGCACTACATGAAGGAAAATAAAATAAAAATAATTTTATAGTCGCTGTTACACAGGCACCACTTCTGTGGTACTGAGGGACGATTTTTTTCTGGCCTACATGGTGGAGGGCCAATAGTGTAAACCAGTGTTGACCACACCCTGTTTTAAACCACACCCACTTTAAGCCACACCCATGTTACCACAAGACCATGTCCACATTAAAGGGATACTGTCATGTTTTTTCAAAATTAATAGTACTGCACCAAAAGACCTCCGCACTGAAATCTGTTTTTCAAAAAGGAAACTGATTTTTTTACATTTAATTTTAAAATCTGACATAGTGCTAGACATATTGTCAGTTTCCAGGTGCCCCCATTCATGTCACTTGTCCTCTGATAAACTTCAGTAACTCTTTACTCCTGTAGTGCACATTGGAGTGATATCACACCCAGTAGCCTAACAACAGAACATTGGAAAGTTAACCAGATAGCAGCTTACTAAAACAAGGTAACAGCTGTCTGGTAGATCTAATAACAGCACTCAATAGTAAAAATGCATGTAAGAAAGCAGTTCCATAGTGCAGCACTGGCTCTTTCTGAAAGCATATAACCAGGCAAAATGAGATGGCTGCTTGCACACCAATATTACAATTAAAAAAATGTACTTGTTGGATTAGAAATTGAATTGTATATGGCAAAGTGAATTATTTTCAGTGTAAACACCATAAAAATCATGACAGCACACCAAAAAAAAAAATGTTAACAAACCTCCAGAACAAACGCCTACCAGGCTTGTGTTCCACAGGCAGAGCAGAGCACACACGGGAAGCATGGGGCAGACAGAAAAGAGCAGGAGACACGGAAACCTATCATCACCACTCCAAGATGTACTAGATACAGTGATACAGTGCTGATGCCCTTCCAGCAGTTTGTATGAAGTGTGAACAGGAGAACTGTAATAAAATTACCGGTGCGGCGGGGACGCCCGCTGCGCCGCCATCGGCAGGGACGCCTGCCGTGCCGCTCTTCTTGCCGGCTTCCTCTTAGTGCGCACTCTACTTAAAGGCGCAGTGCAGTGGCACCAAATTTGAAATATTTATAGGGCCATTTTTATTAAACTCATTGCTCGTGATTAATCCTGGTGCCTTGTACCTGTGCTGTTAAGCTTCTGTTTGTTCCTGATTACCTGTTTGACCCTGCCTGGCTTTGACTACTCTGATTATTCTGTATCCTGACCTGTGCCTGTTATTTGACTATCGATTCTGCCTCATCCTCGTCTGATTGATTACCCGGTTTTGACCCTTGCCTGCCTGACGATCCTCGCTATCTGCCTGCCTCGACCAAGCCTGTCTGACCTTGAATCTGCCTAACGCTATCTGTACCATGACCTTTTGCCTTTAAGACTCTTATTACAGTCGTGCCCCATTGCTGGCCAATACTCCTGCCCTGCACCTCTCGTTTAAGTCCAGGTGGCATCTGAGTAGCTGAGGGCTCCTCCCAAAGCCAAAGGCGGTCACACTACTGGTGAAGCACGAGCCGAGACAAGGGTACTTGGCATTTGTTCTGGTATTGGGTGCCGACCGTGACAAGAACAATGTGGGCATTTTCAGTACGGGTGTCAGGTGTGAACAGTACAGGGCTTTAGGGTATAAACAATAGAGGTTTTACAAGTGTGAACAATCCTGGCGCGGGATTACATGTGTGAACAATTCAGGGTATTACATCTGATCTTGACGGTTAAACAATGCAGGGGTCAGTAAATCTTTGTAGTGACACCTTTGAAATTGTACACATGATAAGCAGTCACAGCAAAGTGACCTGGCATTACTAATGCACCAGAACATATTTGGATAATTGAAATCCACCATTATGAAGACTTGACCCAAACAGACTTTTTCTTCCTCTTCAATAACTTCATGGGGTTTATAGCATACTCCCACAATTACTTTGCTAGGCTCTATCTGTGAAAAGTTCAGCCCATAAGGCTGTTTTTCCATTTTCTACTATGTTATTTTCCTTTATATTGATATTTAAATCCTGCTTAAAGAAACAGACATACCTTCTTTTATATTTCACCTGTCCTGTTGAAACAAAGCATATGCTGTTATACTTACTGCCCAGTTGTGTGACTCATTCAGCCATGTTTAAGTTATACCAGTTACATCATATTTCTCTGCCAGTGCCAGTACCTCCCACTCATATTACCATTCAAGTCTTGCATTTGTTAACATACATTTAATATGGGATCAGCATGTAGATTGTGTAAATACAACTTGTGGTCCTCCCTGCTATTATCAATACCCCCCAAACAAATCTCTACTTCTTACTTTTCCCAAAACCGTATTTAACCTATTATTCATTGAGTAACTCACTGCACCCTCCCCCCCATGCCTATTTTAAATTCTCCTCCATCCTTCTAGCCATCCTCTCCCCCAAAGCAGCTGCACCATCATCAATGAGGTGCATTCCATCTATGGCAAAGAGCTAACAAATTAGCCTAGTTTTCACAAAAACCCAAACCCCTCCTTCCTATACTATGCTCACAGCCACCCATCAATTGCCCTAAGACACCACTGCCTTCTTAGCATTGCACATGGCACAGGTACTATTTTTGTTTGCCTCCTAACTTTTTTAATAACAGCAATGTGTACCAAGACTGCCCAGTGTTTAACAGCCCCACTAAAAAAATCTGTCCACTGTATCCACCACTTGATGAACCTCAGCACCAGGCTAATGACAGACAGTTTTGCTAGTGGGGTCCTTGCTACCCTTTTTTTAAGAACTGATTTTCTTTGATGTAGCTGTGACAAAGGTACTATGGTACTTTTATGATGGCTCTGAAAACTGTATAGTGGGTGACACTAAAAGGTTTAAAGTACCTCTTGATTTTTTAGTCTCTCCTAGCAAAAATGGCTCTGTATTCCCTTTATATATATATATATATATATATAGAGAGAGAGAGAGAGAGAGAGAGAGAGAAAGAGAGAGAGAGAGAGAGAGAGAGGTGGAGTTATTTTACAATTTATTTGCCCAAACCATCTAAACACTCTTCTTGGAACAAACCTTTTTGACTTCCAGAAAGTTGGCTAGTCTGATCAGTGTCACTAAGAGATTATTAACATGTTATTATTAACATGTATTTAAATAGCACCAACATATTTCATAGCGCTGTAATTGGCTTCCAGTTAAAGAATACTAGGTGTTGTTTCAGGCATTGCTTGTGACTATGTGTCTTGCATCTTTAAAATAATAGATGTATTATATGCATTGTAGCAGTTCTCCAATACTATGAAATTACTTTGTGTCACTGGCCAGATTGGAAGGCAGGCTGGGAACATGCTACTGGACCACATAACCAAGTTTATTACCCTTAAAAACCCATACCTATTTTGTAGGGATGCACCAAATCCAGGATTCGGTTCGGGATTCGGCTAGGATTCGGTGCATCCCTACTATTTTGTTTCAGAATTGCAACAATATGCTGATGAGTAGTTTTCCAATGCTATGGAATGGTGCAACCTCTTTGCTCAAATGGGCAGGTCAATGATTTTGGGGTACATAAATATTGGGGTGAGGCCAAGCACATTTTGAGAATCTCTGTTGGTGCAGATAGATTGGTAAATTGCTAATTTGGTGTCATTATTTAGCCTGTAAACTATAGACTTGTTAATTTGACATCAGTGGTAGAAAAGCTTTGGAAGGGGGTAATAGATAACATACTTTAATACTTTGCAAATCACAATACAGGCATAGGATCTATTATTTGGAATGCTTGGGAACTTATTTTTACATGATTTGGATCACAATTTGTTAAAAAATTTAAGCATTAATGTAGCCCTATTTTGCTACTGCCTGGTCTATAATAACCCTCCCTGGGAGTGTCCCTGATCTGCAATCACACACACAGAGGAAAGGTTGATGGATTTATTTGCAGGATCCTTATAATAACCATGATACATATTGCCCATAACCCAGTTTCTTCAGAATCTTGAGGACTCCCTTTGGCTTTCTGTGCCCTTAGAAGAGTACACTTGCTCTTTAGAGCCATGACACAGACTCCTAAAGTGAGCACCAACAATTTTTTTTTTTTGGTGTGCTACCACAACCGATTAATTTGGACATGGCCTTGTGGTAACATGGGCGTGGTTTAATAACAGGGAGTGGTCAACACTGGCTTCCATTAGGCCAGTAACACAGAAGTTGGACAGCACTGCCATGTCACTGATATAATGATGTTAGCCTAAAAACAGTTGAAAGGTGACAAATAACACCAGTGACAAAAGGTTCAGAGGTGTATGGATGGTCTTTTCTTCTTATCCACCCTGCCCCTGCCATTTTCCCCAGCTGAAAAGGTGGCAACCCTATATGGCAGCTTCAGTGGGCCAGGACCCCCCAGTCTGACACTGTGTTTATTAAGTCCTCCGATTTACTTGTAAAGAGTAATTATGGCCTCTCACAAGCACCTTTTTCCAGGGAAAACATCTACAACCTGGATACCTGGAAACCTCAAGGTTTCATTCTTTTGAAAATATTAGTTTCACAACTATACACTCTCTCCAGCTCATTAATATCCTTAAGGAATGGAATCCATTTATTGAAGGAGGCCCCCACACGCTACCGTTTAGTGTATAACTAGCATTTATATTGTTTGTACAACAGTTCATAACCTTGCACTTATCAACATTGCTGCCCATTTCTCCAATATAGCTAATATAAATCTGCAAAGTGTCAACAATCTGCTTCCCTCCACAATTTAGCATAATCAGCATACAGATAATGCTTACAATTCCAACATCAAGGTGATTAATACATTTATTAAAAAACATAGAGCCATGGTCAAGACCTCCTGTGGTACTCCACTGTTAAATTAGAAGATCTTATATTTACCACAACTCTTTGTAATGTATTTTATGGCCAATTCTTTCTTTAAGTATAAATGCCATGTTTCCAGGCCCATTTAAATCACTAATGTTTTGTGTGCTACTTAATCAGATAGTTATTAAGTAGATGACATCTACTGCCACCCCTGTGTCTACGCCTCTTCTCATATCATAAAAGGCAATAAAACTGGCCGTTTGTATAAACACCAGTAGGGATATAACTCATAACTCATATATGAAAAAAGTTGTCATACCCTTAAATCCATATGTCTCCTCTTCCCCTGTGGATAACACAGCACCCCAGCACGTGATTAAAAACCTTAGGGCCCCTAACAATAATTTATTTTCAAATGCTAACAAACCCCCAGAACAAATACCAGGCTTATGTTCCACAGGCAGAGCAGGGAACACACAGGCAGAGCAGGGCACACACAGGCAGAGCGGGGCACATACAGGCAGAGTATGACACACACAGGCAGAGCAGGGCACACAAACACAGGCAGAGCAGGGCACACACAGGCAGAGCAGAGCACACACAGGCAGGGCAGGGCACACTAAAGCAGAGCAGGGCACACACAGGCAGAGTATGGCACAAACAGGCTGAGCAGGGCACATACAGGCAGAGTATGACACACACAGGCAGAGCAGGGCACACAAACACAGGCAGAGCAGGGCACACACAGGCAGAGCAGAGCACACACAGGCAGGGCAGGGCACACTAAAGCAGAGCAGGGCACACACAGGCAGAGTATGGCACAAACAGGCTGAGCAGGGCACATACAGGCAGAGTATGACACACACAGGCAGAGCAGGGCACACAAACACAGGCAGAGCAGGGCACACACAGGCAGAGCAGAGCACACACAGGCAGGGCAGGGCACACACAGAAAGAGTAGGGCACACTCAAGCAGAGCAGGGCACACACAGGCAGAGTATGGCACAAACAGGCTGAGCAGTGCACACACTGGCAGAGTATATCACACACAGGCAGAGTATGGCACACACATGAATGCCCTAGAGTCAGCACATGTTGTTGGTATGCATATCCACAGACTGTTGTGGCTGCGATTCCCAATAAAAGACAATGGGGTCCGTTTACTAAAGCACAGTAAAAATATGCGCTCAAAATATAGACAAATGTATTGCCAGATATGTTTTCGCCAGTTTTACTGCGGTAAAGTATTTTTTTGCAAGAAAATTCTAAAGGGGCAGGAAGTATCCCATAATACTTTTTTTACCCATCATTCTTTGCTGTAGCCATTGCTGACAAGAGAGAGATCTGTAGCTATTGCTAACAGGATGTTTTGGCGTCTGCTTCTATCGGATGGAACAGCAGCAGTTTCAGCTCAGCAGCGTATTATTGGCATCGGGCATCATAATCCAAGGATTTGTCAGCCTCAATGCTTTTGGCCAGGGGTTTGGTTTCTTTGTGATTGGCTACATTAAACTGTGCATTTATATGATGCTACGAGAGACTAGTATGATTTCTTGTTGATCTGATTGTTTTGGCAGAAGTGTTTGTGACTGGATGGATGAAGTATCGGTTTATATGATGCATACATGTTTGATTAGTGTTACTCTGGCAATTTTGTTGGATGGTATAATCATCAGTCAATAAAGTTTTGAAGATGCATTTCTGGCCATAAATGTCACAGTAAAAATTGGCATAATAACCGCCATAGAACAAGACTATTTTATAGCATAAATATTTGCAAACTTAATTTGTCCCCAGAAAATTCGCAACTCACTAAAATTACCGCCAACATAGGCTGGCTCGTTAACGCTTGACTTCGGTGCGCATCGTTGCTTAGTAAACTTAGTCGCTGCGAATATTCTGGCGGTAAAATATTCGCAGTGATAATGTGCGGAAACTTATGGTCAAATTTACTGCACTTTAGTAAATGCACCCCTATATATATTTGGAAAAATACAGATATTTTGCACACCTAATGTGCAAAATATGTGTTTTTCACACTACCAAGCTAAGGAAAGCATCTTTTTGCAGTTGAAGAATTCTGAGAGTTGTAGATTAGCAACATCCAAGCAACAAGATCTGTAGTGGACATCTTTATCTTGAGCATGTGTTTGGGCTCTTACACATGGGTGTTTTTTTCCTGTGTTTAAAGTGTGTTTAAATGCAGGTAACGGCATAAATAAATACATTTGCTTATAGATTCATTATGCTTGTCCAGGCTATACTCATGAGCATTTTGAGTTGTGGTTTACTCTATTTGTGTTTCAGGTCTTTGTTTAAATGCAGCATGCTGGATTTTCTTGAGCATGACTTGCTTTCAGCTATCGCAGAATAGAGGGTTGTGTTTGGAATGGGCAAGGAACATATTTAGTTGAGTTAAAAAACAGCATGCATTTGAAAACACACAAGAAAACGCCCATGTGTAAGAGCCATTCATGTCTAACAGTTAAAGAGGTGGTTCACCTTTATGTTAACTTTTAGTATGTTCTAGATTGTCCAATTCTAAACACATTTTTATAGTTTTTTTTTTTAATGATTTGCCACCTTCTTCTGATTCTTTCCACTGACCCCATCTAAAAACAAATACTCTGTAAGGCTACACATTGAGGGGCAGATTTACAAAATTCACGTGAATAATTCGAAGTTCGATCGAATTTAATATAAATTCAAATTCGAATCTTTGAATATGCAAATTAGGCAAATTCGACCTTTGAATATTCAAATTCGAATGATTCGAATGAAATTTTATTCGAATTTTTGAATATTCGATGGTCGAATACTTCCCCCTTAAATTTGTATTCGACCACCTACTTCGCCAGGATCAAGCTACCTAATTGGGAATCTGGGAGCTGAGATCGAATAAAAAAAATTTGATCGATCGATTAAAATCGTTCGAAAATATTCGATCGATTGAATTTTTTATATTCGATCGATTGAATTGCGGTAAAATCCTTCAAAATTCATATTCGAAGGATTTTACTTCCCCACTATTCCCATGGTCGAATTTCTAATTTTTTTTTAATTCGAAATTCGACCCATAGTAAATCTGCCCCTGAATCTTACTATTCAGGCCCTTTTTTATCCATATTCCAGCCTCCTATTGAATTGCTAGGGTAATTTGCTGAACTGCAGAGCTGCCAAGTAAAAAGCAAAATAACTCAAAAACCACAAATAATAAAAAATTAAAACCAACTACAAATTGTCTCAGAAAATCACTCTCTACATCATAGTAAAAGTTATCTCAAAGGTGAACAACCCCTTTGAAGTTGTCCAGGCAATCTATTTAGCACTTGAAAGAAAAGACTAATGTTAATCTAATAAAATGAAGTTTAGAGTTGTGTTTTCCGCAGTAAAGCAATACGTTTCATATTTGACATTCACAGGAAAAAGGATTGTCTCATAAGTTTTGGATGACTGGAATATGTTTTCTTAGGATTTGTTTCCACAGCTGAGGGAAAAGAAACATGTACAGCATAATTAATGACAAGGATTTCAAAATGTTTTCATGACGCTAAGAATGTTAAATACAATTTAATAACAGTGTGAATTAAAGATTAATCAGAGTATAAATAACATGTACATATTTAACTGAATATTTGTGGGTACTGTAATAGAATGCATTTTTATCTTGTTTTGTAACCCATAATGAGCAATCATATGTGTTTTCATACAGTAAATGCTTCTTCTAATTGTTTGTTAATGGTTTACAGATTTAATTGCTCCATGTGCTTCTTGTTGTTTTTTCTTTCCAGTATAGTAAAAGAAAAGTGCAGCTCTCGTGGTTCATATATTTATGCTAAAAGCCCTTTGCCGCATACCACTTACTTATGGGTGCTCTGCCCACGGTGTTCCTCACCATTACTAAATTTAGAGAAAACAATTAAAAGCAGTACTCTAGTGAAAAAAACAGCATGTGGCCTATCAAATTTCTAGTTTTCTGCCCTTAATCATAAACTCATAAAGATGAGGTTGCAAAGGCTATTTAACATAAGGTTACATCAACTTTATGAGCAAATGATTAAAGGGGTGGTTCACCTTTAAGTTAACTTTTAGTATGTTATAGAATGGCCAATTCTAAGCAACTTTTCCATTAGTCTTCATTATTCATTATAGTTTTTTTGCCTTTTTTTTCCCCTAGAAACCATCTTGCAAAAACTGCAACTAGGGAACTGCTGAATAAAAAGCTAAATAACTCAAAAAATGCAAGTAATAAAAAATTAAAACCAAATGCAAATTTTCTCAGAATATCACTGTCTACAACATCATACTTTAACTCAAAGGTGACAAACCTCTACGGACAGAAAGTTCGAAACAAGTTAGGCTTTGCGTCCTTAGCTGCTTACTGAATAAACATTGTATTATTTTTTCACCAAAGTGATGCCTTTAATTATATTCTGTACATTTCCTTTCCATACTCACCCAATTAATCTGGCATTTATTTTATTTTTGTAAATGATGTGGATTTTTCAGCGGTTTTCTGAAGCTATGCTGCAGTAGTGTTGAGTGGAAACACTTTGTCGCAGAAAGAATTTGCATTACAACTTTAAAAAATGCAAATATTTGATGCCCATGTGAGCCACTGTATCCACCTGTTACTCTGTTTGCATTCACATATAAATTGGATGCGTGCAAGACCTTAGGTACTTACACACTGGCATTTTTGCTGTGTTTGGTAGGTCTCATTTACTTTGTACACATGTGCAAAGTTCAAAAAGGTTGCAACATTTGTTTTCCCACAATGCAACTTTATTTATTTATTATTTCATAAGTTGTGTTATTGATTGCTGTACCATACAAGGCATTTGCTAGTGATTCACTGTACAAGTCAGTTACTGTAATTCATTTTGCAACACACCAATGTTGTCTGGAAAGTAACAGATGTCAGGCAACAACCCAGTCTGCCCTTGGGTCTTTTTCCCTGTCAGAAAGATCAGCGCTATATGCAGAAAAAAAATGAGTACAAGCACTTTTTCTGCATTCAGTGTTGATAGTATAACCCTATTTGTACACTACATGGATTATAGTGACATAGTTAAATCGGGTTGAAAAAAGACAAAGTTCATCAAGTTCAAACCCTCCAAATGAAAACCCAGCATCCATACACACAGCCTTCCATGTGGGTAGTCAAATATATTATATTTACCCATATCTATACTAATTATAGAGTTTAGTATCAATAGCCTTTTATGTTATGTCTATCCAAGAAATCATCCAAGCCACTCTTAAAAGCATTAACAGAATCAGCCATCACACTCTCCTTACCGTGCAGAACCACCTGCGTTGTTTCAAATGAAAGTTATTTTCTTCTAGTCTGAAGTGGTGGCCTCTGGTGAGGTGATCCTCTTTATGGGTAAAAAGGTCCCCTGATATTTGTCTATAATCTTCTAATGTACTTGTTAAGTGTAATCATGTCCCCTCATAAGCGCCTTTTTGCAGAGAAAACAGCCCCAACCTTGACAGTCTGCCCTCATATTTTAAGTCTTCCATCCCTCTAACCAGTTTAGTTGCACGTCTCTGCACTCTCTCCAGCTCATTTATATCCCTCTTAAGGACTGGAGGTGAGACTCCAGGTGAGGCCTTACCAGGGATCTATAAAGAGGCATAATTATGTTTTCATCCCTTGAGTTAATGCCATTTTTTAAGGAAGACAGAACTTTATTTACTTTAGTAGCCACAGAATGACACTGTCACGGTCGGCACCCGAATGTCAGAACTAACGGCAAGCACCCTGGTCTCGGCTCGTGCTTCACCAGTATTGTGACCGCCTTTGGCTTCGGGAG
>CM044440.1:48505173-48519170 GCA_024363595.1 Xenopus borealis
GCGGCGCGGCGGGCGTCCCCGCCGCACCACTAGACCACCAGGGTGAGTTTTCGTTACAGACACTACCTGGAATTAGACAACTTGTTATCTCCAAAAACCCCTAGATCTTTCTCAGTTAAGAAAACTCCCAGCACACTGCCATTTAGTGTATAACTTGTATTTATATTATTTTTGCCAAAGGGCATAACCTCATTTTCCAGTTTGCTGCCCAGCTTTCCAACTTAGTCAAATCACTCTGCAAAGTGTCAGCCTCCTACATGGAACCTATAGTTCTGCACAATTTAATATAATCTGCAAAAACATTATTTTCAATGCCCACCTCCAGGTCATTACTAAACATGTTTAAAAGCAAATGACCGAGTACAGAGCCCTGCAGTACTCCACTAACATCACTGGTCCAATTAGAAAATGTTCCATTTACCACCACTCTTTGTAGTCTATCTTCTAGCCAGGTCTCTGTTCCAGGCAAACATTCCTTAATTTAACCAGTAACCTTCTGTATGGCACAGTATCAAATGCTTTAGCAAAGTCTAAGTAAATCATATCCACAGCCATCCCAGATTCGAGGACCCTGCTCACCTTGATGAAGTTAGTCTGGTAAGATCTATTACTCATAAAACCATGCTTGGACAAACTCATTTTATTAAGATTTGCTCTGAAGTCCAGTATCTTATCCTTTATTAACCTCTTGAAAAGCTTTCTACCACTAACGTCAGACTAAAGGTGGCCATACACGTAGAAATCCGCTCGTTTGGCGATGTCGCCAAACGAGCGGATCTCTCCCCGATATGCCCACCTTGAGGTGGGCGATATCGGGCTGATCCGATCGTGGGCCCTAGGGCCCAAAGATTGGATCAGTACGGGCAGTTGGATCGCGGAACCGCATCAACAAACAGATGTAGCCACGATTTGACGGGATTTTTAATCCTGCCCGATCGACATCTGGCCGACTTTCGGCCAGATATCGATCGGGAAAGCCCGTCGGAGGGCCCCCCACACGGCCCGATAAGCTGCCGACACAGTCTGTCGGCAGCTTTTATCTGCCCGTGTATGGCCACCTTAACTGGCCTATAATTTTGAGGCTGAGAACTTTTTTGATAGCGGCACCACATTAGCAATTCACCAGTCCTCAATGAACCCTGAATAATTAAAGGAAAACTATATCCCCAAAATCAGTACTTGAGCAACAGATCAACAGAGTTTATATCAAATTTTGGCAAATGAAAGAATCTTACCAAACTGGTATAGATATTTAAACAAATCTTGCCCTTTTACATCTCTTGCCGTGAACCACCATTTCGTGATGGTCTGTGTGCTGCCTTAGAGATCACCTGACCAAAAATATTTCAACTCTAACTGTAACAGAAAGAAAAGTGGAAGCAAAAGACAGAAATCTTTCTGTTAATTGGCTCCTGTATAGTTTGTTTGGAATATCTGTGTGCACCGTTGAATCAAACAATCCCAGGAGGCTGTCCTTATTTTTTAAAATGGCAATTTTCTATTAATGGGACAGGACACAAGACACCCTAGTGCTCTAGCTCGGCATGAACTTAAGGAGACACCTGAAATTAAACTCTTTTTTACATCTATTATAACATTAGCTTTTGAAAGTTACTTCTAATTTTGCCATAAAGTATTTGCATGATGCTTTTACATTACCTATCTGATCTCCCATGTTCCTGTATGAGGGGGCTGCTATATTTGTGCAGCAGGCGTCTGTTATTAGAAACTGTAACTAACAGGCTGAGATGGGACAGTCAGGTTGGCAAAGTCAGAGTGTCAAAGAGTCAGGCTTAGGAACTTCAACTAACAATTATATACAAAAATAAACATGATCAACATGACCTATAGGTAACATTTAGGGGCAGATTTACTAAGGGTCGAATTTCGAATTGAAAAAGATTCGAAATTTGACCATGTGAATAGGTAAGGAAATAAAATCCTTCGAATTCGACTATCGAATTCGAAGGATTGTACCGCAATTCGATTGGTCGAAAGATCAAATAGGAAATATCGATAAATCGGTCGAATCTATCGATTCAAATGATTTTATCAATCAAATATTTTTTATTCGATCAAAAATAATGAAACCCAATTCGTTAACTTTGATCTGGCGAACTAGGTGGTCGAATAAAAATTTAAAGGGGAAGTACTTTGACAGTCGAATAGTCGAATATCCAAATGAAATTTTATTCGAATCATTCGATTTGATCGAATTAACTAAATTCACTGGTCGAAGTGGTCTTCTAAAATTCGAATCTTTTTGAAAATTCGAGCAAACTTCGAATACTTCATGTGAATTTTGTAAATCAGCCCATTAAAGTAATAGTTCAGTATAAAAATAAAAACTGGATAAATAGATAGGCTGTGCAAAATAAACATGTTTCCAATATAGTTAATCAGGGAAAAATGCAAACTATAAAGACTGGAGTAACTGGATGTCTAATATAATAGCCAGAATCCAATTTCCTGCTTTTCAGCTCTTTAACTTTGAGTTAGTCAGTGACTTGAAGGGGGGCCACATGGGACATAACTGTTCAGTGAGTTTGCCATTGATCCTCAACATTCAGCTCAGATTCAAAAGCAACAGTTATGGCCCATGTGGCCCGCCCTCAAGTCACTGATTGGTTACTGCCTGGTCACCAGTATAACCATTCAGTGGAAAACGAGAGCTGAAAAGCAGGAAGTTGGATTCTGGCTATTATGTTAGACATCCAGTCACTCCAGCCTTTATACATTACATTTTTAGCTAATTAACTATATTAAAAACATTTTTTATTTTGCACTGCCTATCCATTTACCCAGTTATTTTTATACTGAACAATGCCTTTAATGTACATTCATATGTTAAAATACATTTTTTAGTGTTAGTATCACTTTAGGTGCGGCTGGGCGGCATGCCGCCCCTGAGCTTCTGCCGCCCTAGGCTGGTCAAAATCTCATCTTTTTAGTTGTTGTCATCAACCAGCTGACCCCCTCTGACGTTAAGGGTCTCACCTCTTCCTGCTTCATTTTTCACTTGCTTTTACATTTTTTTTACATATTTAAAATAATAAACCCAGATTAACTTTATATAACAGAATAAAGGTAGAATGCAGTCATATATAAATATCAAGCCTGCCATGGGTTGTGGTCTTCCAACTCCTGGCACAGTCTCTACCCAGGACATAACACCACACTCCACTCCTGGTGGACACACAGTCTCGATCCCAAGAGCTGTTTACCCCACTTCATGCTATCTGCACCTATACCTCTTCTTTAGATATAGGTAGTAACTCCCACATAGCAGGCATACTGTCAACACCTGTCCTCACACAAGGGTCATATTCTGTGACTTTTTAATACCTTTCCTGAGGCCAAAACTCACTGAGGGCTCACACAGAGCTCGTACAGGCATCCACAGCATGGATGCACTTTCAGGCCCGGTTCCATCACTCATCTGGAGTGTGATCACTCCAAAACATCTTTTACAGGAAAGCATCTCCAGGCAACTCAATTAAATTCTCTGTTGCCTCTGAACTCCAGCCATCTCTCTCTAGTCAAGCTCTCTCACAATAATTGGGGTCCCGTATCCCTGAGCCCACCAAGGGCCTCACACCCATGTAGCATCGCTCTACTGTAGCCTCTTTCAACCCCATTTTGGGGTGGAATGGAAAAAAGGTGCGAGCACAAGCAACTCAGATTTTCATAGTTATTGAGCAACTTTGACACCTTCTGGCCAAATCTGGAATCTACTAGGGCGCACTTCAATAAGGACAAAGGACTCACTCCCCCTCCCAAATCCAATTTAGGTCCAATGCTTAGCTTGACACAGCAGGGGATTTCCAACCATGTGGAATTTTGAGACCATAGGGGAACATAGCCCTATGACTGTTGCTTATATGCACAAGTGTGCTTGGAAATGCCATAAAAAGAAGGCAGGGTGCAAAGAACTATAAAGTCTATCACTTAACTTATACAGTCTGTCACTTTGTGCTATTCCTTCCTTTCTTGAATAATTGCTGGTCTTCGTGCACAAAAGCCAGTGACTGTCCCTATAAATACAACTCAGCCTCTGTTTGGCAGTACTGTATTCATTGGGGTGAAGCACGTAGGTGACCCCCCCATCGCCTTGTACCCCTTCCTTAACTTTCATATCATTCAGACAGGGTTGGCCTGAGCCCTACACAGTGCTTTGTGCCTTGCATCAAATTTTTACATCTGTCTTGATGTACACAGTGCAGCACTGTTCCTGCTGCAAGTTGGATTTGAATAAGTACTAATGAGTTTGCTTCAGGGTGCAGGACAGTTGTAAATGAGCCCTATTGTGTCTTATACAACTAGGGCCGAATGATTACCCAGAAATAGCCCTGGCATATAGGGGAAAGATCCGTTCATTTGGCGATGTCGCCAAACGAGCAGATCTTATAGTGTATGGCCAGCTTTAGGCTATGACCACAAAATACAGATTGGATAATTTGTTGCCTGGCTGCTTCCCCTTCTCTTCCTGTAGACAGGGTGGATTTCGGGGAAAAATGTCACTTTTCTGCACTTAAATTTGCCACAGTTTCCTGCACTCGAGTGGAGACAATGCTTCCAGGTGCAGGCAGAGCAGGAGCAGAAGACGTGGTGGAGGGGCAGCATGGGAGCGGATTCTCCGCCCTAGCCAGACTGGCACTAAAATATCTACATTAATTCATGTGAGGTTTTTTTAAACTCCTTTAAATTCAAATTTACTTGAAATTCCTGCATCGATTCACATGGAGAGCACTTTATATATCTATTTTTGGTACCAGTGTCGGACTGGCCCACCGGGATACCAGGAAAACTCCCGGTGGGCCAAGGAGTCAGTGGGCCCTCATGCTGCTAAACTTTTGGCCTATTTCATGGCCATTCCCTATTTATATGAGAACAAAGAGGCTAAATAGATGGAATAACTGATTATAGTATGTAAAGAAAACAAACTAGGATAATAGAGGTTGATCAAGGAGATGAAGAATATTAGTACTGAGAGTGGGCCCCTGGTCTAAGGTTTTATGGTGGGCCCCTGGTCTAAGGTTTTATGGTGGGCCCCTGGTGTCCCAGTCCGACACTGTTTGGTACTACTTATGGGGAAGGTGATTTATTGAGAGTGACAAAGTTACCTGTCCTAAATAAGTGGCAGTATGGACAGTTTTGCCAATTCTCTACTCTCTAAAATAATGGTTTTGTTTGCTATGAGTAGCAGCACTGTTGCAGTTTTGCACCTACTTTATCCTGATGTATAATGAAAAATAATGTAACTCAAACAACTTTATATATAATAAACTGGCTTAAAGGTATGTTTAAATGTAATAGCTGTTGGAAATACTTGTTTGAAGGTTAATACTGCAATTTTGGTTCTTTCTCCTAAAGCATTGTAGCAAAAGGCAGTTGATCCAGTACAGGACTGACCTCTGCTATTTTGTTAAAGGGGACCCGTCACCCAAAGGAAATATTCAAAATCTTTTACTCTAAAAAATTATTATTATTAAAATTATTTACACTATATAAATTATTTGATTCTTGTTTCCTTCAGTCTGGGAATTCAAGATGATAACAAGCAGGCAGGAGCCATTTTGTTATTAAGGGAAACCAATGTCGATCCCCATGCCCTGGCTACACAATTAAAACGTGTAGAGAATGGGGGAAAGAGAGCAGTGACATCTAGGAAGTGCTGAATGGAATGTGAAAGTAATTGTCTGCCCAGCGTGGCATGGAGTAGGGGCAGGCAATATTTGATTGACAGCTGATATTTTAAAATGAGCTTACAACAGCTATAAATGCTTTAATAAAAAATAGAAATTGGATTTCATGTTTAATTTCAGAAGGACTTTTATTATACAGATTTTTGTGTCTGGGTGACAGGTCCACTTTAAGAGGCAGTATATGTAAAAAAAAAATCAGAAATGTGTAAATAAAAGTAACTTTAAAGGCATTCTGTGATTATTTTTATAGTGTAGTTTTTAATACCATATTACATTTGGTATCTTGCAAATAATACTTTTTACTATATAAAAATGTATTCTTAAACCAATAAATATATTTTTATCTTTTAAAAAGGTGTATAGGCAGCCATCTTAGTTTATGCTTAATCTGCTTTCAGAAACAGCTTGCACAGCACAATGCAAGCCCTTTTGGGGTATCACATGTTTAGTTCTTAAAGGGGTGGTTCACCTTTGACTTAACTTTTCGAATGTTAGAAATGGTTAATTCTAAGCAACTTTTCAGCTGGACTTAATTTTTTGTTTTTTTATAATTTTTGAATTATTTGCCTTCTTCTTCTGACTTTTTCCAGCTTTTTTTTTTATTGCCATTTTAATTGCTCATCTTTCTATTCAGGCCTCTCCTATTTATATTCCCATCTGTTATTCAAATCAGTACATGGCTGCTAGGGTAATTTGAACCCTAGCAACCATATTGCTGAAATTGCATAAAAATTTTACAAAAACGAAACAACTCAAAATCTCAAATAATACAAATTGAAAAACAGGTGCAAATTGTCTCGGAATCATTCACTATAAGTGCCATACTAAAAGTTATTTTGAAGGTGAACACCCCCTTTATCTCCCACTTGTGTACTCAACTTGTTCATACTGATTTATACAATGCTGAAATCTTCTGCAGCTTTCAGGGAACCTATAGTATGGGGAATCAAGTATGCTTGTGTAGAAAAAGATAAGATTTATATTTACTTCTGGAAGTTCTGATAGTGTTTGTGTATCTTTTCTACATTAGCTCATCTGAAGTAGCTCATGTAAAGAGAATATACTTTTCCACCTGCTCTAGCAGGTAGTTCCAATTAAGACTGGGGCACAACAGAGATTTTGTCCACCAGCAGTCATGCCCAGTGCTTGGCCAAGCCGACCCCTTGGTGACCCACCCGGCTACCAGGCTTCCCTCCTTGTGTTCACTCGAGCACAGTGCAGTGGCTGGCTGGGTTGTCAAGGGGCACTTTGCACATGTGGAAAGGGTAGCGTAGGGGCCCCTGTGGAAAGTGTAGCCTAGGAGCCTCAGAAAGTATTAATTTGCCACTAGCTGGAGGGGAAAGCAGCAAACATGGATTAGGGGGTAGACAGAAGGCAGGTACCTGCCCAGCGCCCCCTTTAGGTGTGCCCTAAGCAGGTGCCCCTTCTGCCTACAACTAGTTCCGGCTAGGGTTGCCACCTTTTCTTGAAAAAAATACCGGCCTTCCTATATATTTATCTTTTTTTCCTATTAATAACACTGGGCTCAGCCATCAAAAATACCGGCCAGGCCGGTAAAATACCGGCCAGGTGGCAACCCTAGTTCCGGCCCTGGTCATGGCAGCTAACATGCCTCATTACCACTTCTGATAATATTAAATCAAAAGTGTCTTAAGTGCCAGCCATGAAGCAGTGGACAACTTTCCATGTACATCAGCCACCACACATTTCATATTATCGGAAGCTGTGACAAACAGACAGTGCCATTTGAACCACAACTAGTATCCCGCATGTATTTTAGTCTTAGGGCAATGTCAGTTGGGGTGCTTTGTTGCCTGTAGGAAATCATGCTCCTCACTGCCAACAAAACACCCAAACTACTTTTGAATTGCTCTTTAAGTGAAATGCTGCTGTTAGAACTGACTTCTTGCTTCTGCAGATTTTCAGTATGAGAAGATGGTTTTACCTGCACCGATTCATATGAGGAGCACTTTATATATATTTTTGGTACTTTACTTCTTATGGGTAATGAGATTTCTTGAGAGTGACAAAAGTTTCCTGTGCTGAATAAGATTCAGTAAGGACAGTTTTGCCAATTCTCTACTCTCTAAAATACTGGCGCTTTCTTTACCTGCTTGTACTATTAGCCCAAAGCACCTTTGTTTTGACAGTCTATTTGGAGGAGGGGGGTTGGCATCACTGCAACTTGCAGTAAAAAGAGACTGAAGCTTATCACAGCACAGTCACAAGGCTGAAGGAAAGTAAGAAGCCTCATGTTATATTTTAAAATTTAAATTTTTGCTCTTTTGAAAAACAGATTTCAGTAAAGGATTCTGTTTGAGAAGTTTTAACTGATCTGTTTTGGAAAAAAAATATTTCCAAAACATGTTCCCCAAGTACATTAACCAGGTGAAGCTTGCTGGAGACATTTTAAAGGCACTAACACTCAAGCAAGTATTTTGGCACTAATGTCCATCTATCACCACAGTGTTAGGCGGGGGGAATGCTTTCTATTCACTTTTGTTATGAGGAAATCCAAACAGAGACGGGACTTTTGGATGATCCTGTTTTCTACCAGAAAGTAGCTGCAGACAAAATGGCCATTGTGCCAAAGTGTAAAGCTGATAAGAATGTCAAAATGTTTGCCACAGTACAGGTGGGAAGTAGTGAGCCTATGGTCTCACGTGCAAGTCTCTGAAGTTCATGTTGCTATTCCGAAACTGCAGTGCATAAGTGTGCAAAAATATGACAACTTTTGCATTTTCTATTGCACTTTGCACCCTGTCCTGTGTTTCATAAATCATCCCTTTAGGATTCAGCTGACTCCTTTAAAAAAAACTTTCATTCAAACACCAAATCAAATAATACTAGATTCATAGCATGCATAGTTTTTGGTAAAAGCTATAAATAATATAAGTTTACATGTGAAACAATGTATTTCTGGAAAGTTCACATTCTGTCAAAAGCAAAATGGGTGAATAATCCTTTTTATATGTTGCCATAGAACAGTACAACTCTCTAAGGTTCAAGGGTGAGAGGAGCTACAAGAGTTTCTCAATATTAGATGTGCAAGGGGTGGAGCAAGGTAGCCCACCGTGTTACCTAGGACACCGTTGTCAGGTTGGCCTGCCCCTGGACAGGATATAAGAACAACGCCATACTAAATGAAAGAAGTAGTCTGTGAAGTTGTCTGCAAAAGCATCCTAATAGACAGTAATTAGTGAGTGTTACCATCCTAGCAGTGAGTGCAAAGGAAGCACATGGACTGGACTGCAGTTACTAAGACTACAGCTCTATCCTTTGGAGCCAGGTGTTCTCTGGCGAAAATCATGAAGTGGATGATTATATGTCAGTCCATAGGGTAACCGTACTCCAAAGCCTTATCTTTGTATTTATAACTGGGGTGCTCAGTAATAATTTTATATCCACGAAAATATAGGAATTTTTATTTACATAGATTATAAAAATCCTTTACAAAATAATGCACACCTTTAAAATACTAACACAAAGCAAAAGCTAATTAATAAGAGTCCATTTGTGGCAGCTTAAATAATATGTGACACCAAACGACACAATCCACCCTCCAGAGGATAGTCAGATTCCATTGTCCAACATTTGTCCATACTTGCATCCTCCCCTCCCAATAAGTAAGGACATTCATGATCAAGTCCAGAGTCTGCTTGAAAGTGTCCTCATAACACACTCCCTCCACCTTACCCCCGTCCCCCACCCAAAACAATGGACCCCATAGGACAAAACAAAGTAGTATTTTTCCTTCAAGGTGTACATAGGCAGAAAAGTTAGAATGTGAAATCCTTCCATAAGGATATATTGGATGAGGATTTTGATCTTTCCATCTGCCTTACAAAGCACAACTCTCTGAGTATAAAAGACACTATCCTCTCTGCAGTCACATCCATCCCAAAAGTGTATTTGCAACGACCCTGCCAAAGATGATATTTGTAGGCAGTAATAATAATATACACTGTCTCACGTTGAATATAGGACTGGCACACCCATATAAAAATTCACTCCTTTATTCGCGTCCTATTTGAGTCCAATGTTTCAGTCCTACTTCGGATCTTTCTCAAGGTCTCTAACATGTAAATAAGTTGGGCATATCTTCCTCACCCAAGCCACATCATTTGTACTGTATATACCCCCTCCATTAGCCAGGGCCATAACATTTTCCTAAAACAACCAGCAGCTTTCACCAGGCGGCCATTTTCCTTCTGACACATGATCAGTAACACTGACATCTGCAAACAGTGCATGTATGCTGTAAAGTGCAGGTTTACACAGGCACAAAATACTTTGATAAAAAGTTCTGCTGGGGCTGATAACTATAATGGCTAATCTGAGCTCAGGAGAGGTGGTTAGGAGAACAAAATAGGATCAGACAGCTACAGCAGAGTTTCTATGGGAACCAGCAATGCTATCTCTTCATTGGTTGTTAGACTGGATGGTGTGTTTAGTAATCTAAACTGAGAATAACTGAGCATGCGCTTGAGCCAACAGACAAAGTAAATTCCTAAGGGTGGGGGCAGAGTGGGTTAGAAGAGGAGCAGGGTTTCCAAGTGATTAATGGGCTGCTGCCATGATCTGGGACTGCAAATAATGGACACAATAGTGAACACATTAGATTTCCCACAAATACACTCCCCCATGGTGTGTCTTTTGGGAGTAGTGGACCACCTGGTACCCAAGAACACGTAACACTGTGGTTCCGGGTCTTGCTCTGTAATGCCAAAAATGTTTAATAATGCATTGGATGGGGCCCAACACACCCACTACGGACTCTTGTATTAACTTAATCAACTTGGCAATATTCAAAGTTAAACTTACCGATGAAGTTAGAGGCAATGCCCTGGCGGGAATCAGGGCCTGGAGCAGCCCCAAGGGATACCGAGGATATGACATGTGCCGTATATAAACTTAAATCATCTACCAAAGAGTGTAAAGTTGAGAAACCTGTTGTTACCACAGTGTGAACAAAACCACAGACAAACATGATTTTAAGCAGAACTATTTATTGCTTGTATTGTTACAAAAGAAATAAAGTTTACCTTAAAAAAAACAAAAAACGATTAAGTGGATGCTGCAGCCTTACTGTTAACCTTTTAAAAACCAGAGTGGCAGTAGGGTTGCCACCTGTCCGGTTTTGACCCGGACAGCCTGGAATTTTGACGGGCTGCCCGGGTCAATACTTCCTGCCCGGTTTTCCAAATAAGGAAAACCAGACGGGATTAGCTTGATTGATGCAGCGATCGGCCAATCGGCGATCGCTGCGTCATAGGTCCGCCCACTGACATCACAGGCCCACCCACTGACGTCATTGGCCCGCCCACTGCCGTCACGGGCCCCACCCCCACGTCAGGGTTTAGCCACGGCAAAAGATGGCAACCCTAAGTGGCAGGTATCTACAGATTTCAAAGAGTCTGCTCACTGATTACATTTTTGTGGGGAGGGTTTAAATGTCCTTAAAACTGTAGAGTTTACACAAACTGATACCTGCGTTATAGTTTATGCAATGATAACAAAATGGTATGGCAGCCTTGTATACTTTTTTTTTACCACTCCAGTTACCTGGTACAGCACAGACTTCTTCAGTTTCCAACAAAAGTTCTAGTCATCAGTCCAAGTCATCAGTGACCCCTGTGGTCCCTAATATGGAGACCCGATTTCTTACTTCAGGGTTTCTACCGAAATTCCAACTTGGACAGGATCACACTGACAGTGTGACTTTGAGAGCTCAATCTTGTGGAATATGGGATTCTTAGATCAAATAACCAGGAACCCTCCTCCAAGCTTGCAAGACCACTACTTTATCCTCTTATCATCCTCATACTCTATCAATGCATAGGGCATACCAATATTTGCTGTAAACAACAGTCGCAAGCCTTTATGGAGTACAAGAACCCTCTCTTCATCAGGATGGTCTTGAACATGGTTTGGGAGTCAGCTTCCTCAGGGTCTCAATATCTTCTCTTTTTTCAACAACAGGTGGCCATTGAACTCAACATCATGAGTTTAAATAGGCAGCTGACCACATTGGACCACCATTTAAACACCTCATACCCCCATGGGATGTAAACCTTTGAACGTCAGTTGGCCTTGAACCTAACATCATGACGTTTATATAGGCAGCTGGCCACATTGGACCACCATTTAAACACCCCATACCCCCATGGGATTTGAACCACATTCTGCAAGCTCTGCAACTACCTCCATTTAAGGCTCTTGACTTTGTTAGTCTTCAACACACATGGACATCTCACCTCACATGGATCCATTTTTCTGGTGGCCATCTTTTCAGCATGACAGTTCTAGGAGCTGTAATAAATAAGTTTGTCCTTCGTATAAGATTTAAATTAAATAGTATTTTCTATCTTTAAGTGAAAGTGACAATAATTGATTGACAATAATTGATGTAATTTTTTAACAAGTTTTAGAATCACTCTGGTATTAATGAAGTTTTATTAAATGAAAGTATAATTTACTAGACACTGCACTTTGCACTTTACTATTATCCCTGATTGATTTGAGATTACAGCCAGATGAATTTTCAATGAATTAGGCTGCAACAGTTAAACTTATAGTTTAATCAATTAGGCACTGCACTTTATTACTTTGATTGAGTCTAAAATTCAGCCAAATAAACCTTTTATTGGCTGAAAGGGTTAAAATTGCACTTAATTAAATAGAATTTGCTTAAAAGCTTTGAGCCAAGTGGTTCATTAAGGGTATATAATTACTAAGTACTAAAAATTCGAGTGTAAGTGGGGTATTCTTTTTCTTCTTTTTTCAGTTCTAGGAGCTGGGCACCATCAGTGCCAATATTCTGGCCTTTAATCAAGACATTGTTTTCCCATCCTTCTCCCCTTAACCAATCAATAGGAAAGAACAACTCCTCCACAACGTCAACATTGTCCATTGGATGTATCCTGTATCCACCAATCAACAGGAAAGAACAAGTATCCACACCTTTGACATTGTCCATTGGATGTATTCTACATCCACCGTACAGCAAAGACAAGAATCTTGGATGCCCTCTCTGTTCTCTGTCGACAGGGCAGGGCAGTACGGCATCCATGGCTTCCTTTACCAGATGGTTTAAGCACCTTATCTTTATTTACCAGACCAAGAATCGTTCTGTTTCTGCAAAGAGTGCTCTGTTTTGGCAAAGAGTGCTCAGTAACTTATGAGCACTTCACTTGCCCAGCAGAACACGCATGCCAGGCAGCTGCATAGCATTTGTTACACATGATGCCCAGTTCAAAGTTTTCTTTTTACACAATACTTTCTTCGGATGAAAAGTTCTTCAGTCATTTATCTCATAGCTGGGGCTTTAGTTGTTATTTTAGTATGTTTTCAAGCAATTTGCAGTTCATTTGTTTTAGCCAAGATCTGCTATGTCTTCCCTCCCTTTATGCTAGCCCTGGAACTAACCTTTCTGTACCCAGTGTTGCCTAGGATAAATGATAAATCACACATACATATATATATTTTTTTGTGACATGCCACTCAACTGCATTTATACTTTTTGATGTAATTAGCATTTGGTAGGCAGGCATGCATAGGATTTGGAGATTAGAGACAGGGACACCAAGTCTTCAGACCAAAACACAGGTTTATTATTCATTTCCAACAAAAATGCAACAGAAAACACAGTTCAGCAACTTAAATGCAAAGCATTCAGGGTACATGTAATATTTGTTTTTAATTATGAGTGCGGTGAGTATTGACAATTTGTTGACCCTGCACCCAGGCATTTTGATCATCTTAATCACGAGTGCCAGCAACTTGTGGAACTTTATATATATATATATATTTTTATATACAGTGATAACAAAAACCTGATGACGGCTCGAGTTTGAAGGCCAAAACGTTACAATAAACCAGTGATTTTTTTTTTTCACTAAAGAAGACCTGTGAGTGCGGTTTTTGTTATCACTGTATGTAATTCTATTACCAGCACCCAGGCCATTATTGGTTGGAGTGTGTGCACTGGCTCTGATATATATATATGTATGTATAAAAAAAACAGAAATGGACCCGCACTCTTTGCTTTCTGTGAAAAGGTTGTGTTCTTTATTCACAATGCATCTCCAACTTTTCGCCCCATTGGGGCCTTTCTCAAGCATCTCCAACGTTTCGTGTAGGGACCCATAGGTTTCTGTTGGAGTTAAGTCCCTGATCTCTGTTACTATGCAGAAGTTTATGTTACAAGATCATACTTCTAAACAATAGTTGCAGCCCAGAGTGTAATTACCATTTCCTGCCACACAGTTTTATAGTGCTGGAAAGGAGTGG
>CM044440.1:48521492-48535381 GCA_024363595.1 Xenopus borealis
TCCTCTGGATGCTCCTGTGTGAGTACTAAACCTGGGGATATTGCTTATGCTAATAAACATATACCTTTTTGTTGTAAAAAACCTCCTGGTGCCCATTTCATCTTTTATTGTACAGTTTGCCTGGGTATTGTAGTTATACTACTTCCTAAAGGATAGCTTCCACATGGCGAAGGCCCTGCCCTGGTGTGTAGGTCGCAGTGTAACCATGCTCATCCCGCAGTAGCTGGACACTTTAACCCTTCGTGCTTATACTAGCCCAAGTTAGCGTTACATTTTGGCGCCCAACGTGGGGCATGGTTTCCCTGACACCAGATGTGGGTGCAACCCTTCTGCTGGATCTCGACGACGTGGAACTCGTGCTGAGTCCAAGATGGCGGATATCGTTTGGGATGTATGGGAGGATGTTCTGGCTGGGACCTCTCCCTGTTCGCCAGTGACCCCCCCAGAACAGGGTAGCTCTGTATGAGTCTCTCTAAGGGGTAAATTTATCAAAGAGTGAAATTCCGCCGCTCTCCATTCATTTCTATATTTCTATATATATGGTTAGTGGTGTTTTAAGAGGGTTGTGAGTTTTTGAAAAATATGCAATGGCAATGGATTTATATATAAATGTGTGAAATATTTGTGTATGTATATATAATATATGTATATTTGTGGTGATTTAGCTTGTTCTCTAAATTTCAAAGAAAAGAATATCTGCTTTAAAAGGGTACTTTTTAAACATGCACTTTTTGCCAGGTTTAACATCAATGAGTGAACTAATTTAAATCTGTCAAACTTATCTAAATCCCTAAGGACAATATGTACATAGTCTATAGATGATTCATTCCATGTAGGTGGCTGAGTGTTAAGTGCAATGACCTCATTACAGTAATTTGTGGTGAGTTGTAAACAGCAAATTGAATATTAAACACTAAAGACTTTAGATTCCTTTTTTTTTTTAAAGTTCATACATGTATGAGCATTCTTGGGGGCCTTTATGAAAGATCTTTACACACTATTGCAGGTGGTCTTCCCGTAATTCCGAACTTGAGTTGACAGGCAGGTATGTTTTCACTTAGTAACTTTTGCCGTAAATTGAAAATAGTGCTAGTAATATTATGCATGGGAAACATAAGCCAGACGAAGAAGCAAAACGTGCCTTGAAACTGCAGATAGCTGATACCTGATTTTCTTTATCCATTTTCCTTTTTGAATTTGGAAGTACTAGCAAAGACTATGTCAACCAACTGCTTTCCTGTAAGATTAATTTCAAAAACATCAGTTTGGTTTTATTCTAGGGAGAGAAGTTACCAAAACATATGGAGGGTTATCAACCTAATACATTTATTTATCTAAGATGCATGGAGCTACCTCTGTGTTATTGCTGTACTTTGTATTGTATTTTATTAGAAATACATAAGCCTATATAAGCCTATATTTTTTTTTACAGTAAGTAGAATTACTCATTTTGTCCAGAAAAAAAAACAGTATATTGCTTTCCTGGGTAAATTAAAAGAGCCCCCAGGAAAGGCCCTTAAAGTGTACAAAATGTCTAAAAACTGCTTGACAATAGAGGTACAAATTTAGGCCGAAATGACTGGCAGGGAAAGGGTTAATGTGGAATTACACTGCAGCATTTTGGAGATGAAGAGATCCCTAAATATTGACATCATATTACCTTCCCTGAATCCTCTCATACATGCTGTCCACTTCCTATATGGGCACTACCTCTCCATCAAGTGCCAGTGCATAAGTTTTATGCATTACTTTCATAAAGATACATACATCCACACTTAAAAGCATTACTGGAATCTGCCAACACAACATTGCCTATAGGGCATTCCACAGCCTCAATGCCCTCACTGTCAAGAATCAATTGATTTGCTTCAAGTGAAAACCTTTTCAGTCAGGAAAATTCAGTTCCTAAAGTCTTAAAGGGGTTGTTCACCTTTAAAGAGACACAAATACCAGAAATTAAATAATTTTTTTTTACGTTTGTCATAACATATAACATTATTTTTGCATGCAATTCATAATTTTGCCTAAAAAGTAATTTCCAGTGCTATTACATGTTGCTGCCATATACAGAATGTACATATGTAGTCAGTTAGCATCAGAAACTGAAGGGAAAGTCAGGTTGGCAAAATAGATAGGTTTCTGACTTAAACCCTTTCACTGCCGACCACTTGCGAACTTTTATTGCCAAGCAGTTTTTGAACACTTTAGGGACTCCTGGCAGGACTTAAGGTTTACCCAGGAAAACAATAAATTGCTGTTTTCAAAACAACCTAAACTTTTAAAATATGCTAGAATTATGATGTAAACACCGGTTCTTAGAGGACACAATTCTTCACCAAGTAATGCAAATTTCAAAAGTAAACGTAGTAACCTCCACTGTATGCTGGCAAATGCACAGAGTTTGTCAGGTAAAATGGAAGACCTAGAATGAATTACATGCTCTAAAAAATATGATATAATTGGTATCACTGAGACCTTGTGGGATGAAACATGTGAGTGGAATGTGAATTTAAATGGTTACACCCTTTTTAGGAGGGGCAGAAGGATTAAAAGGGTGGAGGAGTGTGTATGTAAAGCCAATGCACTAAAGAAATAACCATTGCTGGCACCAGTGGCTTAACTACCGGGTGAACAGGTGGTGCAATTGGACCAGGGCCCTTCCTGCAGATAGCACCCACTGTAGCTGGTTGCAGCCGCAAAGAAAATCGGCACGGTGTGTGTGTGTGTGGGGGGGGGGCTAGTTACATTACTGGCTGGCACTGGTGAGGGTGTGGAATCCCTCTGGGTAGAGATTTTGACTGGGCAAAAAGTTACAAAGAAAATTAACATTGGTGTATGCTATAAACCACCTTGTATAAGTGACGTGTATGAAGCCCAGCTACTTTTACAAATAGAATTTGCTTCACAACTAGGTCATTATGGGTGACTTCAATTAACTGGACATTGACTGGGGTAATGGGGTTGCCAAGACAGAAAAAGCTAGTAGGTTTGTAATTATGCTGAATGACAACTTTTTATTCCATCTTGTTCAAGAACCTACTAGGAACAGGGCCGCTCCAGCCATGTGGCAAGTTTAGAATTTAGCCTCAGATGGCACGGAGCGGCCAGTTACCAGGGGCAGCAAAAAGCCGACTGGTAACTTTAAAACAGAAATTTGGCTCTTCTAAGTGCAGCAAGCGCAATAGCAGTCACTGCACGAGCGATGCAGCCCCTCCTCGACCCATTCCGACACTACAAGTCAGAAGAGCGGAGCAGGAGGGGGGGCAGCATCAGGAATGCTGCCCCTGAAACACCCCTGACCAGGAATAACTGTTTTGGATCTTGTAATACTGTAACTAATAATATTGAACTTAGAGCTAGCATTTGTGTGGGTGAGCATTTAGGGAATAGTGATCCTTACATGGTCTCCTGTGAGATTCTGTTGCAGAGGCAATTCTATAAGGGAGTAACTAAAACAGTAAATTTCAGGTGTGCAAACTTTGACAGTATAAGGGCATCTCTGCAACATATTAACTGGGAAATGCTTTTCACAGGGTTAAACACAGAACAAAAATGGGAACATTTTAAAATGCTGCTTAAAGGACAAGGAAAGTCTAAAGTAGAATAAGGCGAGAAATGCTGTATTTTGTATACTAAACATAAACATGAACTTGCTGCACCACAAGCCTAATCAAACAAATAATTTATGCTTTCAAAGTTTGCCACAGGGGACTGTCATCTTGTAACTTTGTTAAGCATCTTTGCAAGACCAAGACTGTGCACATGCTCAGTGTGGTCTGGGCTTCTTAAGGATCTTCATAAACAGCACAAGTCATAGAACATCTGCCAGAAGCCGATACGGCAAGACTGATTAATAATCAGAATATACAGACTGCACTGGGTCCTGTGTTGTCATGTAATCTAATGTGGATTTTATAGTTTTAGTATTGTTTAATGCAAACTTTCTCCAACTCTGCAGAACCAGTGATTGCAGCAAAAATAATCCTAAAATAGAATCCCGGTTTATCTTTTTAAATCTGGCTCCATGATCTTTGTCCCTGCAGCTGAAGTTGGAAACATTAAAGGGGATGTAAAGGCAAAAATAAAAAAAGCTGCTGGAGTTCTGCATGGCTTGGAATTAAGGCAGGGGCTCTCCCTGCTGTTCATAAGTATGATTGTTTCCCTGCAGAGCAGTTAGAGACTATCTGACAATTCGTATCCACAGCAGTAAATGAAGGGAGAATTCCACTGCGTACAGTCAGGTTTCTTATAAAAATGGTACATATTTTTAAATTAAAGTTACATAGTTAAATTGTGTTGAAAAAAGACAAAGTCCATCAAGTTCAACCCCTCCAAATTAAACCCCAGCATACACACAAGCGCCTTTTTCCAAACCTGGACAGTCTACCCTCATAATTCAAGTCTTCCATTCCTCTAACCAGCTTAGTTGCATGTCTCTGCACTCTCTCCAGCTCATTTATATCCCTCTTAAGGACTAGAGTCCAAAACTGCACTGCATACTCCAGATGAGGTCTTGCTAGGGATAATTATGTTTTCATCCCTTGAGTTTATGCCCTTTTTTATGCAAGACAGAACTTTATTTGCTTTAGTAGCTACAGAATGACACTGCCCAGAATTAGACAACTTGTTATCTATAAAAACCACAAGATCCTTCTCATTTAAGGAAACTCCCAACACACTGACATTTAGTGTATAACTTGCATTTATGTTATTTTTGCCAAAGTGCATAACCTTGCATTTATCAACATTGAACCTCATTTTCCAGTTTGCTGCCCAGTTTCCCAACTTAGTCAAATCACTCTGCAGAGTGTCAGCATCCTGCATGGAACCTATAGTTCTGCACCATTTAGTATCATCTGCAAGTATAGAAATCGTACTTTCAATGCTGACATCCAGGTCATTAATAAACAAGTTGAAAAGCAAGGGACCCAGTACAGAGCCCTGCAGTACCACACTAACAACACTGGTCCAATTAGAAAATTTTCCATTTACCACCACTCTTTGTAGTCTATCTTTTAGATAGTTCTCTTTCCAGGTACAGATACTATGGGGCGGATTCACTAAGATCCGAAAATTTGTCAGCGTAGGCTTCGCTAGCGTTCGCCTCACTTTGCCAGGAGAATTTTCGCCAGCGCTACGCAAATCCAATAAAGTGTGAATTTACGCTCAGGTCGGCGAACGCTGAGTTGCGCTAGTGTTACTTCGCTTGGCAGAGCGCTGTTATGCTAGCGAAGCCTAATTTGCATACGGCGGGAACTTTAACTTATAATAGAAGTATATGTTACAGCCACTATATTCCACTACACAAGCCCAGGAAACCTTTAATAAATTATATAAAGTTGTCCTATTGCTCTACATGTGCCCCCTGTATAGTTGAGTTGCCATATGTTAGGAAATGTAGGGTGGAAGAAGGGTAACCCCCCAAAAAAATGATCGATCTTTTTCAGACTATCACCCTCCTATGCTAAAATATGCCAGCGTTTTTTTGGGACTTAGAAAAAATTTGACATTTTTTTTCAACCTCCTATCTATTGTATTGAACTTTGTGTGGGCTGACCAGGCGAAGTAACGTCTAGCATAAGTGCTAACGTTGAGGAAAATGTTCATCAATTTGCGAAGTTACGATCCTTCGTCAGTGCGCAACTTTGCCTGGCATAAGGGTGCGAAGTTGCGCAAGTCTATCTGCTTTTCGCCAGAGTCCGTGTCCTTGAATTTGCGAAATGACGTCACGCGAATTAGTGCTAGCGTTAGACGCTTTAGTGAATCTGCGTCTTAGTCTAGGCCAACATTCCTTAATTTAACCAGTAACCTTTTGTGTGGCACTGGGGTTGTTTTCTCTGGAAAAAAGGCACTTGCGAGGGGACGATTACACTTTACAAATACATTAGAGGACATGATAGACAAATATCAGGGGACCTTTTTACCCATAAAGACGATCACCGCACCAGAGGCCACCCCTTCAGACTAGAAGAAAAGGACTTTCATTTGAAGCAGTGTAGGTGGTTCTTCACAGTCAGGACGGTGAGGTTGTGGAATGCACTGCCGGGTGATGTTGTGACGGCTGATTCTGTTGATGCTTTCAAAAGGGGTTTGGATGATTTTTTGGACAGACATAATATCAAAGGCTATTTTGATACTAAACTTTACAGTTAGTATAGCTATGGGCATATATGGTTTGTGTGAAAGAGTGGAGGTGTGAAAGAGTGGAGATGTGTGTGTGTGTGTGTATGCTGGGCTTTTAATTTGGAGGGGTTGAACTTGATGGACTTTGTCTTTTTTCAACCTAATTTAAAAGTTTTATGTAACTATGTAACTGTATCGAATGCTTTAGCAAAGTCTAAGTAAATCACATCCACTGCCATCCTAGAACGGAGGTCCCTGCTTACCTTCTCATAACAAGAAATTAAGTTAGTCTGGCAAGATCTATTACACATAAATCCATGCTGGAACAAATTTATAGTATTGTTATTTGCTATGAAGTCCAGTATATTGGAGATATGTTTTTTTTCTATTAAAGAAAGTTAAAATGGTATTTTATTTATTTGCCTTTACATTCCCTTTAGTAAATGTACGTGTCAGTATATTCAAAGTAAAACCTTTTTTGTTCAGTAGAAGTGTTGGTGTTGAGGTGGGTAAGAAAAAATGTGCTTTTAAGGCTTTCAGTTGGCTGGGACAGCCAAATCATTTGGGCATTTCAGGCAAGCTATGGAAAAGGATATTGCAGCAAGCAGCAAAAATAATCCCAAACTATTTTTAAATATGTTTATAGTAAAAAAATTGAGCAGGAAGGGGTGGGACCATTAATATCAGAGAAGGGTTAGCTGGTTGATAAGAACAAAAAAAATCTGATATTCTGAATTCCTGTTTTTCATCTGTCTACACAAATGAAGAACCAGTTAATGAAGGTTTCCTTCTTAATTGTCCCAATTCTAGTAATATAACTAATGATGCATGGTGCACACATAAGGAAATTCAAAAGAGACTAGAAAATGTTAAGATAAACAAAGGTTCAGGAACAGTTAATATTCATCCCTTGGTACTTAGCGAACCTAGCTCTGTGGTTGCCAAACCTTTACTTTATTTTTCAAGATTCATTAAGTTCTGGCATGGTGTCAAGAGACTGGCGAATAGCTAATGTGGTGCCGCTATTCAAAAAGGGATCCCATTCTCAAGATCTCTCTAATCCCCTAAATCATATATGGAAAAGAGACAATTAAACTGCTCTTATTCATAAAATTATCAGAGCAAACCTAGATCCTTCCATTGGAGACACATCCCTTAGGCCAACTCCATCCCAAGTACCAACACAGTTGATATTTATACACTCATATCCCATGCCACGAGGATCACCCCATCCAGCTAATACCAAATTATGGCCCTAAAAATTTTACATCAATCCTATTTAACCCCTTACGAAGATTTAAAATGGGCCAGCTGGACAATCCTGTATGCTAAAGATGCCAAGACAAGACCCATTGTATCTGGGTATGCCCAGTCATTCAATCCTTAAAAAAAAATCATATGATTACTGGCACCTTTTGACAAAACAAAAATGTAATCACAAAACTGAATGGACCCTCTTCAGCAAAATTGAAGTGGGACGACTTATAACCAAAGGCAATAAGGCTTTAGCAGAGAGACTAGCTGCAGCAACTAGGAAAGCCATACTACAGGAATGACTCTCCACTACTGCACCATTGATACAACTAGTCAAAAGTAAACTACACTTCCTATTCCATATGGACTGGTTGGAGGTGTCACCAATAAACCAATTCAAACACATAAATGCTTCAATATCTGGTCCACTTATATCCTACATCTTCCCCAAGATATCCAACAAATGACAGTCAGTACATTTAGACACGCAAGCTTTTGTGACCTACAATGCCCTTTTACTTACTACAACATCTCTAAATATAACATAAACAAAAGGAATTCTGGGAATTAATTCCAAATGTGCTCCAAGAAAATCCCATTTGCATGGGTTTATCCTATTGGCTAAAGCTCACCCACTGGGTTTTCAAGCTAAAGCCAGGATAATAGCTGATCAGATTTCCCAACTGCAGACCGGTTTCGCCTTTCTTGAGGCTCGTCAGTGCAGTGCAGGTTGTCTGATCAGCTTAAGTAGAGCCACCATGTGGTTTTCCAAACATGTGACAAGGGTTGAGGAGACTGCCTCATACAGACTTAGATAAACAAAAGGAATTCTGGGAATGAATTCCAAATGTGCTCCAAGAAAATCAGACCAGACAACCTGCACTGCACTGACGAGCCTCAAGAAAGGCGAAACCGGTCTGCAGTTGGGAAATCTGATCAGCTATTATCCTGGCTTTAGCTTGAAAACCCAGTGGGTGAGCTTTAGCCAATAGGATAAACCCATGCAAATGGGATTTTCTTGGAGCACATTTGGAATTCATTCCCAGAATTCCTTTTGTTTATCTAAGTCTGTATGAGGCAGTCTCCTCAACCCTTGTCACATGTTTAAATATAACATAGTAATATCTGCCTCCCCGGATCCACTGTACCATAGCAACAAGTACCTTAACCCTCCAAATGAGTATGAATGGTCTGTGGAGATTTTATTTTACTCATGTTGTTAATTTTTCTATATTTTTCCCTCTGTTTGATTTGTTTATGTTGTAATAAAGGATTCCTAAGACTTTCATACGGTAGCACAGTACACTGTACCAGCTGCCCTTCTGCACTGCTCTACAGTTCTCCCAATTGCTCTTAGACTATTAACCTCAATATCATAAAAGTTATGTAGCCTGAACTATACAGTCCTACACAAACAAGAAAGCTTTTCTTGAGACTATATCATAAAACAAATAAAGAAATACATTTCTAATATATATATATATATATAAGGGTAAGGGTAAGGCATTTTTTAGTAGCTGTATGCACAAAATGTCTCAATGTCTTAAATATATTGATAATGGGTTGAGGTCTTGTATTTGTCTATATATACACTGTATGTGTGTGTTAATTGGTAGTTTAAGAAAAAATCAGTTTGTGTGAAGCCCTTAAATTTAGTGTCAGTTTCTAGTAATATTGAAAAACTACATATGGTAAAAACGGGCTGCTTTGATAATATATTATGTTGCTTATCATAAATTCAGCATCATGTCTGCTTTGTTTTTGTTTCATTTAGAAAATCAAAGATTTGGTGTAATATTTAGTCTTTTTTCAATGAGTGTTTAACACTTCTTTGTACTTACGTGGGTTTGTGATATCTGGAATTCTTAAAAAATAAAAAGTATGTTCCAATTGAGTGTCCGTGACTTGTATGTCATACAGTAATACCCTTTTTTATTCAAATGAATACTGTGATGATCGTGCCATGTGAGTCACAGCTACAAAAACTGATATATATTTATTGTGCAGACATGCATGAGTGATATGGCATTTTAAGATATATTTTATTTTTCTGTATATCAGATAATATACAAAGATTTTCTTGTTAAATGATATGGTATGTGCATTGATTCTCTGCATTTCACATCACATCTACTGCACAGGATCAGACTGGGACATTCAGGCCAATCTGGACTGACTTTGACGGCCTGTTCTCACCTCCCTGTGCACTCCCATTAAGTTTTTACTGCTCTTTACTACCTATGATCAGGGTGAGGTGATGGTCCAGGCATGGAGAGTAGCCAGCCGCCAGACTGGGGAGGAGTGTGCCTGGGTCTGGGAGGAGGAAAAGCCTGGATGTGGCCATGTTTTTTCCAGTGTCCCATCAGCACAGTCCAACACTGCTGCTGCAGAAAGATCAGTAATTGGAGTGCATGGTCCATCAGAAATATTGCATCAGTTAACAACAGGGATGCACTGAATCCTAGATTTGGTTTGGGATTTGGGCAGGATCCTTTTTACCTGGCCAAACTGAATCCTAATTAACATAAGCAAATTAGGGTCCTGAAGGGAGATCACATAACTTTTTGTCACAAAACAAGGAAATTTTTTTTCCGATTTTTAACCTTCCTGTCAGGATTAGGATTCGGTTTGGTATTTGGCCAAATCTTTCATGAAGGATTTGGGGATTATCAGAATCCCAAATAGTGGATTTGGTGCATCCCTAGTTATTAACAACTTTAAAGTAAATACATATATATATTGTAATCTGTTGTTATAAACCTTATTTATTTTTGATTTTGCAGGAAATTCAACCTACATGGATGACCATGGTCCTGTTTCTCCAAAGGTACTAATACTGTTCATTTTTTTCTTTGTTCTTCATATTTATATCAGGGGAATTGTAGGTCTCAATAATGTCACACAAGTAACATGTTTTAAGACAGTTGAACATATGGAAGACTTGACATGTTTAATGAGTAATAATTTATCCATTCAATTCTGGTGTTTATGTACCTTGACTTTTGGGTAACAGCTTTCACTGCATAGATTATATAAATACGACAAATTATTAACAATTAGGTTAGGTTACCTAACTACAAAAACTTAAAGGAACAGTAACAACAAAAAATTAAAGTGTTTTAAATTAAAGAAAAGATATGCAGCGTTGCCCTGCGTTGTTAAAACTGATCTGTTTGCTTCAGAAACACTACTGTAGTTCAAATAAGCAAGCTGCTAAGTAGCAATGGCGGAAATTGAAAAATGGCTACATGGCACAGGATAAGTAGATGACAGATAACATTATGATCTACAGAGTTTATCTGCTATCTGCTGTGTAATTTGAGCCATTTCTCCTTTGCATGGCTGCCCCCATGGCTACACAACAGCTTATTTATATAAACAATAGAAGTGTTTCTGAAGCAAATACAGCAGTTTTACCAGTGCAGGGCAACACTGCATTATATTTTTATTACTTTAAAACAATTAGATTTTTTGATGTTACTGGCCCTTTTTTTTAAAGGACCTAACTTAATTGCTTGTTTGGTATTTTTGTGTGCACCGTTGAATCTTACGATCCCAGGAGGCTGTCCTTATTTTTTTAAATGGCAATTTTCTATTTAGGATGGCCCACTGGCACAAAAAAGTATATTATTATGAAAATGGTTTATTTACATGAAGCAGGGTTTTACATATGAGTTGTTTTATGCAATATCTTTTTATAGAGACCTACATTGCCCGGGGGGTAAAGTTTTCCTTTAACTAATTAAAGGTGGATCTCTCCACGATATGCCCACCTTGAGATGGGTGATATCGGGCTGATCCGATCGTGGGCCCTAGGGCCCAACGATCGGATCATAAGGGAGGCCATATGGGCGGTCAGATCGCAGGACCGACGGGATTTTTAGTCCCGCCTGATCGACTTTCGGCCAGATATCTATCGGGAAAGCCTGTCGGAGGGCCGCATACAGACTTGGTCCGTCGGCAGCTTTTATCGGCCAGTGTATGGCCACCAAAAGAATCTTTTACAGAAAACTTAGGGGCAGATTTACTATTAGTCGAATTCGAGGGTGAATTTACCATCGAACTCGACCAATCGAATTGTGGTTGAATTTAAATCCTTTGAATATCGAATTCGAAAGTTTTTATCGCAATTCGATCGATTGAATGATCAAATAGAAATTATTCGAACGATTTTAACCATTTTTTAACAATTTTTTTTTTATTCGATCAAAAATAATTAAAACCAGTTCATTAGGTTGAAACTGGCGAACTAGACAGTCAAACAAAAATTTAAAGGGCACGATATTCAACTGTCGAATATTCGAATAGATTTTTACTTGAATTATTAAAATCATTCGATTGGCTTGAATTTTGAAAATTCGATGGTCGAAGTGGTCTGCAAAAACCCTACTAGTCCAGCCCATCTGTTCCACTTCTTGCTGCCTTCTTTCCCAGGCTGTACAAGGGAACCGGCAGTACTCAGAACATTTCACTGTACTATAGGAACCAGTCAGCAGCCAGGCTGATCTGACAGGGAACTAAAACCTGTCTTTGCTTATTTGACTTCAGGGCTGTGATTGAGTATCCTCCTACTGCTGTGCTGCTAGCAGGGAATGTTCAGACACCCCCATGCCTCATTTGAAACACCGACAGGGACCATAACATATCTATAAAGAGCTCCAAGAAAGGGGCTGTTTTCAAAGGCAATGCTTATTTTTAGCTCAATGTGAAAGCTGACACATAGTATTTATGATTGCCTAAAAGATTAGGGATTTTTTATACTATATCCATCCTTTAGGAGAGAAACACCATCTCCTGAATAAGCAATGTTTGCACACAAATTTGTGATTTATAAAATATATTTATGTATATAAAATACCTAGGATATAGGAAAGATATTTTATTTTAAACACATTCAGTACATATTTCATTGACTAATGTTGTATACAGCAAAAACACTATTACAAAGAAACCAATAAAAAGCAGTAAAACGTATTCTCTTATTATGGCCTAATGCTTCCTAAACGAATAGTTTCTTTTTTTAATCTGGTCAGTTAGGGGTTTGCCATTGTGGCAAATATATGTGTAAAAATAAATGGTCTGCTCTATATTTGCTGTTAGTCATTTCTGCTTAAATACATAGGTTTTAAAGCAGCAAAAGCATGAATTAATTGATGTTTTAATTAGCCAAATTGCATAAGAAGGAATGTCTGCAAGATTGATTGTCACATGAAAAGTTTTTTACATGTACTGATCACTATTTTTAAAGGGAAACTGTCATGGGAAAACATGTTTATTTTTAAACGCATCAGTTAATAGTGCTGCTCCAGCAGAATTCTGCACTGAAATCCATTTCTCAAAAGAGCGAACAGATTTTTTTATATTTAGTTTTGAAATCTGACATGGGGCTAGCCATTTTGTCAATTTCCCAGCTGCCCCTGGTCATGTGACTTGTGCCAGCACTTTAGGAGGGAACTGCTTTCTGGAAGGCTGTTGTTTTTCCTTCTCAATGTAACTGAATAGTGGGACATGGGTTTAATATTGAGTGCTGTTTTTAGATCTACCATGCAGCTGTTATCTTGTGTTAGAGAGCTGTTATCTGGTTACCTTCCCATTGTTCTTTTGTTAGGCTGCTGGCTGGGGGAAAGGGAGCAGGTGATATCACTGCAACTTTCAGTACAGCAGTAAAGAGTGATTGAAGTTTATCAAAGCACAAGTCACATGACTTGGGGCAGCTGGGAAATTGACAAAATGTCTAGCCCCATGTCAGATTTAAAAATGAAATATAAAAAAATCTGTTTGCGCTTTTGAGAAATGGATTTCAATGCAGAATTCTTCTGGAACAGCACTATTAACTGATGCATTTTGAAAAAATTTTTTTTTCCCATGACAGGATCCCTTTAAGCATTACAATGTTTTTTGGAAAAGAACAGTTCTAGTGCTAATGTTTAATTGTAGAAAAATATGTGACTCCATGGCATATTACTAAGGTTGATGAACTCACAAACTTTTAACACCACTGACTAAACATGTTTACCAGTCAGTGCTTGATGAAACAGTTTCTAATGACATGAGGTTATCTTAACTACTAAGTCACAAAAAGGGCAACAGGAGAATCAAGGCAATTAGACCTTTAAATCTGTCAACGGAAAAACTGATGGAATTGCTAGAAATAAATAATCCATTTAAATTGTTGCATGCTTATTTTTATTCTGTCCTATATAACTAATTAAAAGAAGTAAAACATAAACATTTACTAATATATAGGAGACAGAGTTGGGGTTATGTTATGTTAAATATACTCAATAATACTACTACTAAACTACTAAAAGCCAAGGCCATATGGTTTTGCATTATTGGATTATCACAGTATATTCTACACTCAGTTTCTTTTCTTTTGTGACTTCAGTGAATAGGGCTTGTGCTGAACATGCTTTTCATTGAACTCATGTTAAAGAAGGGAGATATACTGTACTGATCCATGTAATATCTGCTTGTTTTGCTGGTGTATATATATATATATATATATATAT
>CM044440.1:48548621-48568455 GCA_024363595.1 Xenopus borealis
CCGTGTCAAACCCTTCTCTCTTGCAGCTCCTTATATTTGGACTGCCATTCCTGCATCTCTTCGGAGAGAATCCTCCCTCAATGTTTTTAAAACAAAACTCTGGGAGCACCTGGATAACACCTGAACTGGCACTTGTACGACAGTTTCACCCACTAAAAAAGCACTTTATTACCCCTCCAAATTGTGTCCGTAAGTTACCCTCCCATTAAGACTGTAAGCCCCAAGGGGTACGGTCCTCCATCATCTTGTCTCCTCAAAACTGTGTAATTATATTTTATATTTATGCAAACTGTATTTATAATAATGCACTTATTGTTACTTATTAATGCAGTGATCCCTTGTTTGTTACTACTAAATTATTGTTCCTGTACAGTGCTTTGCCCTCAAGGAGCGCTATACAAATAAAAATATACATACATACATTGACTTCTACATGATTTCAACAGCTTTTAGCTGGAGAAAGTTCGTATTCTGAATTGTTGCAGTTCTGTCACATTAAAAATTACTGAAATGTTGTGGGTTTTTTCCCCGCTGCATCTTTTTCAGATTTTTGGTGTAGAAAAATCTGACCTGAAAAGTCACAGTTTAATAAATCATCCCCAATGTGTCTCAGTAGTGGCTGGCTAGCCTACAATTTTGTTGAGACCCACATGGACAATTTTCAATCTGAATTCTAGTAAATTAAGCCAGATGGCTGGAGTTAGGTGGAGTTTGTTTTATTAATATAAATACAGGTTTTAGGATTTTATTTATCAAAGGTCGAATTTTGATATGAAATTTTTCAAACTATAATAAATTCTATTTTATTATTATAAAATGTATTTATCACAATTGGAATGGTAAGTTATTTATAAAAAAAAACATCTTAAATTCGATCCTATAGTCCCAACACGAAATCTCAATTGAATCTCAATCAAGTTTTTCTCCAAAAAAAGGCTAGACTTTTGTGCATCAATTTTTTTTTGACGCTCAACAAATTTTTTTGTTTTGCACAACATTTTTTTTCTCCCATTGGGTGAGGTGTCGTTTTTACAAAGATTGGGCTCATCACTACTGTTAACATCTTCGAATAGTTCAGGGGACCTCTGCCATTGACTTCTACATGCATTTGGCAGGGTTGAGGTGTGATAAGTTTGTGAGTTTTGTGACCAAAAAAAAAAAATTTGGAAAATTCTAAATTGAATTAGAATTTACCATTTGACCCTTAGTAAATATGCCCCATAATAAATAACCATTCTTGATATTACTTTTGTCTGTGGGGGAAAGCCTTAGTATGCTATGGCTCTCTCATTTTTCTGAGTGTGGGAATTTCTCAGTGACCGGTGGAGCCATACAAATTGGAGTTTGCTAGCTTTCAGGTTGATATGTTCAGCTTTGGAATTTCCTTCCCCAGTATGGAAATTTGAGAGTTTGGTTGAAGCTCAAGCATTAGGGTTCTGTGTAACCACTGCCTTACCCTATTCCAGAATGCTTGAATTTTTGGACAGGTCCATGATATGTATATTAACGTCCCCTCTATAGCACAACCCCTCCAACACTGAGGTGAGGGTGTCCACTTACGCTTCAGTGAGGGGGTGTGGTACCAGCCCATCAGTATTTTGTGGATATTTTCCTTAAGGGTTACACGTATAGGAGTTTTCGTAGCATTTACCCAGATATTATACCATGATTCCAGATATATGGGTTGGTTCAACACCTCCTCCCATTTTTTCATGTAGAGCAAAATGTCTTTATTTCAGGTATTGAAGACTACTTAGGCCGTCTGGATTGGGGTTTCCCTGCAGTTCCTGATATTGTTTTAATTTCCCAGTTAAGGGATTAAATAGTCTGCCTAGATGAAAAAGATGTGGTGGCCAGAGAGATAAAATCTGTCGAGAAACCAAGAGGGAAGTCTGGGTTCTTATCCAGTGGGGTTAAGCAAGTGGCTGAGCTGTTAAGTTTCAGCTGCCCAGTGGTCTTCCTCCAAAGGGATATTGCATGAGCTGTGGAGTATAAAATTACTTCCTTCTAGTGAAAGTGGCCTGTCTGGCCATAACCTTACCTGGTGCTGTTCTGTACCTGGAAAGGATCAGACATGGTGCCCGGTAGTTTAATTTGGGGCTTGGGAGAGTAATAAAGGTAGTAGAGGGTTGTCAAAAAAGGTGCCTGGAAGCCCATGGCCTTCAATATTAGGAACATATACCCCCAATGAAGTCAGTTGAAGGTGGACTTTTCGGCATCTAAACTGAGAATTAACATTGGGGTCTTAGTCTTGTTTGCTATGTCTATGAGATCAAACGCATGTGTTATTTTGTCTCCTGCCTTCCTATCCAAGACATAGCCAACTAAATCTGAGTTTACTAGTGTTGGAAGTAATAAACTCAGTGTGTTTGCCATTTCATGTAGTCTTTGCCTTCTTTGAGGAGCAGGATTATAAATGAGCTTAGAATGGTTTTAGGAATGGGTGCCCCATCCAGCTGTTATACAGGTGTATCAGATATTTATTTAACTGTCCTGAAAGTTGTATAGTAGCCATATGTGAGGCCGTCTGGGCCCGGGGACTTATTTGATGGCATTTGTTTGAGTCTAGTTCCTCCATAGTTATTGTTTAATTTAAATGTTCTTCTTCCTTGTGAGGTTAGTTCAATTCAATTTATCTAAGAAATTATTTCTTGCTTCGTCCATCTTTCTGAATCAGTATTAGCGAACAAGTTGTAGGACTGTGTAATTTGAGGGTAATGCTTCCACAATAGCTTTCGGGGAGCACTTTCTATAACATGCATATAGGTCTAAGATTGGGTAAGTAGACATTTATAAGTGGGGATTATTTAATGTTTACTTGATTTCTAGTAGACTATGGTGAAGACACACAGAGCTATTAGTAGCAGTGACGTGTGTCGTTTCAAATTGCCAAAAAAATACCCTGCCATAGACAATACTGAGAATTGCCTCTACTAAAACACACACACATAGGGGCAAATTCTGTAATAAAAGTGGCATAGATTCTGAAGTAATAATTCCCCTTTATAAAGCTACATCTAGAAAATGCATTGCATTTGTGGTTGCAAGTGCTTATAGGCTGTCTCTTGCAGCCTGATCTGATTAAGGATTTGGAAGGTCTCAGTCTTTGAAAAAGCCTGGGCGAGCTGAGACTGTTTAAATGTGCTTAAGTGGGTTACAGTGTTAGTATGTCTGAAAATATAAGGGAACCTATACTATAAATCTGATGCTTCATTTACCAGTATGCAGTTCTGCTGTCAGAAACATGATACATACTCACAAATGTACTGTAACTATAGGGAAAACATACCCTGCAGTTGCTGGAGGGGGGGCAGGAATTATAGGGGCCCATGGTACAGATAAGCAGCTGTAAGACATCTTGTTCACTAAGTTTATGAGTCCGGTGGTCTTGTTCTGGGCCCACTAATTAGTCATTTTGCTGCTGTTCATGAAGGAGACACTGATAACATTCAGTAAATAGATCCTAATATAAAGAGCTGATGTTATGCTATACTACACTGTTCATATAAATAGTTCCATTAACAGTCAGTTCATTGCCCTAAATTTAAATCCTACACACCTTCCTGTCCTGTCAACCTGATCTGCCTTGTCAGTGCATGATAGGGAAAATCTACAGAAGATTTTCCATCGGTTACACAGATTGAGTAAATTTAGAGAGCCCAATGATCTTGCTGAAAGATTCATGGACTGGCTTGTCAATGTTTACTGTATATTGATCTTGATCTACAGTATTTACTGCATTATGTGCCCTGAACTTAATAAACTACAAATGTGTTTTTTTATTGGTAATATATGGCATAAAATCACACTGCAATGCAGTTTGAAGTGGGCACAACTCCTGTTAAGCTCCTGTAGGGACCCATAGGGTAAATGTGCTCCTGTGGCATTTGAAGCAGTGTTCCAAGCTGAAACGCACCTAAGTATCCTGTGGATCATTAGTCTCTGACAAATAAAAGTTTGTTCTGTCCTGGCACCCATTTCCTACTATACCGCACCTTCACTTCTTCTACTTTGCAAAGACCCTACCTTCAGTGTTAGAGTCTAATGTAACCCATGCTCTAGTCTACTAGCTTGGTGTAGATATCCCAAAAGTCTGTTATACACCATTCCTTTGAAACTGGATTGCATCTCTGTAATTCAAGGGAGAGGGGCTGTGTAGGACTGTGTATAGCATTGTTCTTGAAACAATAGGGGAGCCATCCAATTGGACAATGTCAAAAGTGGGTAGGCTAACATGGTCAAGAATTTCGGCACATTAAAGCTGATTATACAAATACAGCAAGGGAAAAAAAGTGAATTTTACATTGGAAACTAAAAGAGTTATAGTGTTGCACCATCCAAACATCAAATCATGGTGTCATGTGAAAGGAGAAAATAAAAATTGGTGAAATATTTCAAGATGACAAGATGATAGAGAAAATCACAAAAAAATATGTGATCATACAAGTGAGTTCATTGACATAAATTCATGGTGGATAAATAAATATTAAAGCTGTTTATTAATTAATAAAGTGTCCAGTGTAATTATTTCAAAAGATTCATTGGCAAGCAGAATTCATGTGACATACTGATATTAAAACTTAACATTTAATAGGTTCATAAAATTATATGGGGAAAAGGGGGTTACAAACACTAAAAAATATTAATTATGTATAGATCTAAACCACAGTCATTAATGGGGTATCAATTTGAAAATAATTATGACTTTAAAAAGTCGAAGTCGAGTCATAATTATGAGATTAAAAGTCATAATTATGAGATTTAAAGTCATAATTGCGACTTTTTAAAGTAATAATTATGAGATTTAAAGTCATAATTATGAGTTTTAAAAGTCATAATTCATCAGAATTTTTTTTTTTTTTGCTGTGCCCAGTGCTCTTCCATAGACCAGCCCAGTCCTTGAATCTTAAAACTTGTGGGGTGTCATAAAAAAATGCTGTTTCTGAGGCAAAACCAAGAGATGCAGATGAATTGTGAAATGTAACAGGTGTCCATACAACACAGATGTGTTCAGAACCAGTGGTTATACAACTAAAATGAGTTCAGTGATTCAAAGTAATGCAAAATCACAAAACATTTTTCAGTTTATGGCGTGAATGCTTGAGTATGTAAAGAAGAATGCACAACCTAATATTCCCCTTCTGTAAAGGAATACCACAATTTTTTTCTTCATGTTGTTATTTGGATATAATGTGCAATGTTTTCAATGCATTTGCCTGTAAGGAAAGAAAAGCAATTCTATAACGTTTTTGAGCTTTATTCAAAATCCTTCCCAATATATTGTGTATTTTACTAGAGTTCTACGCCTACACCAGGAGGAATCTTCCAGTATGGGTGGCCATACTGGATCACACACTTGCACATAATAACAGAGCTCTTCAGCTTTCTTCCAGTGGGGGGGGTAGATCTCTTTCTAGGGATATTTTCTGATCAATGCAAAATTGTGTCCAATACAAGAAAACATGCACAAGCATTTATGTGTTGAAATTAATCTAATGTACCCTATATACTGATACTAATGATGCAAACTGGTTGCTTGACAACACAACATATAATTATTTACAAAAGAGAATCTCTAATGTGACCAAAATTATGGACATAGGGTTTGACTGAAAAGGCACCATTTACTGTTAATTAAGTACAATAAATTATTGCTTCTGGTCCTCAACACTACTGCTATTTTTTTCGTATTGTTTGTTAGCAGAGTGCAGATGGACTTGCACCTAATCTTTCAGAATCCCTTGAGTGAGTATCTGACAGCTATTTAGTTGGTAAAACAAACCCGAAAGTACATTTTTTGTCTACATCATTGACTATTGCATCTAACCTCCTTCCCATAAACATAAGAGGCAGGATAGGTACTCCTTTTCCCATTAATTATTATTATTATTATTATTATTAACATGTATTTCTATAGCGCCAACTTGTTTCGTAGCGCTGTAAGATCAATACCCATATTAGACTAACTTTCCTCCTAAAAAGGAAAATATGAAGGCAATAGGATGGGAGTGCTTTCTTACAAGACACCAACTTCTCAAAGTATTTTCAAAATATTATTCCAATGTTTACCCAACCATTTTGTATGGGAATTGCACATACTAAAATAAAAGGACTAGTCATTGTGAATCATAAACTTGTTACATTTTAAATTGAATACCTTGACCCAGAGGGCCAATGCATCATTCTAATAGGATATGTACTGAATTAACTCAGTGTACTCCCAGAATGAAAAAATCTAAATTTTAGCAAGCTATCTTTAAGAATTCTTTAAGGGATTAATGAAAGCCTTACCGTCTATGATACATATGAAATAGAGCCTTAAAGGAAAACTATACCCCTCAAACAATGTAGGTCTCTATAAAAAGATATTGCATAAAACAACTCATATGTAAAACCCTGATTCATGTAAATAAACTATTTTCATAATAATACACTTTTTTTAGTAGCATGGGCAATTGGGTAATCAGAAATAGAAAATAGCCATTTTAAAATATAAGGACAGCCTCCTGGGATCGTATGATTCAACGGTGCACACAAACATATGAATAAAGTTAGGTCACATGAGCCAATTAACAGTTCCACACGAGATTAGAGTACTCTACCTGTTACTGATTCCCTCTCGGGTGTCAGGTGCTGTGCAGTCAATTAGACCCCCTGCTCAGAGTCATAATACATCCATATACGAATCCAAGAAAACCGCAGCACACCGATCCAATGTTCAGTTTGTGAAAAGGCCTTGATAAAGGACCCAGTGGGGTCCGAAACGTTGCCAGTTATTGTCTACCAAGAGCCAATAAATCACTTTTCACAAACTGAACATTGGATCTGTGCTGCGGATTTCTTGGATTCGTGTATGAGCCAATTAACAGACAGAGTTGTGTCTTTTGCTTCCACACTTCTTCCTGTTACAGTTAGAGTTGAAATATTTCTCGTCTGAGGCAGCACAAAGACCATCACGAAATGGTGGTTCAAGGCAAGAGATGTAAAAAGGCAATATTTACTTAAATATATATTCCAGTTTGGTAAGATTATTTAAAGGGGTGGTTCACCTTTACGGTAACTTTTATTATGTTATAGAATGGCCAATTCTAAGCAACTTTTCAATTGGTTTTTATTATTTATTTGTTATAGTTTTATAGTTATTTGTCTTTTCGTCTGATTCTTTGCAACTTTCTAAAAAAACAAATGCTTTGTAAGGCTACAAATGTATTGTTATTGCTATTTTTTATTGCTGATTCTTCTATTCAGACTCTCTCCTATTCACATTCCAGTCTCTTATTCAAATCAGTGCATGGTTGCCAGGGTAATTTGGGCCCTAGTTACAAGACTGCTTGAAATGCAAATTGAAGAGCTGCTGAATAAAAAGTGAAATAACTCAAAAACCGTAAATAATAAAAAATGAAAACAAATTGCAAATTATGTCAGAATGTCGTTCTCTACATCATACTAAAAGTTATCTCAAAGGTGAACAACCCCTTTAATATGTCATTTAATTTGATATAAAATCTCTTGCTCAGGTATTCATTTTGGCGGTATAGTTTTCCTTTAAGAACCGTAATCACAAAACTAGTGAAGGACCCCCTAAATTTTACAGTTACAGGCTCTTTTTTATTGGGAACATAGATTTTCAAATATTTTTTGAAACATATGACAAGTATATTATCCCCAATACTAGCTATCCTGGATGTTTAAGATCAGGTCAAGACATCGAATTGAGTAGGCTAGGGAGAGCACATCGTGTATGGCATGCTAAATAAAACTTTTTTGAAAGTATTATTACATGTTCTGTGCTCCTCATAGCCTACTCAATTCAATGCCCCACATGTGGGAATGAGGCTCCACTACTTATTAGTTGTTACATATTGATTGTGAGACTGTATAAGTGACTGAGATAAATTCTCAATATATCAGAAATAAAATTCCTTTGTGTGCACATTTAAACTTATTGAGCATTTTCTTTATTCTTCTTTAGGTAAGAATAGATATACAATTTGTGTGAAATTCCTTTGTACACACCACAATTTGAGTGCACTGGCGGCAAAATGTGTGGCACGCACAAGCACACAGCTTAGAGGACACATTTCAGGGTATACTTAGCATACCCATATATAATCAGATGTGCCTTTGATCCACCCAAACTCTCTATTCCTGTCAGCCCCACAAAATTTGGGACTGTCCAGTAACCATTCGCAAGTAAGCATTTGTATAGCTGCACATATAGACACACCACAAACTAAGGGCATGGCAACAAAAATTTTGGGACTGCCCTCAAAGTGTAGGTCTTGATATTTTCCAGTCTAAACATCCACAACAAAGTATTCTTCTTGATATAAATACTTTCCCCACACCATCAAACACTCACTAGAAGTGGAAGGAGTCAGTGTAACTATTTTTACTTGCACTATGAAGTCTAAATCTATTTTGTTTTTATTTTATAATTTTTATTCAAAACTGAGTTTCCAAAAATATAATCAAAGTGTGCAAATGCAAAAGCCCTGCTTCTGTTTTAACAATGGATTTGCGGTTTCAAATTGATACTGGTTGCAAATTCTGCAAAATACTAGCAGAAGAAAAATAATTCATGTACTCAATTAAAAATACCACTATAATCTTCTTTTCTTTATCATCTATAATTTAATATAGACTTTTTATGGGGAACAATTAGGGGCAGATTTACTAAATTCACATGAAGGATTCAAAGTTCGATCGAATTTTCAAAAAGATTCAAATTAAAATTTTCGATTGTTTTTGAAGACTTCGACCAGTGGATTTTGAAAATTCTGTCTAATCGAATGATTTGAATAATTTGAATAAAAATGTATTCGACTATTCGACAGTCGAAGTACTTCCCCTTAAAATTTTTATTCAACTGCCTAGTTCGCCAGATCAAAGCTACCGAATTGGGGTTGGTTATTTTTGATCGAATAAAAATATTTGATGGAATGCTTAGAATCGTTCGAATCGATTGATTCAAACTATTTTATCGATCGACTATTTGCTAACCAATCATTCAACCAATTGAATTGCAGTAAAATCCTTCGAATTCGATATTCGGAATTAGAAGGATTTTCATTCCCCACCTAGTCACATGGTCGAATTTGAGAGTTTTTTAACCCTCAAATTCGACCAATAGAAAATCTGCCCCTAAGAGTCGAATTCTTTTCAAAGGCTATTTGTAATAGAACATAGACCTATTGCGATCGAATAAAAATCGTTTGAATGCATAGTTCGATTCAAACTATTTGAACGTTTTTTTTTAAAAAAACTTAGATTTTCCATGAAAGGTTCCAGGTGGTCTCCCATATGCTACAATGGCAATCTGACAGCTTTAAGGTGGCAAAGTGTGGAATTTGAAGTTTTTTTAAAGAAACAGCTGTTCGAAATTCTAATTTTTTTTCTATTCGAATTTGGGCTATTCAATAGTCGAAGTATCCCAAAATTACATAGAAATTAGAATTTAGAAAATTTTGAATTTTAAAATTTTCACTTCGACCCTTATTAAATGTACCCCTCATAGCTTGTAAGATACATCAGCTATAGAAAGTTGCATGATAACTTGGTAACAATAAATATTTTAACTCATCCACAAAACCCACATTTTTATAACACCCCGTATTAGTATTAATGACTGTTTTTTACTTAACTTAAATATATAACAATGTAACAATATTCTCTGTTTTTATTTAGGTGCTTCCATTTCCTAGTCAAGTAGTATATAACAGAGTTGGAAAGTGTGGAAGCAGGACAATTGTCCTATTGCTACGCATTTTATCAGAAAAACACGGGTTCAACTTAGTGACATCTGACATTCATAACAAAACCAGACTAACCAGAAATGAGCAGGTAAGTGCTTGTTTGTTTTAAAACATTGTGAAAACAGTTCTGCATCCTAACTGCTAATATAAAAAGTATACGCATTAATGCAACCCATATAGTACCTCTTTTTTATATTTAAATGTTTACAGCTTGAAAGTACTTTTTGGAGGGGAAATTGCTTTCTCCAAATGAAGGTGCGGCCCACACTCTGGTTGGTGGAAAAGTTAACATTTTGTAAAAAAAGAAAAAAAAAAGCTTTTATCTTGTACTATGCTACCCACACCAGGAAGGAAGCCCTAGTGAGGGTGGCCATGTTTCCTCACACGCATATGCTTATTTGGGAGAGTATAGTGGCTAGCTCATTAGTCATATAAATGCTACTTTCGATGCATGTGTATAAATAGCAAGTTAGGGCAATAAGCCTCATTTACATGCATGTGTCCAAACATGGCTGCCCAAACCAGGAGCTCCCTCCTGGTAGGGGTAGCATAGTTATAGTTACATTTTTTTCTTTCACAAAACAGTACATCTGCTGGTTGAGCAAACTTTTTTTCTACTGATGTTAATGAGCAATCATCAGTGTAACAGTACAAGTTTCCGCCATAGGAAATGTTTCCTTTCAGAGGACAGGGAAAGCAGCTGCAGGATTGGAAGGCAATACTGGGCCACCTGACCGTTGGAGACATAAGTGACTAGAGGGTGGTGGAAGAATGAGTGTAACTACCATGTTGTCAGGAACCTTGTTCAGTGAAGTACCTGTGGACGCACAGGTGAACCCTGTGGTTCCAGTGTTCACTTTCGCCCTTTTGGGGCGTGGGCTTTATGCTGTGGAAGCCAACTACGAAGTGCATAAAAGGTCCCTGAGTGAGGCACTGACAGGGATTTAGTGAAGAAGTAGTCAAGACAGGTGAAGGGTTAAAAGGCAGGCACAGGAGACGTAGTCGGGAATCAGGCAGTAGTCAAAACCAGGAATTCAAACACAATAGACACGCTTAGGCATGAGCAGATATACTGGAATCAGCTTGGGCATGGTAAAAATGGAGGACTGGGCTTTTAAGCAGGTTTTGATGCCAAGATTCGAATTTGGCACTTGTTGGGCACTTGATGCTGTTGGGGAAAGTCCACAGGAGCCGTGGGCTGCAAAGGCTGCAGGGAAAGTCCCTCTGGAACAGTAGGTCGCGGAGACTGCAGGGGAAGCACCTCTGGAGCTGTATGCAGCGGAGGCTGTTGGGGAAGTCCCTCTGGAGCTGTAGGCAGCGGAGGCTGCTGGGGAAGCCCCTCTGGAGCTGTAGGCAGCGGAGGCTGCTGGGGAAGCCCCTCTGGAGCAGAAGGCAGTGGAAACCGCTGAAGACCCAGTTGCTGAGGGATGGCTGGCCCGGGGGTAGAAACCAACTGGGAGACATGCAACACAGAGGAGTGGAGTGACAAAGAGGCAATGACTCTGGAAGGGAGCGAGGCTGAAGCTTGTTCCTCAGGAAGATGCTCCACCACGGTGGACTGTGAGCAAGGATTTTCTTCCATCAGGGAAGCAAAGTTCTGGTGCTTAGGAGTAGCATGAAGACAATGCCGTTGACAATATGAACTCCAATGGGAGACTTGACCAGAGGACCAATCAATGGAAGGGTTATGGAGACGTAACCAGGGTAACCCCAAGATGACAGGAGATGAGGGACAAGAGGTAATCTGGAAAGGCAATTTCTCAGAGTGTGAAGTCCCGATCTTCAGGGGTAACTCACCCGTGGTTTGGGAGATTAAGGCTGAAGCTAGAGGCTTGTCGTCAATGGCAAATGCCGTATGGGTGAGGGCATAGGGAATAGGGAAATCCCATTTTCTTTAGCGAAAGCAAGGTCCATGAAATTCCCGGTGGAGCCAGAATCCAGAAAGGCTGATACATGAACAGTCTTATGGGGAAGCTGGATCTGTAGAGGGAGAAGCAATTGATGAATTTTAGCTTGGAGACCAGGGGTGACGCTAGCCACTTGCAATGTCCCAAGCTTACTCTGGGGGTACGGATCTTTAGGCTTCACAGGACAGTCTTTGACAAAGTGATTATTCTCCCCACAATAAAGGCAAAGACCTTCTGAGCGTCTTCTGAATTTCTCTTGCACAGAGAGACGGATGCGGCCCAACTGCATAGGTTCATCAGAAAGGATCACTGGAGGATTGGGAGACGAAGATACTGTAGCAGGAGGTACACTAGGAAACGAGGATCTTTGGAAACGAGGAACTGAAGGAGGTTGGAAATTCTTGGCACGGTCCTTATCTGCTTGGTGCTCTCTAAGGCGAGTGTCCACCTTAATGGCCAAAGCCACGAGATCTTCCCAACGAGTGGGTAGCTCACGGGAGACAAGATCTTCCTTCAGGCGGATAGAGAGGCCATTGTAGAAAGCAGCATGGTAGGCTTCGTTGTTCCAACCTGTCTCGGCAATCAAAGTACGGAATTCTACGGCATAATCGGCCACCGTCCGAGTCCCTTGCCGAATCTGCATTAGCCGAGAGGAAGCAGACGCAACCCAACCAGGAGCGTCAAAAATAGTCCGTAACTCAGAAATAAAGGCATTATCAATTAAGGGATCCTTCTTCTCCCACAGGGGTGATGCCCACTCAAGAGCTTTTCCGGACAAACGGGTAATAATGTAACCCACCTTGGCACGATCCGAAGAAAATTGACTGGGGAGCAACGTGAACTGGATTTCACACTGGTTCAGGAATCCTCTACAGGCTTGAGGATTGCCACCGTAGAGAGGAGGCGCTGGGATAAGAGGCTCGGAGGAATGGAAAGAAGACTCCGGAGATCGAGTCGAAGCGGGTGAAAAGGCTGGCAGAGAAACTGACAACTTGTCCAATATGGCTGTGAGGGCTAAGCCAAAGCTAGACTGCTGTGCTTCATAGCTCTGCGATCAGCCAAACCACGTAACACTCGTCCGATGTCTTGTGCAGCTTCCTCAGTGGGGTCCATGGCCCAATTATAATGTCAGGGTAGGCCTAGTAGGAGCCTTAGGGAAGTAGGAAGCTTAGGGGTTAAGGTACAATAACACAGTACAGGCAAGGATCAGGCAGGAAACAAGATCAAAGTCCAGGAAAGGTTTGTATTAGCAGGCAAAAACAATACAAAGTCCAGGCAATGGTCAAAATACAGGAAACGATCAAAATAACACCCAGGAACAAATAACAATCGAATCCTATAATGGGCGCCATAATGGCGTCCAATGTGCCTTTAAATATTTAAATTTGGCAACAAAAGGATGCAACGCTGGATGAAAGAGGACGCGCTGCCCGGAGCTAAAGTTAAGCCTCCGGGCGGCGCAATCCTGACACTCTCTAACTAGTTTAGTTGCACGTGTCTGCAATCTCTCCAGGTAATTTATCCCTCTTATATACAATATATCCTTGAGTTTATGCCTTTTTTATGCAAGACAGTTCTTTATTTTCTTTAGTGGCCACAGAATGACACTGCCCGGAATTAGACAGTTTATTATCTACAAAAAACCCTGATCTTTCTCAGTTAAAAAAACTCCCAGCACAATTCCATTTCGCGTAAAACTTGACTTTATATTATTTCTACAGAAGTGCATAACCCTGCATTGAAACAAATTTTCCAGTTTATGCCCTTTTTATGCAAGACAGTTCTTTATTTTCTTTAGTGGCCACAGAATGACACTGCCCGGAATTAGACAGTTTATTATCTACAAAAAAACCCTGATCTTTCTCAGTTAAGGAAACTCCCAACACAATTCCATTTCGCATACAACTTGACCTTATATTATTTCTATAGAAGTGCATAACCCTGCATTGAACCTAATTTTAAAGTTTATGACCTTTTTATGCAAGACAGTTCTTTATTTTCTTTAGTGGTCACAGAATGACACTGCCCGGAATTAGACAGTTTATTATCTACAAAAAAACCTGATCTTTTTCAGTTAAGGAAACTCCCAGCACAATTCCATTTTGCGTACAACTTGACTTTATATTATTTCTACAGAAGTGCATAACCCTGCATTGAACCTAATTTTCCAGTTTGCAGGCCGTTTTTGGACACTGGCACCCATTGTCGGCGTCAAAAAAAACGGAGGCCGGCGTCCGTTTTTTCACCCAGCATCCGTTTTTTCCACGCCGGCAATGGGCGCTGGTGTTCTGAATCGAAACGCCCCATCACTACTAGAGAGGAGTTTGGTATTATTTGTTTTTACAAGATCCAAAAGAGAATCAATCCTAGTAGTCTAGAACGACCTGGGATAAAAAGTTGTCATTTAGCATATGTACAAGCCTGTTAACTTTTTCTGACTCCATTATCCCAGTCAATATCTCTATAATTGACAAGAGACTCATTTGGTAGTACACCTGTTTTTTTTTTTTTTTTGCAACCAAAACTTGCCTCCAAGCCAAGATTCCAAACATAAGCACATACTTTAAAACCACTGGGAGCAGCATTCAAGGGGTCAGTGAGCAACATGTTGCTCATGAGCCACTGATTGGTAATCACTGATATTTGCCCACCTTTACATATAAGGGAATTACTAACACTTATAAAGTGTGATTGTTACTTGTTCACTTTCTTCAGTGGAGTGTGCATAGCAGTTTCTGTTGCTTTGGGAGAGATTCTGACCATGTGCTTGACATAACTTCTGCTGACACCATGAACATGGAAAAATAGTGCCCCGACCGCAGGATTGAAGAAGTTGACTGCTCTGAAAACATATTGTTTATTATCCATTATTTGTATAAGGCTAACATATTTGTTTAAAGGGCACCAATCACAGCCAAAATCAAACACATATTAACAACCTGACCAGTACAACCTAAACATGTTTAATCAAACTACATATACAGTTTTTTGGGGGAAAAAACAGCAGTTTTTAAAAAATCCCATACTTTGTCAAATGTTCTCTCACTGAGGGAGTCCATACTGTGACTACAACATGCAAATGAGTTCACAAGCATGCTCAGATTGTAGCACTGCCCTGAGTATTCTACCCAGAATGCCTAGCTTTAGTAAAATCTAATATCAAGAGAAGTGCACACAGCAACTTCCACAAGGTGGCAGCACTAACACAGAAGTTTGGCAGATTTCAAAATAGCTTAGAAGGTGTATTAGGCAAGCAAGAAATTTCAACTGAGCATGTCTGAGATTTCAGAGCTGCAGTTGGCTGTGAAGATATAGGTAGGAGGAGTCAGTAAAATCCAAGATGCTTGCCTCAGCTAGAACTGCAGTGGAGATAGGGGAGATTTTGCAGAAGGTATAGTGAGCTGATGATTTACATTATACAAACAATTCTAACTGTTTTAAAAATCGGATTTCTTGAACTTTTACATAGTGTATTTACTTAGTAAATCATTTTAGTTATGATTGGTGCCCTTTAAGCACTGTTTTATAAAGACTGAAACTCCAAATGACCTGTCTCAAATATTTCTTGAGCAGAAAAAAACTTTGTTTTCTTTTTGAACATATTTCCCTTGAATGTAGTTAGTAGAGTTGACCAGTAAGTTGTGCTGGTGTTACAAAATTCATTTTGGAAAAAGCTGCAAAGCTTTAAAGCCATTTAATGTAAACAATTTCAAAAGTTTTAGAAGAGCACCCAGAGAAAATTTACAGTACATTATTTTTTTTCCCTCTGATATTTGCTGTTGTGTTGCTAGTTTACAGCAAAAGTACATTTTTGGAGTGTGAAAGGAAAACATATCACATTGAGGAAACGCATGCAAAGACAGAGAAACCATAAAAAACTCTTTGCATTGTGCTCAGCTCTGAATCTATTTCAGGACCCAAGTAATTCTTCAAGTAGTTTACCCAGAAATCTGCTCAAATTATTCATTATGAACCAAGAACCCAAGTATTTTCCTGCAACATTCTGTTGCACGGTTACTTATTAGTTGCAGATATGGGACCTGTTACTTGAAAACCGTTATTCAGAAAACTCCAAATGACAGAAAAAACCATCTCCTAAAATCACAAAAAGGTCTTGAACCTCCCAGGTCACAAGCATTCTAGATAGCTCATGATATTCCAACATCCAGTCACTGTTCGTATACTTTGCCACAAAGTCGTCAAAGGCTACACTGACAAGGCTTCAGTCTGTGGAAGTTTTCATCTAATGGGTTAAAAATAGGTTTACATATAAAACGTGGATGTGCCCATTTCTTGGCACACTCTCGTAGAAAAGGATCACTTACAATACCTGTCACCTGTAGCAACCCAGAAGCCATCTTTTCTTATGAAAGATACAGGTAACTGGGATTTGCAGTGCAGTGCCTGCACTCAGTAGGCACTGAGAAGTACATACACAACTTTGCAGCAAAACAACTATCCTAATTCTTGCTGTATCTGCAATAGGCCACAGGGCCTGGGAGGTTAGGGAAATCCCCATTCCTGGTGAAGAGTTGTCAGTCGTAGTGGGAGGAACAGTGAGAATTTGCTAGCATTGGCAATAACACTAGAGCAAGAGAATGACGAGAATGGGTAGTACAGGGGCCACAAAAATGGGGTTTGAATGGGATTAGCAGTATCTGTAGGAGCCAGTAGATGGGAATGGAAGCTCAAATAAAAGAATAAAAAAGGGATACGAGAAGAGTAGCTGTCAAACAAACATTGGGAAGTAAAGGTGTATACCCTAGCACACCCTGCCCATCCGAAGTGAATCCTAGGTGCACGGTGTAGGGGGAGTTGGCAGCCTCAAAGCAGTATCAAAGGAAGGTACAGTACACCAGCACAACATGGATAATGCTAACAGGCAAAGCCTTGCTTGTTTATTGCGAATGCAATGTTCCGGGGAATGAAACCGAAACGGTGTTTGATGTCACTCCAGTTACACGTGATGTCACTTCTGATCTTGAAACACTGCCAGATTTACAAAGCAATTCTCTGGCGAGAACTGGGCAGTTGCTACCCTAGGCATGGGTCCTCTGCTGCTATATATAAATATACAGAACTGCCATTGAAGCAGAGCTGTCAAACTCAGCTAGGAAATAAAATCCTTCAGGTCTTCTTCATGTGAGCAGAGCTATGGAACTAATCACTATGGGCATGTAGTGTTGCCCTGCACTGTTAAAACTGATCTGTTTGCTTCAGAAACACTACTAGAGTTCATATAAACAAGTTTCTAAGTAGCAATTGCGGAAATTGAAAAACAGCTATATGGCACAGGATAAGTAATGAATAACAGATAACATTATGTACTACAGAGCTTATCTGCTATCTGCTGTGTAACTTGAGCCTTTTCTCCTTTGACTAGTTGCCACCATGGCTACACAACAGCTTATTCATATAAACAATAGTAGTGTTTCTGAAGCAAACACACCCGTTTTACCAGTGCAGGGCAATACTGCATTGTATTTTTATTACTTTAAAACAATTTCATTTTTTGATGTTACTGGTCCTTTAAGGTGGGTAAAAAAATATTGAGGCATGGTATGCATTTGGGCAGCAAACTGGAAATTGAGGTTCAATGTTGATAAATGCAAGGTTATGCACTTTGGAAAAAATAATATAAATGCAAGTTATACACTAAATGGCAGTGTGTTGGGAGTTTCCTTAAATGAGAAGGATCTAGGGGTTTTTATAGATAACAAGTCTAATTCTGAGCAGTGTCATTCTGTAGCTACTAAAGCAAATAGGGTCTGTCCTGCATAAAAAAGGGCATAAACTCAAGGGATCAAAACATAATTATACCTCTTTATAGATCCCTAGTAAGACCTCATCTGGAGTATGCAGTAATTTCACAGAGCCAAGAAGACATACTTGACTTCTATACAGTTTATTTCAATGACTCAAAGGGGTAAAGCAAATAGTATCTGTAACGCTATAATACAGAGTATGCAATTTATCATTTGATTTTAAACCGGACTCATTCACACTGACTGTTGCAATTGCTTGAGGTGCCAGCACAACATTTACTTTGGATGCCCACAATGTCTGCTGTTGTCTTTGGCCCCTGGAGCAATGACTGAGCCCACGTCGGAGTCCTGCACATAGTGGTTGAGGGTGGGGCTCCTTATTGTGATCTGCCTGCAGAGAGGAGTCTTTTTATGTCCCATGAAGTACTCCTTTAAGTTAACATCTGAGAACCAGTTTAGGGCACAGTCTATTATGGTAAAAGGTAATTCACTGTAATATTACTATGAAATAGTTTATTAGTGTGCATAATCAACAAAACATTGTTTCCTAATGTAAAAACACAAGAATGTTGTTTGTCATTTGTAAAAGCATTCAGGTGACTCATACAGCAATTAGCCATTTAGAACAGGTGAAACTGCTCAATGAACAGAATCAATGAACAAAATAACATGAGACTACAATATAAAAACTTATGTATTATGTTATGTATTAACTTCAAAGTATACTATCTATTTTTTGTTTAGATGGAGTTGATAAAAAACATCAGTACTGCTGATCAGCCATATTTATTTACGCGACATGTCCATTTCCTTAATTTTTCAAGGTAAGTTCTCTGTTATCTCAATTTCTGTTACAATAGAATCTAGATGAATGGCATATATATATATATATATATCTGTACAAATCAAAGTGGAGCGGGAGCGGTATCCCAATCTGCGACTTAAGCCACAATGTGGGCAAATCATATAAACAAGTCCAGACTTCCAAAGTGCGTGAAAGTAGAAATTCCTTTATCTGGAATATTTGTTGCAACGTTTCGAAGCTCTCGCTTCTTTGTCAAGCAAGTATCACACAGTGCAATGACATCACTTCATATTTAAACGTTACTTAATAGGTGAAGGAAAATGGATAACATAAGGTTCAATACACAATGAATACAGTTGGTTTCAATGTAGCAATTCCATCTCTCCTTATATAAGTGCCACATGTTACATTGCATCACAAAACATTTTCCTGTTAAACTATAAAACACAAATAGCAACAGTAGTAAACTCTCGTGTGTTATCAGACATTGCCACCAGTCTCACCCTCAATGGGTTAACCTTACATAAAGGCGTGTAAATCTTACTCCTTATTGAGTATTGAGTCCCTTAGGGTGCAGAGTCTGAAGTGTATACATACTTACAACTAAATGTTTCAATTTAAAACAGTTAAAGAGTTGGCTACCCCCCTACCTGAGCTGCTTATTTAGGTGAAAATTGTAACTTTACACTTCAATATTAGAAAAATGTCACAAATACAAAATGTAAAGTCATTGGGAAAAGTCTTTATCTCTGGTGAACAATATGAAAGTAGCTGAAATGAAAAAAGTGCTTGAAGGCAAACAGCCCCATTAAGTTAGAATTAAAGAAGTTAACTGGAAAAAAGAGAAGGCACAAATAGAAAAGGAGAAATGAAGAGTCAGAGTTTCAGGACACACCCAGCAGAGTCACAGTTGATCACAGTTATTGTGACACAAGACACCTGGGCCAAATTGCTTACACCCTCTGGTACTTAGAGAGCTTAATTTAATATTAACCAGGCCAATTTTTCTGTTTTTATCCAGTATGTTATCTATGGATTGGATGAAAACTGATGTAATTACATTATTTAAAAAAGGGATTATGGTTTCAGGCTGGCAATTATAGGCCTGTAGTTTTTACATCTGTGGTGAGCAAGTTATTTGAAGGCTTGTTAAGGGATCACATTCACAATTATGTTCTGGAAAGCTGACATTCTGAGCAGTAATCAGCATGGCTTTATGAAGCATAGGTCATGTCAGACAAACTTGCATTTTATGATTAGGTTAGTAAGAATTAGGACAGTGAGCGGCGGTAGATGTGACCTATTTGGAGTTTGCCAAAGCGTTTGATACAGTGACCCATAAATGACTGCTTTCTAAACTAAGGTCTGTTGGGCTTAAAGGAACAGTAACATCGAAAAAAAAAATTTGTTTGTATACAACGAAATAAAAACACCAACACAAATTACATTTTAAAATAGCAAAGCCTTTATTAAGAAATAACTTACAGAAACTACACTTCCTGTCCTCTTCAGAAAAGGCGAAAGGGTGACCATCCATTCTGCTGCACTCAATTTCTCCTCCTTGGCTCCCCTCTCCCTGGCTCCTCCAGCTTAATGCCGTTC
>CM044440.1:48580690-48594070 GCA_024363595.1 Xenopus borealis
CCTACCCCCAGGACAAACTGTGACTGACCAGTAAGATCTTGTTGTATGTACCTGTAGGAAACCAGAAGGTGGGCCCAAGATAGTTGTTTGAATATGACGTGACGTTCTGCCTGGCACCCATAAACTATGTACTCCCTGCCCATTTCACCAATGGCCCTTTATGCATCTTACCCTCAGGTGGATCATGTGTGTCTCCTGGTGCACAGTTCAACCAAGTTAAAAGTAACTACAGACCAGTGGGTTTCTTCAGTATAAATCTTCTGATACAGTAAAGGCAATCAACGGAAAACCTTCACACTTCAAGATATTGCAAGACGATCCCTTTTAGGGGGTAGGGTAGTCTGTCTTGTTGATTTTCTGTAGCACTAGGGATCCCACACTTGCTCCTTGGCACTTTTCCCTACTTCTGAGTTCACTCACCACAAGGGTGCAAACTCCAACTATTCTCCTTGCTGGGACCAGAAAGCTGATCACTAGCTGAACTGAAACTAACTTTTGCTGGGACCAGAAAGCCGATCACTAGCTGAACTGAAACTAACTTTTGCTTCTAGAGTAACCACAACTCAAACTTAATGAATATTTGTGATGGGCTTATATAATCCGTTTCACTTTACCGAAAATTTGAGAAACAGTGAAAAATTTGGCTAGGGATACCTTACATAAATCCAAAGAAAATGGCAGCATTCCGGTATACTTGAAAGGATGATGAATTTTACTTAAAGTGCATTAGGCCTAATGCACTTTAAGTAAAGTTCATCACCTTTTCAAATATACCGGAGTGCTGCCATTTTCTTTGGATACTGTAGTTCCAGGTACAAAGAAATGCCACTGCTCAAAATACCATGCTATATTAAAAGTGTACCAATTGTGGAGAGAGTTCAGGGGATGGTACCCAAACAGAGTGGGATCATAAGGGGAATGATAGCTGTGTAAATAGATGAGCAGATCATATTCTAAACAGTTTGTGCCTTATACACCAGTAGACCTTTTTAAGAGAACTAAATGTAATAGGTAAAATACCTTTATCTCTTGATGTGAAAAGGGTTCTTGCTGTTAGAACAAAAAGTTATGAAATCCTCTCCCTAATGTGGTGATTTTAAAGATAAGTTAGATTGTTTTAAGAAAGGGTTGTAGTACTACTGTTAGATAATTACATAGTAGTTGGGGCTGATTTAAGACACACATACATTCCCCTAGACATAATTTTAAATGTAATCTCTTAAAAAACCTTCAAATAATTTTCCCACTACAGATGTGAAATTAACAAATCTATAATTACCTGGTTGAGTTTGAATGCAGAATGTATTCAATCTACTGGTTCTGTACCAGTTTATATTATGCCCACAAATAATGGCCTTGGTAAATCTAGGCTCTCATAAGAACTGGCGTTTGAACATTGCTCCTTGCCCCATGGATTACATTCTAGAATAGAGATCAAAGAATGGCACATTAATGTATGTTTTGACAGTACTGCATACAGAGGGAGAGAGGTGAGTGGAAGGCTGGCTTTTCTGGTCTAAGGGTACAGCGCTACGCAACAAGTTGGCGCTATAGAAATACATGTTAATAATAATGTTAATAATAAGGGTGCATATGATCAGTGACATCATTTGTAAGGGAAGAAACATTTTTTTACGTATAAAGTGGCATTATTAACAAACTCCCAAATTGTGCTCTGCCACTAAATTAACAGTGTGAATGAATTAATTAACAAATTAGTATTTTATTAAACTCAGACATTATGCATAAAGGTTTTAATGCATATGCATTTCTTCTACAGGATATAAGCGAGTGCATTCTTGAAAACTACGCAGAGTGTTCAAATCCCAGACTATTTTATATTATTCCATATTTTTGTGGGCAACATCCAAAATGCAGGTAAATGTCTCCTTACAATAGAAATTCTTTGAAACAAATGCAAACTGTATTTTAAATCAATTCCCTAACAATATGTAGGACTCCTGAGTAAAAGGAGAAATTATTATATAAATATGCATTCTCTCATATTTATATGTAATAAAGTCTATTGCACAGTGACGAAACTACCAGGGGAGCAGGGAGTGCAACTGGGCCAGGGCCCGCACCCCCACAGGGCCCCCGGCAGCTTGCGCACCTCCAATTCGCCCGATTTCCGGGCAAACAAATGCGTACGGAGGGGGGCCTGGCTGCGCATCCCGCACCAGGGCGCCCCCTCTAGTTACGTTATTGCTATTGCACTATTATGGAGCCCTGATATTGCAAATAGACCCCATATTGATATTATCTGGGCACTTCTACTCTTCAGTGTTTCGGGACTTGGGAACCCAAATCTCTCATTAAACCTTGTGGTATTCCAAGGGAAATATTCACCAATGTAACACTGTATGGTATAGGCCAATGTCCAATGTCTCTTTCACAGTAAGTGAAAGTTTTGCTAATGCTTTCTTTTTCTGTGTGAAATGTGTTTTAATAATTATATATATTTGATAACCTCACAATGTTTCTCCATTCCATTTAAAACACATTCAGGCCTGGAATCTATTATTTTAAAGGGGATGTTCACCTTAGACCAGTGATCCCCAACCAGTAGCTCATGAGCAACATGTTGATCTCCAACCCCTTGGATGTTGCTCCCAGTGGCCTCAAAGCAGGTGCTTATTTTTTAATTATTGGCTTATTTGGCAAAACAGATGTTCTGCCAAACTGTAGGCTGCCAGTCCATATAGGGGCTACCAAAAAGCCAATCAGAGCTCTTATTTGACATCCCCATGGACTTTTTCATGCTTGTGTTACTCTCCAACCCTTTTTTAAATTTAAATGTGGCTCACAAGCAAAAAAGGTTGGGGACCCCTGCCTTAGACCATATTCTACATTTGAATAGCCTGTGAGAAAACCACATTTTTGCAAATCAACTTTATTATTTTAAATATTTTTCAATGTTTGAAGCTGCAGACCTGATAAGCCACAGATCGGCCCTGCTAAAGTTGTCTCTTCTGTGCTCTCAGCTCTCTGTAGTCCATCATCTATAACCCAGTCTTCTCTAAAACTGCTGCAGTTTGCAAACAGGCTGGTAGTTGGGTAACTACGATTTACACATTTATTAGACAAAAGTTCATATGCAGTTTTTTTTCCAATATCTGGAATCCAGTGTTCCAGAAAGATCTGAATTGTGGATTTCAATTGAGCTTGCTTCACTTGCAGAGTCAAAATCTCTGGCTCTTGAAGTTACCAGAAGTGGCTTTTTGCACCCTTGGTAACTTGCGGGCAGTTGCCTGAGATGAGTTTTTCTATTTATTTAAAATGATTTCCTCTGTAATTGATGGTAATTAAGCCTAAAAAAAAAACTTTATTTTTTAAACACATTTTAATAGACTTTAAGGCAGTGATCCCCAACCAGTAGCTCGCGAACAACATGTTGCTCTCTAACCCCTTGGATGTTGCTCCCAGTGGCCTGAAAGCAGGTGCTTATTTTTGAATTACTGGCTTAGAGGCAAGTTTTGGTTGCATAAAAAACAGACGTCCTGCCAAACATTCTCTCCTGTAGGCTGCCAGTCCATATAGGGGTTACCAAAAAGCCAATCAGAGCTCTTATTTGACATCCACGTGGACTTTTTCATGCTTGTGTTGCTCTCCAACTCTTTTTTAAAATGAAATTTGTCTCACAAGCAAAAAAGGTTGGGGGCCCCTGCTTTAAGGTGTGGAGATCCAAATTACAAAACAAAACCCATATCCTGAAAATGTCCCCAGTATTCCAGTTAATAGATCCCATACTTGTACCTGGTAACCCATAGTAGAACACTGACGAAATTTGCATCTTTCTATCAGCTACTTAAAATATTGTATCAGATTTCCTTTTCAAAAGGAAGTGGTGATCTAGCTCTCAGTAATACTAACCTCAATAAACCACCCACAGAAAACAATTTACAAAATTCTCTGTAGACAGTACATACATTTTACAACTAAATTACACACTGAAGTACTCTACTTTTACATAAAGAAGCAGCAATTCCTTTCCCCCCCCAATTCTAATATTAATTTGACATGGATGAGCTGTACTAACGGAGTACATCTAGGAAAAGAAGACCATGATAAGTATGCCAAAATCTTCCATTTTCCGTTGACAAATTCCATGTCACCAGGATGGAGCAAGCTACTCTTTTCTCAATAGGAGGGTAGTAGAAAATTGCAAATATTAATTTCAGTGCGAATGGCCTAGAAATTATCTCCATTTATCCACAAAGATAAACAACCCACAAGGCCACTAGCAGTTGGAGATATTGATACCCTCCACTAAAAGCAAACAGCTCTAAATAAAGTGAAGAATAAACTATGATACTTCAACTGACTAAGCTTCAAGAAGACACTGTAGCCAGAGACAACCTAACTGGCGAAAACACATCATCAGATGCTTCCATAATTGTAAGTCTAGAACCAGCTACCTATTCAGTATTTAAGAAAAAACAAGCATTGCATCCTGAATACCATAAACCCAGAAACTGGACAGACTAGCAAACCAGACACAAGTCTGCCTCCTAAACACAAAGTAGAAAACTTGACCTTTAGCCCACCATAGTGATCCACTTTGATGACCTCAGGCTGCAGCAGTTACTAAAATGCTCCTACCCAGAAGAGCACAGTTCAAGCCTTTCTTCTTCCTGTGCGCAAGGAAGTCATCACGTGCCGCACACACGCAAACAATGTTGTGACATCACTCTGTGTACGGCCTCGCTGTTGTCCACGTCACATCCACAGACTCTGACTGAGACATGCTGCACAGGATCAGTTTGGCTGGTGGCTGCTGCCTGCTTGGCTGCAAGTGCAGACAATGTTATCTGCAATTTAAATGCGCAAGCTGCACAGCCAGCCAGAGCAGGCAGGATTTCTGCACATTTTTCCTTTACTGGCAAAGTTGGTATTAATAAAACAAGAGACACATCTGATGGATGTTGGGAGTCTGGAGATTCCTTTGGGGGTGGCGGCGGCGCAGCAGCTGGACCTATGGTAGAGTCCTGCAGCGGGTCGGGTACCCCGCAAAATCCCACGGTACCCTGTGGGTTGCTCGTAGAATTTCTGGGTGCGGGTATAGAAGCGGGCCGGTGGTTCTGCAGGTTGGCGGGTTGAGGGTCGGGTCGCGGATCCTCGCTATAGCGATTTTTACTCTTTTTTTCTACTACTGATGATGTCACATCCGGTTTACTATGACAGCACTTCCTGTTTTACTCCTTTTTTTTCTGACCGTGGGCACTTCTGATGATGTCACTTCCGGTTTACAATGACAGCACTTCCTGATTCTTGATGGTCAGCTGGTTGCGGGTTCGGGTTGCGGATCGTGGGTTGCGGGTACGGTTCGGGTTGCGGGACCAAGCGGGTAAGAATGCGGGTTGCGGGTACGGGTCGGGTACAGGTCCCAAAAAATGGACCTGCGCAGGACTATAACCTATGGGGAGCACATAAGGTAAATCGAGGCCCTGACTATACAATAAACATAAGCATCTCTAATGGCTTCTATGACTTCTATGATCCGCAATACACATACACAGTAGAACAGTTGATGGATTTATTTGCAGAACACTATACCTTTAAATGACAGTGATGCAGGTAGTCTGCCAGCCAGGAGTAACTTCACTTAATTATTGCAGCAAGTGATGTCTGAACTGCTGAGGGGAATCACCACTTATGTGGCAGTTGCTTCAAAGTCTTGAGAAGGACTCCCTTTGGCTTTCCATGCCCTGAGAAGAGCATGCTTTGTTCTTCAAAGCTCTGACAAGGACCCCCTTTCCTTCCGCACCCTAAAGAGAGCACGCTTTTCTGCCACTGGGGTTCCCTAACAACTTTCCCACACAGAAACTCTGGGAACATGCACACTTTACTTGTACTATGCAGCACTTCCTTCCTCCCAGCAGCATTTTCTCTCTCACTCTTCCTTCCTGTCAGCTCACAGAGGGTGGGGCAGAGGGTGGGGCTCCTCCCCCTCCTTGCACAGAAACAACACAGAAGAGAGACACGTGTAAACAGCTCTTCTACACCACTTTAAGAATAAAGGATGGTGGCAATTTCCACACAACTCTTTCTGGAAAAATTTGCAAAAAAAATCCTCAATAGAGAGAATTTGATTTTCACTCAGGCAACCCCCCTGCGCCGGGCATACGCACACTTTGTTTTTACAGCAGGAAGTCACAGGCAGGAAGAAGCACAGGATGCCCAGTCCAACCCTGACCAGTTTTAACCCCGTATGAAATTCATTAGAAAGGAACTGTTGGATCTGAGGATAGATACCAACAATGGGTCCACTGGGTGGTCTGCACACCAAAATGAGAACCTTTCCCGTAGATCCTAGTAGATTCCTACTCTGGACCAGAACTGATATTACTTCCAAAGAAAAGGAGAGTGCTGGATGATGCCTTTCTCAGGCAGTTGTTGAGATACAGAACAATTGGAATGTTCACAAGGCACCCAATCTGCCATATCATGATTAAGCTGCGAAAGCCAGAGTCTAATGGAGGGAATTACACACACCTAGTTACAATGTCTGTTCTTAATGCTGCAGCAGTTGATTCAAAGAGCTTCTTTAGGGCTGTATCCACCTTATGGTCCACTGGATCCCTCAAAATGGCCAAATTTCTTGGCCAGCCTAGCTATTTCTACATTCACCTTTGGTAGATGATCCCAAGCTGTCAAGTGGTCAGTAAAAGAGCACAAAAACTTCAGGAAATTATGCCTCAATGAAATGCACACATATATATACAGTCTACACAGTGTATATATATATTTATATACTAAAATTTCTTCTTCTTTGTTAGGACTTATACCTGCTCAGGCATTTCTTGAATAAACATATATATTCTTCAGGTGACTGTAGACACCCTAACCATATCGGAGTAACAAAAATAAGGGTGCATATTTAGGGCCTGGACCCAAGATGCTAGCATGTGCTAAAGTGTGTGTTCTATCATATGAGATTATTTATTCCCCTTTGTTATTTCCCTGAGAAACTGCTTTCTGGCATGGTACATTATCAAACCCCAAAGCACCAGCTATCATTAGTGAAAAACACTATACCATTTTATTTGAATAAGTTCATTGCTTGGCCATATATTCATGCAAACAATGAACTAGAATCATGAGTCTTCTGAGTCTAGGTAATGTTACAGTCAAGAACTACAAACACTACAGTATAAAATAAATGTGTGCAGTTGCATTACTAAGCAATTCAAGCAATACTTAAAACAGGCAGGCTTCAGAAATTACTGTGGTGTATAATAGAGACAGTAAGGTTGACCAGTGATAAAACCTACCTTACATGTAAAATAAAATTTTTGCTGCTCTGTTGATTAAGCAAAATCTAATTCCTGGAGCATTGCATTTGGCCAAAATGTGTAATAAAACCAATATGTAATGGATATCTTAGATTATCTGCTGCTTAGAGCAGTCATACACCAGAGCCTTCAGCTTGCAAACCAGTGAATTTCCTGTGACCGCAGTACCAACATTTAACAGCTTCTACTTCCTAAAACTGTGAGCTGCAAAGCTAGAGTAGTTATCTGGTAACATTCCGTTAACAACTGGTATTTGCAAAGTCAGGTAACTGCTGAGCTTACACAGAGGCAAGCTGAACAATTGGTGTTAGTGCCTCCTGGAAGGGGCCCATTTTTCCTTTTTTAAATACTTCAACCTTAAAGGTAACGGTTTTTTTTCAAAACACATCAGTTAATAGTGCTAGTCCAGCAGACTTCTGCACTGAAATCCAATTCTCAAAAGAGCAAACAGATTTTGTATATTCAATTTTGAAATCTGACATGGGGCTAGACATATTGTCAGTGTCCCAGCTGCACCACCGCACTTTCCGAGCTCATCTGTACAAATAAAGAATATATAGGGATTGCATACACAACTGCCAAATTATGCCTTTTAGGCAAGCTGCAAGGGCATGGATGGGTGAACAAGCACTTGTCACCCAATGCTTTGACAACAATACAGGATTTGAAACATGGGCAGATGTGCAATACCCAAAATTGCACATTACTGACTCAGCAGCTGAGACTCAGGTAGGCTTAATGCTTTACCATGTTTAAAAAAAGAAAAATTTTTTCCAATGAGAAGAAACAGAATAAAAAAAACAAACAAACACACAAAAGGTGAGTGTTTTGCAGTTGTGTAACTACCAGGGGTGTAGAGGGTGTAATTGTACCAGGGCCCCCACCCCCTTGGGGCATATTGGAGCCACGTAATGGTTATGGCAGGTGGTTATCTAGGGGGAAATTTTACAGCACACATGCTATCAACACTCCAGCATGGGATTTATAGAGGTAAGGGCCCTACAGGGGGGCCCATGTGCCCATCCTGTACTGGGGCCCACCAGGGAGTAGTTACACCACTGGTGGTTTGAACTGTAGGTTTGGGAAGGCCCTCTTAATGGCTGCAGGTGGAGGGGCTGTCCCTGGTAAGTAATGACATGAAGTTTTTTCAAGGGAAACTAATGTTTTCCTTATTCTATAAAACATAACATTAATAAAATATATGATACACAAATGCTTAGGTGCACATTTCACCATTGTTGGTATATCAGTTCAATGTGTCAAGGAAGAATATCCAAAAATTTTCTCTGACATAAGGTTCTATCCCATTTTTCCCCCAACATTGTTTCAGAAGTTCATTCCATTAGGGCTCCCCTGCGACTGAACGCAGCAAAACGGAACGCAGGGGAGTGCAGGTAAAAACGCTTGTGTGTAAGAGCCCTAAGTTCCATTTTAATTAAGGAAACAAGATATCCTTCATGTACCTCATTAAAATGGACTGGAATTAAAATGCTATTTCTGTTTTTAATATCTCAAATGTGCTCAGGATTCACATATTAAAAAAATAACAGTTTACCCTTAGTAAATTTTAAACTAAAAGTCCCTACAGAGACTCTTCTCCCTGGTTGCATCTGTGAGCGAACCCTGTCCCCTTTCAATGGATTTAGAGGGCAACAGTTTGGGCAGCTACTATTTCTGTCACAACTTGTTTTTGTCTTCTTGCCTGTTATATGTCTGAACTATAAGTCTTTCAGTAACACAGTTTTTATTTTTTTAAATATATTTATGATTTCATGTCATTTTTTTCTTTTTCCATATCTTTCTGTTCCCTTCATAACCAATCGCAGTATTGTAAAATGTATAAATGAGTGGGCAAATTTTTAACAGGGTATATTTTTCTGGCATAAGAATGTAATTTAGTTTGTATCCTTTTAGAAAAAGCTTGAAAGCCTGTGTGTATGAAATATTATTATTAACATGTATTTATAGAGCGCCAAAATATTTTGCAGCACTGATATTAAAAACCTATTAATATGCGAAACAGCACCAATAATCACCTACCCAATACAAAATCTCAGTAAAAACAGTATGCATTACGCTCTGTTGAGAAAGCCATCTAGTACAGGTTACTATTATGCTTATTTACAAACTGATTATTTGTCACCTTGTACACTGTGCACTTCTGCGATCTTAACAGACATGTAAAGGTTAAGATAATGAGGGTACCGATTAGTTAGGCATCTGCAGTATATTACATTTCTAACACTGTTCCACAGACTGCTGCTCCTATTTGGTAAACTTTTGGGGACCAACTTACTAGTACTTTCTTTGCACCTTGGGGAATACTAGTTAGATGCCAGTGCAGTGCTGTGTAGTGCTTATGTAGAAAGGTACTGTTATGAATGCATAGGCTAAGGCTGTAGAAGGAGATTGTTGGCAAGGTAGGAATTAACCGGTGCCATCCTTGCAGTCTATCAGCAGGGATCAAAAGTGAAACCCCTGGTGCACACCTCCCCTTCGCCAGTTCTATTTGGTTCTGAGAGTAACTAGCAGCTCCATGACTGTGTACTTTTGATTGTATACTTGGAAATACTAAGGGGTAGATTTACTATTTGTAAATTGTTGCCGAATTTTAACCCTTTGAATTCAGATATCGAATTTGAACGGTTTTAATGCAATTCGACAAATTGAACGATCCAATAAAAAAATTTGATCATTCAATAAAATCGATCAAATTTTTTTAATACAATCTCAAAATGCTGGAAAACCCCTATGGGAGCTTCCCATAGGGTTATACAGCAATTCGGTAGGTTTAATCTGGTGAACTAGAGATTCGAATTTAAATTTAAAGGGCAAATACTTTGACCATCGAATGGTCGAATGATCTAATAGATTTTTATTCGAATCATTCGATTCGATCAAATTTTTTAAATTTGATGGTCGAAGTGGCCAGAAAAACGATTCGAATTTATTTTTATTTCGATTCATTCACACAGATTTAGTAAATCTGCCCCTAAGTGTACACAAGTGCATTGTTATTCCCTGACCTGCTCCTTCTGTGTCTGATTCTGCCCAGTGTCTGCTCTGACCGTGTCACCACTCATGCTGGACCAATGCATAGAAGACTTCCCTGTTCCTGCCACTGTTAGCCTGTTGGAATCACAAGCCAGCAGGCATTGTAGCAAGTAACATCAGTTTCTGCAAGGGAAGGCACCTGGCTTGCTACACGGTTTCAAGGCTCAGCCACTGGAATCTGTGAAGAATTATAACATTATAAAACCTCATAACAGGCACTGGTGCAGTTTTTTGCCAAACGGATAGTTAACTGTTTAATACACCAGAAGATGTCTTTGATATAAGAACCTGTCATTTTATTTATTATTTCACAAAAATGGTTTTATGATCCATCCATCTATCGTTCATTTTGGTTGGGGGCCATTGTTTCTATTTTTCCTTTAATTTGAAACTATTTTCCTCTTAGTAGTTTTTTTTAATGCTCTCCAAGGGTATACATTGAGTAACTCCAAGACTCTCCAAATTATCTGTGAGCTATTTACCTAGTTTGATATTTTCAATAACATTTGTATGTTCCTTTATGTGTAATTTCACGTCTTGAAGTCTGCCTAGCATACACAGAGCCACATTTCAGCAATTATACAGTTGATTATAAATTGCAAGTTGCACACACATTGGGGTTAATTAGTGTCCTCCACTTTCAAGATGAAAGTACAGCAGTTACAACCTTTTTTTAATAGTCCCCTTAAATCTAGATTGTTCATTGAAGAGCCAATTTAAAGGCACTGCCAAAGGTTTTGTCATTTTGTTTTAGTTGCCAAAACAGTCTCACAATCCTCTTGCTCATGTGACAGTATTTTGAGAGAAAAGTATTAGACTCTATATTCTTGGGGTAATAAATCTCTACTCAACACATGCCTTGACTTATTTCATCATATCTACAAACAAGTACATGTATGTTGGTCCATTCCATATTAATAGACTATAATTTCATAATGATGACTTTACATGTACACAATCTATTATATTTTTAAATGGACAATTTAAAAAAAAAAAAAAAGTCTACCCACTAATTGGTTGCTATAGGTAACTAGACATGCAGCTAACGTTGCATCTTTTATTGCATAATCCCCACAAATCCTGCAGAAGATATATGCATATAAAGAGGTAACCGCCACCCCTTTTTCTATTAATAATTATCATAAAATTGCTTTTAGTTATTGGGTAATGCTACTGAGAGACAATACAACAAAATGGTTATCTAGATAGATGTGATCCAAAAAAAACAGTTCACTTTGTGTCTTTATACAAAAACTATAAAGTCTATTAAATGCTTAAACATTTTAAAGAGGGGAACTGCACCATTAACCATTTTACACAAAATATTATAAAAATATAAAAGAGCAAAAATACTCTCTATGTGGAGTAAATTATCAGGGCATGCAAAATGTATACAAGGACACGTGTACACTTGGAAACTTGCTAGGAGTGCAAAACATTGTACAAGTCTGAAAGGTACAGGGACTATACAGAGAGGAATCCTAATTATTACAGACACAAAATCATCATTAACAAATAATGACAACAACTTTGAGAACCTTAAACTGGCCATACACGGCAGATTTAAGCTGATGATTAAGACTGTTGGCAGCTTATTCCCCTGTGTATGGGCCTTCCCTGGTTGCAGCTTTTAAAATTCCGTTGATCCGCAACCACATTGGTGTGTAGCTGTGGTACTCTCCCTACATGCCTGCATAGGTGCCTATTATGATCCAATTTTTGGTTCGGATTCCAAATGATCAGATGAACGGGATTTGCCCAAAGGTTCACTAATTTGGCTACACCACCAAACAACTGGATCTTATTGTGTATGACCAGCTTTACTCAATAGTTTTTTAGGAAAAGAAGGTGCCATTTGAAGTTAATATCAACAATCATCTGACCCTAGTGAACACAGAATAGTATCCCCTTCTGTTGTTCATCAGTCTAAAGTCACATGATTTTAGGAGTTTGAATTCTGCCAAAAAAGGCTCAAATTCAGCTGAATTGGAAGAACTATATCAAGTATTTATATACCTGATCAATTAAACAACTCACTTGAAGCATTTCAAAAAGTGGTATTAGAGAGACATTATGGTCTAAGATACTTATTTAAATGGGGCTATTTGCAAAGCATTCAACAATTTCTGTTATTCATAACAAAGGTCCATAAAATTTGGTTTAAGGAAACAGTGGGTAGGAATGAATTGCTGCATACAGCTAGTTTCCATAAGTAAATACAACCATACATAAAATACAGTTTATTGCCATAAGCAAATAAAACCATACATAAAATACAGTTTATCAGGGCTAAATATATTGCTTCAATACCAGAACATTTTTAAACAGTAGCACAGATCCTTAGTAGTAGAAAACTTGTTGAAAAATGGCAAGGGCTAATTGTATTACTGTTCTGTCAGAATACAGTTACTGAGAAATAGAATTTAACAAATTGTTAGAAGGCACTAATACAACATAGTTTTTGCCACACTAATCAGCTCCCTTTTTTGGTATACATAAGGAAATATCCTAGGTCATATGTTGTGTCCTATCCAAAAACAAAAATAATCTAGATCATTTTGCTGCCTTGAAATGGCAATCATTTAGTCACCCTGCAAGTGAATAGAAAATAACAACAAACATCTATGCTACATGTAATACAGAATCGGTTTCATATCCGCTGAAATTTCCTTTTGAGTCTGTGTATGTAGAAGGCAGGCTTCTAGGCAAGTGAAACTACACATGCAAGAACACAAAAATGCAATTTAAAATCCAGGCATCTCTTCTGACATCCTTGCCTCTAGGCACTTTTTAACACAATAGATCACAGCTAATTTAAACCGCCTTTGAGAAAAGAAACTGCACTCCTTTGGGGTGGTTATCATCTTGAGGATCTACTTGAAAAATTGGTTTTTGAAAGAAAACTAGCAAGTACTTGCCCTAAAAGGAATGAGTGATATTTGGATCCTAAAACCATTTTTTAAAATACTGAATAAAATGTCTATCTTTTCTAGGTCTTTTATTAAGATGTTAGAAGTGTGCAGTGCACGAT
>CM044440.1:48603894-48629945 GCA_024363595.1 Xenopus borealis
CCCTGCAGGCCCTGGTCCACTCACACCCCCTGCTCCCCTGGTAGTTACGCCACTGATGCAGGTCATAAACTAGACTATAGATTGGGGGTGTGGAAAATATAGAGAGGAATATACCAGAAGCTAGGGAGTAAATGAAAATATAAGTTTGGTCAAGATCACACTGATCAAATAATGACTAAGACAAAGGAACAAAGATGCAAGTTGTAAGTGGAGAGTATATGAGACGCTCTGTTGAACAAGGATGGAGGAGACTTAAAGGAGAACTAAACCCTGAAAATGAATATGGTTAAGAATGCCATGTATAAATATGGAACTTATTATACAAGCCTAAAGTTTCAGCTTGTCAATAGCAGCAATGATCCAGGACTTCCAACTTGTCACAGGGGGTCACCATCTTGGAAAGTGTCTGTGACACTCTTATGCCCATTGGGCTCTGAGCAGCTGTTGAGAAGCTAAGCTTAGGGGTTGTTGCCAATGTATAAGTAGAAAATGAGGTTTGTCTGTAATATAAGTTGATGCTACAAGACGTATTAAATTCTGATGCTAACTACACTAGTTTCTTAGCTGACATGTAGTAATTATTTGTTTACAATACAGTACAGCTGTATTGTAATATTTATATTCTGTATATACAGTAGTTGTGAGTTGGCCCCTAAGCTCAGTAAGTGACAGCAGCACAGAGCATGTGAATCAGTGAATCAGTAGAAAAGAAGATGGGAAGCTACTGGGGCATCTTTGGAGACACAGATCTTTACTGCTAAAGAGTTGTGGTTGCCTTGGGCTGGTACAGAAGCCCAAAACATAATGTATAACATTTTATTAGTTAGGCTTTAGTTCTCCTTTAAGAAGATTTCTGGTGTTTGTAGAAATGCTTAATAGTTTGTGGATAGTGTTTGCTTTTGACTAAGTCTGCAAAGTCCTGGGGAGAAAGTAGACATATGAGTAATTCAGTTGGTGTGGGATGTAGAAGGGTGTTGGATTATGGAAAAAAAGCATCATGGATAAAAGTTGTTAATATTTATGTTTGCTATAATTAACTTTACTTAGCTTAGGAGAGGTCAGAATCAAGGCATAATTTGAGAAATATATAGTGAAGTCTGCTTTTGCATGGAATTTTCTCCAAATGTACAGGACTGAGAGTTTACAGATTTGTGGGCATAAAAGTGCTGTGGCAGATTAATGTAAAGGCTTAGTTAGGCTATGTCATAAGGGTGTGATCAGGGGTCCATCTTGCTTTTTTAAAACTCTCATGAATCTTTTTATGTTTATTTTCATTTGTGCTCGGTTGAGGGTATACCTGGGACTAATAGAAGATTGAAGGAAGGTAAGGTCAGTGGTAGAACTACCAAGGAAGCAGGGGGTGCGATTGGGCCAGAGCCCATTTTCCAGCTGCAGCGGCCGATTTCCGAGCGGACAATCTTGTACGGAGGGGGTAGGGAGCTTGGCTGCATGTATGCGTGCAGATTCAGGTGCATGTGCACCCAAGCTCTATATTCAAGGTTGAGCAGGCGACAGTGACATCACTGAGGTGCGCCAAACATCACCCGGCGTGCACACATGTCTGGATCTGCATGAATCTGGACTCATGAGAGTGGAAAATGTAGTGTAGGACAAGTAAATCAAGATCAAAGGAAAAAATAACTGAAGTGGGAGACTAGAACTAAGACTTTTAGGGCAGGGGCACACAAAGTTACTGGGGGAGTCCAGCAACAAATCACCCCGCAATGCCTTCTCAGCGACTATAATGTAAATCGTTGGGGGGGTGGCACTCGGAGCGATTTGTTTTCTGTTGCCTCACAAGGAAACTTTAGACGACTTTGAAGCTAAGCGATCCGAGTGCCATCCTGCCGGCGATTTAGATTCTAGCCTGCGGGAAGGCTTTTCGGGGAGATTACTCACCTGAATAAGAAGCGATTCATCGCTGGCAGGCCCAGATTTGTGGAGAGGCCACATCGGCCCAGGCCTAGGGCGGCAGGATTTTAGGGGGCGGCACACTGCCCAACTACATTTAAATTTCCTGTGCTCCAATTCGGAATGCTCCGTCTCGAAAATCTGAACAAATAAATGTGAGGGGACAGGGGCGACAAACCACAGCAGCCTAGGGGCACCCTCTAGGTAAATCTGATCGCTGGGCGACTAATCTCCCCCCGATAGCTATGTGTGCCCCTGCAGTGTCAATTTTGGAAATTAGGATTTTTAGTAGAGGGTTAGCACAAGGGATGGTGAGTAAAATAGAAAATCTAAAAAGATGATTAGAGTATAGCAGGGTCTGTCCTTGGTCCTTTACTTTTTAATTTGTTTATTAATGACCTTGAGGTTGGCATTGTAAGTATTGTCTCCATTTTTACTGATGCCTAAAAACAGTACTTGCAGGCATATTGGCTAATAAGGTAAAATGTTGATAAGTGCAAGGTTATACACTTCAGTAAAAATAACATTAAATCTAATTAAACTCTAAATGGCAGTGTGTTGTGGGCCTCCTTATCTGAGAAAGATTTGGGGATTTTTGCAGTTTTAAAAACAGGCATTAACTCAAGGGATGAAGACATTTTATAGATCCCTGGTAAGGCCTCACCTTTAGTATGCTGTTCAGTTTTTAGCCTCACTCCATAATAGGGTTATTAATGAGCTTGAAGAAGTTAAGAGAAAGGGAATGGAAATATTAATCTATGAGGAACAGGGCCACTCCTGCCATGAGAACCTTGCCTCAGGAGGCACGGAGTCGCCAGTTACCAGGGGCACCAAAAAGCCACCTCTGGTAACTTTAAGAGCAGAATTTACGTTTTTTAAAATAGCTCACTGCATTAGGGATGCGGGCTCCTCTCGACCTGCTCCGACGCTAAAACTTGCGGAGTGGGGGTGGTTATCGGGGTTGTTGCCACCTGATGAGGAAATGCCTCTGATGAGGAAAGACTACCAAAATCAGGGTTGTTTTCCCTGGAGAAAAGAAGGGACAGTACTCTTTACAAGTATATTAGAGAACATTATAGACAGCAAGCAAGTGATCTTTTTGTTTTTTATGTGTATGAGAAAACACAAGGTTGCCGAAAATCACTGTTAATACCTTATTTACAAATGCTATGGATTTAAGTGCTGGAGCTGTAAAGGGATAAATTGTGCACTTTATGCGCTCCATCATATTTTCATCTGTGGAAATTTGGTGATGGATACAGTTTACATGTTCATAATCCAGTTAAAAATGCACAGTGCAACATAGTGCCTGCATTGCAGCCCTGCACTAAATGATGGTCACAGACAGGTGGTACAAGTCTTCTTGACTCTTGTGACTGTTGGCAATAGTGCTAATGAACTTGCTAATATGTTGCAAATTAAACAAGCTGAATTTCCAGCTAAAAATGTTGCCCTTCTGGTAGAGTGCTGCCCGAGGCATGTTTTTCAGCTTATGTCATGGCAGATATGGCACTGAAAGTATTGCTAAATGTTCTCTGCACTTGTTATATTTGTAAATATAAAATACAGACATACAGTCTTTCAGTTGAACAAAAAGTTGAACATCTTTTCTCTCCCCAGCGGCAACACAAATTAGTGCTGTGTCCTGTTTGTAGCTATTAAAATGTGGTTCATATTGTACCCACATTAATAAGTGGTACTGCACGTTACTACATGCTATTACATCTGTATTTAATATATTTACTAATGTAGTAAGTATATGAATCTGGTTCCCAAGACAATTTACCACCTATCGCTTTTGTAAGGTAAGCGCCAGGTTATGTGGATCTCGCCATATATGGTTTTAAAATTTAGTGGTGAGCACAACTTTCCCTTGTTTGTTATAGTTCATACAGGAGCAGTGACCAGCTCCTTGTTGTAGCTCCCACCCCTCCCAACTATAGTCAGGTGATCCCACTGGTGTCTAATAAAAGGGCAACCAAGTTTGGGAGTTTTACTTTGAAAGCAGCAAGTAAGTTACAGGTAAAACTTAGTCCCTTTGTAAAATGTATAATGAAGTAATATAATTCTTAATGAATTAGATGCAATTTGAGAGTAGGACTGGCCAGATATGGGATAACTTTGATGTAGTTGGCCAGCTTAAATATATGGACAAACAATCCCTGTTTTATTTAAAGGGTAAGGCATTTTTTTAGTAGCTGTATGCACAAAACATCTCAATGTCTTAAATATATTGATAAATGGTGCAGAATATATATATATATATATTTTTTTTTCAGGTAGGACCAGCAAATGCTAGATAATTAAAAAAATATTTATTCACATATAATTTGTCTCCAATGTTTTGGTCCTCATTAGGACCTTTATCAAGGATACCAAACAGTGACCGATGTGTGACTTAAATATACTCTAAGGGCTCTTACACATGGGTGTTCATTTGTGCTCCCCTGCGTTGCACTTTCTTCCGTCCACAAGGGAGCACAGGAGTAGACACACTGAATTATTGTCAGTGTGGCTGTACTCACACAGACCCATGTATTTGCTGAATGCAGGTAAGATGCAACATGCTGCGTCCCAACCTGCGTTTGCCGCTTACATGCGTCTGTGAGTACAGCCCCATTGATAATAATTCAGTGCATATATTCATGCACTCCTGCGGCTGAACGGAAGAAAGCACAACACAGGGGAGCGCATGTATAATTGCCCGTGTGTAAGGGCCCTAACATGAGAAGAACAGGGCCAAATTGGTGTCAGTTGCATGCCAATTAATGCCCAATAAAGTTCAGATTGTGTGCAAATCATTTTTTACAATTTTTAGGGGCAGATTTCTGAAGGGTCATATTGAAAATTCAAATTCGAATTTTCAAAAAAAATTTATGGTCAAAACTGTCAAATTTGACTAGGAAGTTTTGAAATCTGATTTACAAGAATAATCATACTCTGGCACTTTAAGAATTCGAATTGGACTATTCCTGCTGAATTACTGTTTAAGTCAATGGGAAAGGTGCAGGGTTCAATTTGGAGATGTTTGCAGCCTTCCTGACATTCTTCTGAGAAAAAACTCAATTCAAGTTTGATCCAATTTTGAGTTTTCAGGTCGTTTAAATTTGTCCGAGTTTAAAAATTAGATTTTATGAATATATTTTGACAAGTTTATGGGAGTTTAAAAAAAAACTCGCTTGAATTGAAATTCGATCTTGATAAATGTGCTGCCCCAAGTTATAAAGTGCCAATTGTGCCTTCTACCTCTAGATGTCACTCATGTTAATAAAATCACTATGCAAAAGTTATATGACTGTGTGTCAATGTATTCAAAACATTTTAAGATTTTTAACAAAATCCTACACCACTGTAACATTAATCAAGTGAAAGTATGCTGTGATAAAATACTTATCATTCAGAGCTACCACATTAATATGAAACGGTGGTTTTACACAACTTTATCATATATAAACCGAATACATCACCGATCGTTTCTAAAATTTTGAGTTAAAATTCCCTTCATAAAAAAATCTTGACATGTAAGACAACTTATTGTGCAAAGAATGCAAAAACAATAACTTAAGATTATATTATAATATATTTGCTATATTAAACTTTATGGTTGTAAATAAACCATGCAGTAGCATGCTAAGCATCCTTAATACAGGGGTTGTAGTTGTAATGCAATTCCAGCTTTAGCTAACCAAGCACTGCATTCAGTTCAATAAGTGTTCACAGTGATATTGCTGCTGTATATTACTTCTTATGGCTATGCCAGTGATCCCCAACCAGTAGCTTGTGAGCAGCATGTTGCTCTCCAACCCCGTGGCTGTTGCTCCCAGTGGCCTCAAAACAGGACTTATTTTTGAATCCCAGGCTTGGAGGCAAGTTGTGGTTGTATAAAAACCAGGTGTTCTGCCAAATACAACCTCCTATAGACTGCCAGTTCGCACAGGGGTTACCAAATGGCCAATCACAGCACTTATTTGGCACCCAAGAACATTTTTCATGTTAGTGTTGCTCCCCATCTCCTTTTACTTCTGAATGTTGCTCAGAGGTTCAAAAGGTTGGGGATCCCTGGGCTATGCGTTCTAATGTGCTTCTTTATGAAAACTGTGTACTAAATAAGTGATGCATGCATTTTCACGCTGAATTACAGTACACACTAATTTATGTACAATTGCTGTGCTCATGAGCAATGATATGTTGTCACACTTTTATATCTTGCTAATCTAATAAATACTCAGTACCAAATCACAAGATTTCATAATGGAAATCCTCCAGGATTTGGCCTGCAAGTGGGAGGGATAATTGTGCTTTGTATTTAAAGGAACTGTTCAGTGTAAAAATAACAACTGGATAAACAGGCTGTGCAAAATAAAAAATGTTTCTAATATAGTTAATTAGCCAAAAGTGTAATGTATAAAGGCTGGAGTGACTGGATGTCGAACAGAACAGAAAACTACTTCCTGCTTTTCAGCTCTCTAACTCTGAGTTAGTCAGTGACTTTAAGGGGGGGGGCACATGGGACATAACTGTTCAGTGTGTTTGCAAGCGTTCAGCTCAGATTCAAAAGCAACAGTTATGACCCATGTGCCCCCCAAAAGTCACTTATTGGTTACTTCCAGGTAACCAATCAGTGGAAAGCAAAAGAGCTGAAAAGCAGGTTCTGTTCTGTTAGACATCCAGTCACTCCAGCCTTTTTTACATTACATTTTTGGCTAACTAACTATATTAGAAACATTTTCTATTTTGCACAGCCTATCCATTTACCCAGATTTAATTTTTATACTGAACAATTCCTTTAAAGAGATTCTGACACCTGAAGTCAAACTCTTTTTTACCTCTATTATAATAACTGGCTTTGATAGCTACTTCTTACTTCGCCATAAGGTATTTGCATGATGCTTTTACATTACTTGTCTGATCCCCCATGTTCCTGTATTAAGGGGCTGCCATATTTGTGCACCCGGCATCTGTTATCATTACAAACTGTAACTAACAGACTGAGATGGGACTGTTAGGTTGGCAAAGTCAGAGTGTCAGGGTGTCAGAGAGTCAGGCTTAGAAATTTCAGCTAACAGTTATATACAAAAACAAACCTCTCAGCAAAAAATGATAAACATGACCTATAGGTAACAATTAATGTACATTCATATGTTAAATTTCATTTTTTTAGTGTCAGTATCACTTTAACACTAAGGGGCAAATTTACTATTATTCCCCAAAATTAGCTAAACCAAATTTGAAATTCGATAAGCATTCGACCATCGAATGCTTATCGAATTGTTATAGGTTATCATTTTGCTTGCTATTCGATTTCTCGATAAATTCGTACGATCGGATACCGATCGTTTGATTTCACGATTATATCGTGAAATTTCTTTCGAGCCCCCGAAAAATTTGTACAATTTGAACGATCGTTCGCTCCGATCGTACGAATAGTATTCGAGCAGGACTTAGCCTCAGAAGCCTATGGGGAGCTTCCCATAGGCTTCTATTGCAATTCGGTAGGTTCAATCTGGCGAAGTAGGCAGTCGAATAACTTTAAAATTTTGAATCCTTCAATCATCGAATGATCGAATTATCGAATAGCCGATCATTCGATCTATTCGATATTTGATGATCGAAGAGGCCAAATTTGCAAATCCGATTTCACGAAAAATTCGTACGATCGTAATTCGATCGAATTTCACGTCAATTTCGTAAATCGGCCCCTAAGGGTTGAACTACATGGCGTGCTGTTGTCGGACACGCATGTGCGGAAGATAATGGCACTGAAAGGGAAATCACATGTATCTACCGACACAGCGTGCAGTGGGGAAGCAGAGTGCAAGTTGGTATGGGGTGGAGAATGGGTGATGGAGTGGGTGGGGTCTGGGCAGTGAGTGGGTGGAGTCAGGGTGTGAAGTGGGCTGAGACAAGTGGGCAGCAGGATGGGAATCCTGGGCCCCTCTGAAGACTCTTTTGCAGGGGGGACCCAGCGCACTCTACTTATACCACTGGTCATCTGCACATGCTGCACAGTCGAGCACTTGAGTATGTTCATGGGTAAAATATAATTGTCAGGCCTCAATAATTGACCTTCATGTCACTCATTCTTCATTTGATTTCCAGAACACAGAAAACTTGGAAACCTGACTGTCACTGTAAAGAAAACGAACCCTTCACCTGCTGCACTTCAGGTTCTTTACCAGCGCATGAAATATGAATATGAATTTTACTACTATGTCAAAGAGCAGTTCCATCTGCTGAAGCACAAGTTTGGACTGAAATCTCACTTTCAGCTGCATCCCAGTGATGACACTTCATTCACTATTTCAAATCCGATGGAAACAGAAGAACCAATAGAAGACGAAGAGGACCAGGATGATGAGAAGTGGTTAGAAGATATTTATAAAAGGTGATGTTTCCAGCATCACAGTTGGCAGTTTGTGTTTAAACTTTTTTGAACTAAAAAAAAAATGAACTTAATATGTAATTATGGAATACTGAACCCAGTTTATTTTATAATGTTTTATGTTCAGTTTATTTGATAGAAAGAAATAATTATATAAAATCTAACACAAGCATCAGAAATATAGTCAGCAAACAAAAGTCCAGTTCTTCTTTATGATAATAGAAACAATAAAGAATGATAGATTATATGTGCACCCATTACAAGGGAATGTTTCACAAAAAATGAATTGAATTGGGGATGTTCCCTTTCAGAAAGAAGCAGTTCGAAATCAATAATAGTTCCATGTGCTGAAGCACAAGTATGGACTGAAGGCTCACATTCTGCTGCAACCTAGTGAAAACACTTCTTTCAGTGTTTTAATCCAATGGAAACAAAAGAACCAATAGAGAATGAAGAGAAATGTTTAGGTGATATTTATAAAAGGTGATGCACTGGTTCCAGCACCACAGTTGAGAGTCTGTGTTTTATTAACACAACTTAATATGGAATTATGCAGTATTGAACTCGATTTTGTTTACTGTCTAATGTTTTCTGTTCAGTTTATTTAATAGAAAGAAATACATATACAAAATCTAACACATGCATCAGAAATATTGCCAGTATTTGCAAAAAAAAAAAAAAAAATGTTCAGGTTCTGCTCCATGAGTGTTTGAAACACTACAGAATGTAGGATTTTATGTACATCCATTGTGAGGGGGATGCAAGGCAATGGCCTCTTTCAGAAAAGCTGAAAAGTAGTTCAAAGTCAATAGTACTCTTCATAAAAATCCTATTTGCAATATGATATTTAAAGGGGTTGATCACCATCCAGCACTTTTTTCAGTTCAGCTTTTTTTTTTAGATAATAGGTATGGGACCTATTATCCAGAATACTCGGGACCTGGGGTTTGCCGGATAGCGGATCTTTCTGTAATTTGGATCTTCATGTTAACATTAAATAAACCCAATAGGCTGGTTTTACCTCCAATAAGGATTAATTATATCTTAGTTGGGATCAAGTACAAGGTACGGTTTTATTATTACAGAGGAAAAGGAAATCATTTTTTTTTTAAATTTGGATTAAAATGAATTACAATTCATTTCTTCCAGTGCTTGTAAGAAGGTAATTGATTTTGGCATAAAGTGCATGTATCAATTCATTAAAAAGTCATCAGCTGGCTTAATACGATAATTAATCAACTTAATCGTGATCAGCGGTTGTTTCTTATAAATAGAGGGAAAATAGGTGAACAACCTCTTTAAATAAAACCTGCAATTTCCTTCAGGGTCGGACTGGGGGGCTCGGGGCCCACTGAGCTTCTGCCCCAGGACCTCCCCTCTGGACTCTGAGGGCTGCTGCCTCACATCCTGCAATCAGCCCCCCGCTGCATGTGTGTACACTGGTGCATGCGTGTCAGTGCATGCAGTGTTTGGTCACGGCAAAAAGCTGTGCTGACACGCACTTGCGCACTTACATGGCAGCACAGTTGCCAGACTGAAGGCCCTGAGCCAGTAGCCCTCAGGGTCTGGAGGGGGTCCCTGGGGAAGTAGCCCCAGAAAAAAATCTAAAGGGCAGATCAGGGCCTGCGGGGCCCACTGGGTTTTTATCTGGTGTCCCGCTGGCCCTGTCTGACCCTGTTTTCCAGATTCTTATATGTACCAGCTGGCTGAGTGTATGCCAATGTCACATCTCATCTTGAAGCCAGTGTCTGATGCCAGCTCAAGCTCTACAGGAATGGGTTATCCAGAAATATGTTACCCAGTAAGCTATGAATTACAGAAAGCCTGTCTCCCATGAAATAATCCAAAATTTAAAAAATTATTTCCTTTTTCTCTGTAGAAATAAAACAGTACCTTATATGTGGCCGAAACAAAATATAATTAATACTATTTGGAGGCATATTTATCAAGGTTTGAATTGTAAATTCGAATTTGAACATTTTTTTTTTGGTCAAAACTCACAAATTCGAATTTTAAATCACCAACTCGACCTGACCCTGGAAACTGTTCTAGTAAAAATATTTGCCGCCTAATGTCAACGGTCGAGGTCTGTTGAACCATTTGAAGATGTTAATAGTCCTTCCTGAGCCTTCCAAGGTTTTTTTGAAGGAAAACTTGATTCAAATTTGATTAGAATTTTTGGGTCATTCATATTCGATCCAATATTAGACATTCAAGTTTTCTCATAAATAACCTCCCATTCAAGTTGTGAGTATATTCGAATTTATTAAAGTTAAAAAAATTCACATAATGTATTATTAAATTCACATTATGTATTATTAAAATTAGAATTTTTTAAAACCTGGTGAATAGGATCGACCTGAAAATTTTAATCAAATTTGAATTGAATTCGATTCGAGCTGTAAAACTCGATTCAAGTTTTTTTTTTCTGAAAAAAACTTAAATGTCAGGAAGGCTGCAAAAAACTCCCAATTGATCCCAGGACATCTTCCATAGGCTAAAATAGAAATTGTGTTAGGGAGCTGTTATCTGGTTACCTTCCCATTGTACTGTTGTTAGGCTGCTGAGTGGGGGGAGGGAGGTGGGTGATATCACTCCAACTTGCAGTACAGCAGTAAAGAGTGACTGAAGTTTATCAAAGCACAAGTCACATGACTTGGGGCAGCTGGGAAATTGATAATATGTCTAGCCCCATGTCAGATTTCAAAATGAAATATAAAAAAATCTGTTTGCTCTTTTGAGAAATGGATTTCAGTGCAGAAATCTGCTGGGGCAGCACTATTAACTGATGCATATTGAAAAAAAAATTCCCATGACAGTATCCCTTTAAGGTGACGAATAATTGAATCCAAATTATTAAAATTGGTATATGGTAAATCTTGAAATTCAATCTAATTCAAATTCCCTAGTTGATTTTGACTAAAAAAATCGAAAAACCAATTAAAATTTTCACATTCACCCTTTATAAATCTGCCCCTTAATGTATGAAGATCCAAATTACGGAAAGATCCATTATCCATGAAACACCAGGTCCCAAACATTCTGGATAACAGGTTGAATTGCTCTTGAAGAATTTTAAAGAGGCATTTCAATACAATTTTCATTCATTCGGTATATTACACTGTGAAAAATCAGGTATTTATAAAGCTGTGTAATGATTTTATGTGAATATTAGAAGGTGTAATATTCTGTTATTAAAAAAGGTGAAATAAAAAAAAAACAAAAACAGTGAACAAGCCTCAACTGGTGACACCAGGTATAGAGTGGTGTAAAATAATGGTCTACTTTTCTGCTATCAGAAAAAGATACACATTTTAAACAGACTACTGCTCTTTGGGGCAAATTCACTAAAGTGCAGAAATTTGCTAGCGACGCCTTTGCTGCACTTCGCCAGGTGAATTTTTGCCAGTCTGCTGCTAATTCTCTAAAATACGCATTTGCGCTCAGGGATGCGAAAAGTAGCAAAGTTGCGCTACCGTTACTTTTTCAGGCAAATCATATTTACGCTAGTGATGCCTAATTTGCATACGGTGCAAAGTTGGAAGTATAATAGAAGTATATGTTACAGCCACTACATTCCACTACACAAGCCCAGGAAACCTTTAATAAATAAAATAAAGTTGTCTTATTGCCCTAAACATGTGCCCCCTGTATAGTTGTGTTGCCATATGTTAGGAAATGTAGGGGGGAAGGAGGGTAAAAATATTATGCATTTTTTCAGACTATCTCCCTAAAAAAAGTAAAAGATGCCAGTGTTTATATCAAACTCCTATTGTATTGAACTTCACCAGGTCTGACGAAGTAAAGTCTAGCGCAAGAGGTAACGTTCAGTGAAATGGGCATCTTAGTGAATTAGCGTAGTGACATCCCTTTGTCAGTGTGCAACTTCGCCTGGGGTAAGGGTGCAAAGTTGCGCTAGTCTATCTACTTCACTAGTGAATTTTCGGCAGGGACACTGTTAGTAAATCTGCGAAGTTGCGAAATTACGTCACACTGGCGAATTAGCGCTAGCATTAGATGCTTCAGACTTTTGTGAATTTGCCCCTTAATGCTTATGTGATTTATGGCTATAGTCCAAGCATTTTTAGAGAAATTCCATTTAAAACAAATGCTTACAAGTTTTTTTGTTAAAATGTTTTGCACAGCTTTATAAATGTACATTTGGCTAATGTAGTAAGTATATGAATCTGGTTCCCAAGACAATTTACCACCTATTGCTTATGTAAGGTTAGTGCCAGACAATGTGGATCTCGGCCTCAGAAATGCAGGCTGATAATATGTTCCTCCGCTGCCCCTTTGCTGCCCCTTTGCTGCACCCAGATATGTTGTGCCTGCCTGCCTTGGCTTGGGTGCAGGCAGACTCAGCGGTTTTCAGTGTGAAATGAAATATCTTGTGTTTCAGTGACACACCTGAGCCGAGGCAATTTATCTGGGTGGAGCAGTGGAGGAGCAGAGTCTCACCCTGTATTTCTGCACAGGCCAAGATCTGCATTGTCTGGCAGTGGCCTAAACAACCTAAGGAATAAACAAAGTGAAAACATTGGATTGATATAATTGATTGCCTCGGCTTTGATGTAAAGAATCCAATATTTGCATTCCAAAGTCAATTAATGAGAGCGTCTGTAGTAGGGTACATGTAATACATACTCAGAGATACAGGCATAAATGATATCATTTCTTACTACCAGGGAAGCAGGGGAGTGGCCTGTCTCTGTTAGGGCACTGCTTTTACTAATTATAAGGCTTTGTCTCACAATAGATTATGGGGCAGATTTATTAAGGGTTGAGTTCATGGGAGTTTGTAAAAAAAGAAAAATCTAAATTTTAAAGAAAAAATTTACATTTTTCATACTCGGGTGAATGGGATCGACCTGCAAACTTGAATCGAATTAGAATCGATTCGAGTTTTTCTCAGAGCAAACAACTCCATAATTGATCACAGAACATCCCCCATTGGCTAAAACAGTAATTAGGCAGATTTAAGGTGTTGAATAGTCAAATTCACATTCTTAAAAACAAACATGATAAAAGTTTTTTTTAAAAACTCAAATCGAAATTTTAACTATTCCCTAGTCAAATTTCACAAAAGAATCTTCAATTCAAAATTCGAATTGTATGACATCTGACCTGAAAGTCACTCACCCCAGTGGAAAACTTAGTTGGTTGAGACACACGGGCAGATTCAGGGAGATCAGTCACCTGGCAACAAATCTCCTCTTCTTCAGGGCAACTAATCTCCCTGAACTGCCTTGCCATTGGGGACATAGAGGGCAAATTGCCTGTGGGATGGCATTCGGAGCACAAACAAAATGAAGTGCTCCGAGTGCCAAGCAGGGGAAGGCAGTTCGGGGAGATTAGTCGCCCAAAGAAGTGGAGATTTGTTGCCAGGCAACTAATCTTCCTGAATCTGCCTGTGTCTCTGCCCTGTCCCAGTGCCTGTCCCAGATTTCTGATGAAATCTGATAACTTGACTAACCCAAATAATGAGCAATGTGTGAATCTTGTAACCAACTCTATCTGGATGTCCCCATTGTTCCACACAGTTGCACAATGACTTTCTACAAACATTCTGCAACACGTAACTGGAAATGAATTTGGAGCATATATAATTTTCTCAGTGAATTGAATCTGACGCAAAATGTTTTCTACTAATATGCATTTTATTATTTATGTGCAACAAATTACAAGTGCCCATCCGTCCAAAACCAGCCCAGTATAATAATAGCACTGTTTCAAAGGAGTGCCCCCTCCACCAAGCACTGTGTAGCAGCTACCTACTTCCAGTGTGGGCAGCCATGTTGGACCCATGTATACATAGACTGAATGAGTGTGCCAAAGCACAGGACACTCAATCAATATGTGCTTGCACCTGGCTGCTTGCACTGGGAGTAAACAACTGGAGTGAACAGTGAAAGGGGGATTGTGAGCTCTGTCAGCCCACAACTGGAGTGAGACAAAACTTTTAGTGGCACATTCATTTCACCAATATTTCCTGTCTAATAAGCCAACTCCAGTAACTCGTGTTTCACCTTACAGATCAAACATATAACAGAAGTAGGGTCAATGTGCTATACCTTGCTTGCTTTCAGCTATTTGCAGGTACCTATATATGTATATCTTTATTTAATGCTACTGTGTACGCAGAGCTGTACATTTTCTTTCAGTACTAACGGGATCAAATATTGCACTTAATAAATGAATAAACACAATTATGGACAGTAACAAAGGTTACGCAGTACATTTTACGAAAGACAGGAGGATGGATTTCCTGATCAAGTATACGTCATCAGATGAAAACATTTTTCTGGAAAGCGATCAAATGAATCTATGTAGTGATGGGCGAATCTGGGGCTTTTCGCTTTGGCAATTTTTTTGTGAATTTTCTGATAAATTTGCTAAACGGTGAAAAATTATCGAAACGCCACCGGCGTCTCATTTTGGACGCAGGCATCCATTTTAGGATGTCGGCGCATACTTGCCGGCATTGAAAAAATGGATGCCTGCTTCCATAACGAGACGCCAGTGTATTTATTTAATGTTTAAATGATTAGACTAAAGTATAAAAATCCAAATTACAGAAAGATCCGTTACCTGGAAAACTCCAGGTCCCGAGCATTCTGGACAGCAGGTCCCATATCTGTACAAGAGTTTTCTTTAACAGAGACAGTCGGATATCAGTGACAGGTGGGGAAATCACCTTTGTTTATCAGCTTGAGTCAAGAAATGTCAATAAAATGTTATACAAATGGAACTAATAATGCAACCCTAATCATCATCATTAACAAGTGTTATAGGAGGTTTAATAAATGGCAAAATAAGAAAATCCTTTTCATATCATCAACAGCAGTGGTGTATTGGACTGTAATTATGACTGACATTATCCTTCCAAAAGTTAGATTTTGTAACCTTAAATGATCAGGAACATTATCATGTAATAAAACTTGTATTTTGAACTTGGAGAACTTTTACATGTATGCCATCATTTTTTTTTTTTGCCACATGACCCTTAAAATTGCAGTTTCTAGCACATAATCATGCAAATAAACAGCAACATCTCCTTGTAGCCTTAGAGAACCAGTATTTATATCAGCGTTTCAGCTGCACAAGCATTCACCTTCTTCTGGGCAGTAACCTCATCCACAGATTCTCCTTTTTTCATAGTGGCTGCACTAGATCACCCAACTGATTGAACACAGCTCCTGTCTCATGGAGAATTCTGGGAGATATATATGTTCTGGTTACTGTGCTACAATATGTATAGAAACAAAGATATTTCAACAAATACTGTCATTTTGCAACCAGTAAAGGTGAACTAAATAATTTATATGTGCATTCTAAGTGGGAGAACTCCAAATACAGTCTGGGTACCCTACTGTAAAGAGCAAAGTGCTGTAAAGAAATTAGAAATAGATGCACAAAGTTCTACATGGCTTTAAGAATAAATTGATGTTTATTGCCTCAACATATTGGAAATAATCAGGGGTGGAACTAGGGGATAGGCAGAAAAGGCCCAAAGCTAGGACATAAGGGTGCTGGGTATTTACCTCTTCCACTCACCCCTAGGATGGGCACTCTTAACCACATTGAACAGTGTATGTGTGCTCTCTGGCACCCCATTGTGATGTCAGAGCATGAAACTGCTTGTGCACTTGTGACATCAGCCCTTAAACATTTGTGTGCATGCAGAAGGGGGCAAGGTGGCCAGATGTGTTGCCTAGGGTGCCCAGCTGGCTTGGCCCAGCTCTAGCAATAATAGGCTTACTACTATATTTTATGTAGGGTTGGTACCTTTTCTCTTAAGCAATACAAGCCTATGTGACATTATGGGGGAGGGGACATCACAGGGGTGGGACAGAGATCTCACAGGAGGATGGCAAGCATAATTGCTTGTGTATTGATTAATTAATCTTATGAGAGGAAGGCAAAAACAATCTACTGTACATAATGGAATCATTCAGCATTTGTATGCACCATTATCACGTGATAGGTGTTGTCATCCTTCGTACTTACTCCACTAGATCTCAAGAGGGGGTTAACAAATGTTATGTACCCGTTTACTATTTCAAGGGATTGCTATTGTCAGGGAAGAAAATGCATGGAGCCAAAAATGCATACAGTAAAAAGGGATCACAATCTTTTATTTAAGGAGAATGACAATAAAAGGGTCTTAAGGTGAACCAAGAGATGGTGGTAGTACATATTGGCAAAAACACACACTGTAGTTGGTTTTACATCAATTATTAAACGGGTTGTTCACCTTCAAATACGTTTTATAATTTCAGTTGATTTTAGATAATTCATCAGAAATGAAGCCTTTTTGCAATTACACACAGATACATTTGTTATCTTTGTCCCTGCTGAGCAGAATCCCTGAGTTTCAGTAAAGGCAGCTGTTAGAATTGATACAACAGTTGCTAAAGATACTGCTGAGAAATGTATCCACTAATGTAGCAATTAAATATATCAAATTGTAACAGTTCAGTATTTGAACCCGAACTACTGAGCTGCCAGACTCAGACACTAGATACAGGAACATTAAACTTGAAACGTCAATTTTGGAAAAAGCAATAAAACATAAAAGATGGAAAGCAATTAACAAAAGTCTTTATTTCTGGTGAACAATCTGAAAACAACTCAACAAAGAAAAGATAATTAAGCCAATTACATCATTAAGGGGCAGATTTACTAAGGGTCCAATGTCAAATTGAAAAAAATTGCAAATTCAACCATCTAAATTTTGATCGAAAATTGATCTTTTTCATAAAATAAAAATCGTTCACATCGAATAAAAATCGTTCGAATAATTCAGATGCATTGTTCAATTCAAATGATTTTGGCCAAAATCCTTCATAGTTACATAGTTAAATTGGGTTGAAAAAAGACAAAGTCCATCAAGTTCAACCCCTCCAAATTAAAACCCAGCATACATACACACACACACCCCTCCACTGTTTCACACAAACCATATATGCCCATAGCTATACTTGGGGGCCAATTTACGAAATTCACATGAATATCGTATAGATCGAATGATCGGATATTTGATCATTCGATCATTTGGTGATCATAGGAATAAAAATTTTAAAGTTATTTGACTGCCTACTTCACCAGATTGAACCTACCGAATTGTAATAGAAGCCTAGGGGAGTGTTTGATCGTTCGAATCATACAAATTTTTCGGACTCTCGAAGGAAATTTCACGATTTTTTTCGTGAAATCGAACGATCGGTATCTAATCATACGAAATCATAGAGAAATCGGATATTGAGCAAAATGATAGCCTAAAACAATTCGATACGCATTCGACCATCGAATGCTTATCAAATTGTTTTAGGCTATCATTTTTCTCGATATCCGATTTATCGATGAATTCGTATGATATTCACGTGCGTATTTGGTCGAATTTATTTTGGGGAATAATAAGTAAATTTGCCCCCAAGTGTACCATTCTTACAGTACCAAAAACCTTCTTTACAGATATATTTAGATGAGCATAGATATATAGCATCACTACATATGAGTGTTGTATATGGTCTATCAACATGTCTCTAAATTGCAAAAGTTAATGTTCATCCCATAAAAAATGCTGTGCAATTGCTTTTTATATAAAAAGTGCTCATCTGATTTAACATTTATGAGCTTGTGCATGTTAATATGTGTTGTAGATGGTTCTTTCACCCTGAGTGTGGGTAAGAAATAGTATAGCTCTGGGATATGTCTTTAGTATTTGCACGGTGGTGTCTTTGGCCATACAAGAAGTGAGTCTTAAGAAACTGTTTAGTATAAAAATAAAAACTGGGTGAAAAGATAGGCTGTGCAAAATAAAACAATGTTTTCAAAATAGTTAGTTTGCCAAAAATGTAACCTACAGTATAAAGGCTGGAGTAACTGGATGTCTAACATAATAGCCAGAACACTACTTCCTGCTTTTCAGCTCTGTAACCTGTTAGTCAGTAAACGAGGGGGCCACACAGGATAATATAATATATCAGTTTGTTTGCTTTTGAACCATAGTACATAGGTCAGAATTAGATGTATTACAATTGCAGTTCCTTTAAAAAATATGAGTGCTCCATTGCAGCAGTTTTGATTTGGTGTTGCACGATAGCAATAAGCATGCTAGATTTCTTAATGGGGGATATTCGATAATTCGATTATTCGACTGCCTACTTCGCCAGATTGAACCTACCGAATTGTAATAGAAGCCTATGGGAAGCTCCCCATAGGCTTCTGAGGCTAAGTCCTGCTAGAATACCATTAGTACGATCGGAGCGTTTGTTCGATCGTACGAATTTTCGTATTGCGAGCAAAATGATAGCCTAAAACAATTCGATAAGCATTCGATGGTCGAATGCTTATCGAATTGCGAATTTGGTTGAGCTAATTTCCGGGAGTAATAGTAAATTTGCCCCTTGATGTCTGTATAATGATCCTTATTCTGTTATTTAGAATCAGCATAACATGGGACTAAACTTTTGGGCTTTTTCATAGTAAAATATAATGTAATAACGTAGCAAAATTTGTCTCAGGTTATATTGAAATTAGATAACAACATCAAAGTACTCTGAAGAGAGTGCACTGCTATGAAAAGCCAATATACCATGCAGAATTCTCCCAGGCCACTAGTAGAGGCCCCAAAGTTGAGAAAGAGACATGCCATTCATAGGGGTGAAAAGTCCCCCTCCCCCATATACTGTACATATAGGCGCAAATTTACTATTACTCCCGGAAATTTGCTCAACCAAATTCACAATTTTATAAGCATTCGACCAACAAATGCTTATCAAATTGTTTTAGGCTATCATTTTGCTTGCAATACGATTTCTTGATGAATTCGTATGATTGGATACCGATCGTTTGATTTCACGAAAAAATCGTGAAATTTCATTTGAGTGTCCGAAAAATTTGTACGATTCGAACGATCGAACTCTCCGATTGTACGAATGGTATTCGAGCAGGACTTAGCCTCAGAAGCCTATGGGTAGCTTCCCATAGGCTTCTATTACAATTCGGTAGGTTCAATCTGGCGAAGTAGGCAGTCGAATATTTTTTAAATTTTGATTCCTTCGATCATCGAATGATCGAATTATAGAATATCTGATCATTCGATCTATTCGATGATCGAAGAGGCCCAATTTGCATATCTGATTTCACAAAAAATTTGTACGATCGGTATTCGATCAAACTTCGATCATTTCACGTGAATTTCGTAAATTGGCCCCATAAAGTCCATTAAAATTTTGCCACAAGACTCAGGGGCAAATTTACTATTATTCCCCAAAAAATATTTGTTTTCCCTCGATATTCGGTTTTCGAATGCTAATCGAATAGTTTTAGGCTACCCTTTTATTTGATCGTTGATCATTCGACGATCGAATAATGATCGTTCGATCATTCGAATGAATTATTCGATCATTCGAATGATCCGTAAGATTCGAACGATCGAAGACTTCGATCGTAGGAATCCTATTCGATCAGGACTTAGAAGCCTATGGGAGGCTTCCCATAGGATTCTATTACAATTCGGTAGGTTCAATTTGGTGAAGTAGGCCATCAAGTATTCGTTCATTTGAATCTATTCGATCATTCAATCGTTCACTCTTCGATGATTGAATAAGCCTAATTTGCATATTCGACCAATCAAATTAATCCTACGATCAGAATTCGATTGAAAGTCATGAACTTATCCTGCCTTCATCTGCTTCAAGTTCATGCTCTCGTGCTACAATCAATCTCTATCAATAGCTAAAGAACAGTACTTCTCTTCTTGAATCTCCTCTCTATCCTCCAGACTGCGACTGTTCATCACATTTAACTCAACACTATGCCCCCCTCCACCCATTAAGGCCGACTCCTGGCATCCCTACTCCAAACTTTCAAACACTCCCTAAAGCTTGTTTAGGGAATCTTATACAATGTAATTTAATTAATCTTAACCTTAGTCTGTGAACTCTTGTGAGTAGGCACCTCTAATCCCATTGTACTCTGTAAACCCTTGTTTGTTGTTCACCATTTGTTCCCTGTTTGTTAAAAACTAATGTAAAGCACTGAGTAACTTGTTGGCACTAAATAAATAAATGAAGATCATGATAACTCAAGAGCCTTTATCAGGCTTTGTGGAGCCAAAACATTGGAATCTTTCATGTTGAACTAAGCATTTAATAAATTGATTAACAAGTTCTTTGTTGGGCCAAAGATTTTTGGATTATTGCATTACTGTTTTGGGGAAACCAAGCTTAGCTATTCATTAGTCATTTTCATTATTCTTTTATGACTGCACAATCACGCTCCAGAATGTTCCCTCCCAATGAGCTGTGTATGAAACCCCTTCCAAATTGAGTGTTGCTGCTTTTATTGATGCAGGAAGACACATATTTGTGTCTATTTTGCAATGGCCAAAATATGAAGGTTATCAGAGGCAGGGCAGGCTGGCTGAGTGCCATAGGCAACCCAGCCAGCCAGTTCATCCCCTATTTCCCTATAGCTCATGTGTGAGCATGCACAGTGATGCTCGCATGTGACGTTTGTTCAAGCGTAGGTGCCATGACGCATGAGTAACAAAAAACTGGAGGGGAGGTGACGTAATTAGAAAAACGCTACAGGAGAAAAGCAATTGGATTTACAGTATGCAGACCAGAGCACCACAGGGATTAAACCTAGACATGAACCTTAGGGCATTCCTGTAGATAAAGAACTTAAGAACGCAAATTGGGGTGGGCAAATAATGCACTTTGAGGAATTCAATTGGTGATAAAACCTAGTAACATTGCATATAAAACTATACTATAATATTATGTAAGATGTATGCACATAAGTATGTAGTTAATATATGAATATAAGCACAAAACAATCGCACTTAGCTAATGAAAAATGATTTGAATTAAGAAACCTAGTACAAAGCACAAGTCACTTTAAGTATATATATACACATAACAAGAATAATTTTATGAGTAATAAATAGATGGGATATATCTAATAAATAAAAAACATAAGAAAATTAACAAGTTTAAAAACGTAGAGAAAAATAAGGAAATATATCCAACACAAAAAAACACAAAAATATGCACTGATCACATTTGGACATATAGGTGGATAATTAATAAATAATTCACAACCACCAGTTCTAATAAATGGAATAGTGATTTTAAGCAGCGCATATGTATTTAGTTAAAAGTGATACAAAGTATATTACTAAGATAAGAACATTACAAAGTATACTGTTGTGTTTGGTAGCTGAGGATGAGGAGAGTATAGTGCACTGATCATAGCCCTACTTACAACAAAGGGACTAGGAAGAGCTGGAATGCGTATAGCTAGATGGTCAGCAAGGCTATTGAATTTCAACTACAAAATGCAATACAAACCAGGTTTGAAAAATGTTACTGCGGATTGTTTGTCACGTTTACCTTTACCTGCAGCTTATGATACACTGGGTGAAGACATTGATGTTGTAGCACTGACTGATATATAATCATCTACAGTTACAGCTGCTGATTTTAAGCAAGCTTGCCTCACATGTCCAATTCAAGTAAAACTACGGGGCTTACAAAAAAAATGGCCAAATGCTGAGAAAAAACTCAGTCCTGACCTTCAACCTTACTACAGGATTAGACACAAACTGTTCTTAGTAGATGGCTATGTTGTCCATGGAGTTCACCGTTTATTGGTACCAGAAACCTTGAGAGAAAACCTCATACAACTTGCACATGAGAGTCATCAAGGAATTGTACGTACAAAACAAAGACTGCGAGAACTATACTGGTGGCCAGCAATGGATGCCGATTTAGTAACTGCTATTCATTCTTGTGTTACTTGTGAGAATCATGACAAAACAGCTGTCACACATACACCACCACTTCAGCCAGTACCATTTCCTGATTCAGCATGGGATAAACATGCTATTGATATTGTCGGTCCTTTTGCAGATGCTCCTATAGACTGTAGATTTGCTATAACCTTGATAGACTATTACAGTAAATGCTCTGAAATTGCATTTGTCTCTCATGTATCAGCTACAGTAATAACATTTCTGTCTACAGTCTTCAGCAGAGAAGGAAATTCAAAGAAGTTAATATCAGAAAACAGACCACAGTTTGTCTTGTGTGAGTTTGAATCCTTTCTGAGAGAGAGGAATTTTGCGCAAAGGAAATCTTTGTATTACCCACAAGCATATGGAGAAATCGAGCAATTCAACAGAAGTCTGAAAGAAGCACTACAGACAGCAAATCTTACTGGGAAATCTTGGAAAGTATTTACATAACTACAGAGCAACATGCCATGCAACGACCCAATCATCTCCCGCTGAATGATTACATGGCAGACAGATGCGCACTAGGTTACATGTTGCAGACATCAAACTCCTACCAAATACTGTTCCTGCAAACTCATCTACTGCTGACATTGTCAAATGTCAGCAAGTCAAATGCAAGAAGTGCACTTTCAGCCTGGATCTTTAGTCAGAATTAAGAAACCAGGAATACTGAAACAAGGACAATCTAAATTTACTACACCACTTGAAATGAGACGCCAGCGAGGACCATACACATATGAACTGTCTGATGGATGCATATGGAATGCAAGTCGCCTTGCTCCTGCTAGATATGACTTTGGAGATGTTCCATTTGATGAAGGACATTTTCCTTCTCCTAATGTCAACCGCAATAGACCTGAATAAAGTGAACCTATAAGGTGTACTGAGAGAATCAGAAAACTACCTGCATGGACCCAGGAGTATGGGATGTGAATAATGTATATTATTGCATTGTTGTTGTTTATTAGATTTGCCCAAATGCTTTCTCATTGTGCATACACAGGACTTTCTGTACAGCTTGAAAGTGAAAGTAATAAGTTACTGCTGTTGTGTAATGGCTGCATGAACCTGCAAATAAAGCACTGTTATACTCATAGGTAGGTTCTCAATTTTTCTGTTGCCCAAACACACGCTAGAGCTTCTTTTTCAACAGTTGAATACTTACACTCTGTCTATTTAAGTGTTCTGGATGCAAATGCAACAGTTTTCTCTGAATGATCAGCATGGATCTGTGTGAGAACTGCACCAATGCCATAGTCTGAAGTGTCTGTAGTAACCATAGTGTGTAGTGCAAGATCAAATAAAGCTAGCGCTGGACTGTTCACAATTAACTGCTTCACTATTTCAAAGCTATGTTGAGCAGTCTCTGACCAAACCAGACTTGAAGTTACACGTAGTAGTGCTCAAAGTGGCTCCACAACTAAAGCATAGTTGGGATTAAAGTTAGAATAACATGAAGTAAGACCTAAGAAAGCTCATAAGGTACGGAAATCAGATGGAGTAGGTGCTTGTGTAACCGCGTTGACATGGTCAGGGTCTGGCAGTAATCCATCTTGTGAAATTATATGACCCAGAAATGACAGCTGAGTTTGTCTGAAGTGACATTTGGAAAGGTTCAGTTTGAGTCCTGCAGAATCAATGCATTTCAGAACCTGTTCCAGGTACTTGTCATGAAGATCCATAGTTGGAGCATAGACAATTATTTCATCCAAATAGCATTGTACACCAGGTATGTCATGGAGTATAGAAGACATCTGTCTTTGAAAACAACTTGGTGCTGAAGCCAGTCCATAAGGTACATGCTTGAACCGAAACACAGTGAGGTCTCAGCTTTCCTCATGCAGTAATACTTGATGATAAGCACTCTGAAGATCCAGGGTTGAAAAAAATTTTGCTCCTCGGAGTTCTGAAAATATTTCCTCTATGTGTGGCAAGGGATGATTATCCATAACCACTGCTTTATTAGGTTCACGGAGATCAACACACAATCGATTACCTCCAGTTTTCTTCTTTGTTACAACAATTGGTGAAACCCATTCAGAGGTTTCTGATTTTCAATCACATCTTGCTCTACCAGTTTCTTTAGTTCCTGTGAGACAGTCTCCCTAATAGAGTAGGGCAATCGCCTCAATTTCTGGCATACTGGTTTTAAATCTGGTCTCAACTTAACTTTGTGCACAAAGTTCTTTGCACAGCCAAGTGACGTGTTGTTTTGTGGTGAAATTTTAGACACAGGCTGTGTGGCAGGCACTGGTGCTGCAGCTGTAGTAATAAGACCATCAATTAATTGTAGGTTTAATGCAGCAAAGAGATCCCTTCCAAGTATAGCAGTACCTTTATTCACAATGTAAAAGTCACATTTTGCAGTATTTCATTCAAATTGTATAGTTACTGGCAAGCAACCAAGCACAGAGATCGGATCCTTTAAGTAACTGACCAGTCTCAGGGCAGGTGCAACAAGCGTATTTTGCAAAGTATTTCAAGAAAATATGTTTTGGTAGTATAGAAACAGCTGAACCTGTATCAAGCATCAGGTTAATGGAGTGTCCATTGTCAGCAGAAGCAGTATTGACTTTGACAGTGCATATAAACTTGTCTGGAATAAGTGTACCAACTTTATCCACACTGAATACTGTAACATTTGTAGTAGTGAGTTCATGAACATCTTTAGTAGAATTACGGCAAACCATAGCAAAGTGACCTGATGTTAAACATTTGCGGCACTGTATAGCTTTTGCAGGACATGTAGCATAGTTTGCAAGGTGTTGTGTTGAACAGTATTTTTTATTTGTATTTGCTGCACGGTTTTAAAGTGACTCCCTTTCCTTAGCACTGTATTTTTCCTGTGACTGTGCATTATTAGGCCACAGTTTTGAATTAACAATCTGTACATTCCCAGCAGTTCCCTGACTGAGAGTTTTAGCCTCCGCCACAGGTGTTTCAATTTGGCTAGCAACTGTAATAGCATTTGCAAGGGTTAAATCCTGCTCTAGGAGCAGTCTCTCTCTAATGCGTGGTGAGTTTGTTTTTTTCCACTATTTGGTCTCTTAGCATTTCATCTGTTAGATTCCCAAACTCACAGGTAACAACCAGCTCTCTCAAAGCTGCTACAAAATGTTCTGTGGATTCACCATTACGCTGTCCACGTTGGCGAAATTTATATCTTTCAGCAACCACATTTACTCTTGGCACAAAAAAGTTCTTTATAGTAGTAAGAGCAGTTTCATAAGTTTCATCAGGTGATGGTAATGTATAGAATATACGTTGACCCTCTGCTCCCAGGCAGTGTAAAGTAAAGCTTTCTAGCAGCAGAAACCTCCCCTTGGCCAGCAGCAATAATGTAATTATCAAACATACTGATCCAAGCAGTAAACGGTGAGGTTCACAAGGGTTTGGTAGAAAAGGTGCAGGCTGCTGCAGAGGTAGAAAAGACATCCTTGTTGCCATTTGTTGTGTTTGGTAGTCGAGGATGAGGAGAGTATAACAGTGCTTTATTTGCAGGTTCATGCAGCCATTACACAACAGCAGTAATTTCTTACTTTCACTTTCAAGCTGTACAGAAAGTTCTGTGTATGCACAGTGACACCCGCAGGCCATTTGTATAAACACCACATATACCACCAAAATGAGATAATATAAGAATTAAGATAAGGAAAAAGAAACGTTAAAAGGTTTCCTTATAAGGGAAACCGATACACATCTCCTATCAGCACAATTGGTTATTAAATAACAGAAAGAAAATGCAGAATTCAGTGTTATTAAAAACTTAATATCTTTATTTATTTATTTATTTATTAATTTATTCAAACATATTGTGTAAAAAATGTTTACATAATTAATGAAATGTTTTAAAATGTTCTAACATTCATTACTTTTTTAAGATTCACCATCCTATATAATAAAATCCAAGTGTCTCTGTGTCCAGTCCCTGTGTCCGTGGAAATGCGC
>CM044440.1:48642086-48668649 GCA_024363595.1 Xenopus borealis
TTTCAGTGCAGAATTCTTCTGGAACAGCACTATTAACTGATACATTTAAAAAAAAAACATTTTTTCCCATGACAGGATCCCTTTAACGAAATGTCCTCAAACCTTCCTACTGTGTAGTACAGGGAAATATAACTGTTTGTATTCATTTATGGAATATCTTTGTACAGGCGATAAACAAATTTATGGGCTGTTCTTGCTGAATTGTGCTTAGTACAGGGGTATACCATAGCTGCCATAGTTTTATGGGATCTATCTGTACAGACTATGAGCAAACTTATGGACTGTTACTGCTGAATAGTGCTTAGTACAGGGGAATACCTTGCTGCCATAGTTTTATGGGATCTCTATAAAGACAATGAGAAAACCTAGGGGCCTGCTCCTTCTGTGGTGTGTAGTACAGTGGAATATCTATAGCAGGGGTCCCCAACCTTTTTCACCCATGATCAAAATTCAGATGTAAAAAGAGTTGGGGAGCAACACAAGCATGAAAAGTGTTCCAGGGTGGTGCCAAATAAGGGCTGTGATTAGCTATTTGGTAGCCAATATGTGTGCTGGCAGCATACAGAAGGCTCTGTTTGGCAGTACATCTGGTTTTTATATAACCAAAACTTGCCTCCAAGCTGGGAATTCAAAATAAGCACGTGCTTTGAGTCCACTTAGTGCAACATCCAAGGGGTTGCTCATGAGATACTAGTTGGGGATCACAGACCAATAGGGATAAACATTCAGCAACAGTTGATGCAAACTACAAATTAGTTGGCCTTTTAAAAACTCCCACAGCAATATGTAACAGTCTAAGATGCCTTCTATTTTCTGATACAATCTTTCCTTCTTGCCACCCTTTTCTTCTCCCAGAATCTCAGCTTATGTGCTTATGTTACTTTTCTTTCACATAGAAATATAATTTTTATTCCTTAAACATTTATTTATCTATAATTCACACCAAGTATCGCCAGTTGATCACTCACCTTTACTCGTTTTTTTGGTGTTTTACAAATGCATTTTCTTTCCCTTTCTGTAACTCCCACTCTGTACCTCTTTTGTCCAATACTTTTTTTTCTTCTTTTTTTCTCTTGCCAGTCTCCTACCGATTCACTATGGGGCTGAGCTGTTCTGGTATGAGGACAGGCTGGGCCATTTGGGTTTGGGGGTGGGTTGGGCCAATTGGGTTTGGGGGTGGGCTGGGCCAGTTGGGTTTGGGGCGACTGGTTGAATTGGGTTTTGGGGGCTGGCTGGGCCAATCAGGATTAGGGGCAGGCTGGGCTACTGGGGGATTAAGGGAATAGGAATCAGAGCTCACACTGGAGCGCGGGACCCATAAGCACGGGACCCAATTGGGCCAAATAGGTCCAATGTGCTTAAGACCGGCACTGGGAAGGGCTATCAAGGCTTCTGGTGAGTGCAACTACTCTGAAGTGCTGTACATGTCTGTGTGATGTCTGTGCTCCTGCTATAATGCTCAACTCCTGTGTGAGTAAACCTGAGGATATTTGTCTCTGACATAATAAAAGTTGTTTGCACTAAGAACCTCCTGGCACCCATCATTTTGTAAGTTGCATGCACAGTGTCTGTGTGTTGTAGTTGCACTACTACACGGTAGAGGGAATGCTTCCAGTTAGCGAAGGCCCGGCATCCTGAAGAGAGAGTCCAATGTAACCCATGCTCATACCAATAGCTGGACATTTTAACTATCTGTGGTGTGGGTAGCGCAGATTAGCGTTACATTTCTAAACACCTTGGCATTGATAAAAGCAACTACTAGGTGTGGACTACTCTCCCATTATCTGTTAGTAGGTGGCAATTCCCCATAGAACAAAAAAGTGTTTGTAGTAATCTATGACCTGTAAGGGCTGGGGCAGATGGGCAGAACTGCCTTCTTCCTGCATTCTGTCTGCTTGAATGCAGAATCGCCTGCCCTAATGCACTCGCGGTGCTTCGATTTCCGAAATTGCCGGAAGTTGACTCACATGTACACTTCGAACGACTTTGGAAATCGAAGCACAGCAAGTGGATTAGCGCAACCCAAACCCAAACAACATTTGTTCTTGGGAGAGGATTGCAACCTAGCAACAGCGCCCACCTGTGTCCCGCCCCTAATTGATAACCTACAATACCTTCTTCTTACACTTCTTATCTGGAAGCAAATCTTGGGGAAAGTTGGATTATCAATTCAAACTCAAGGAGGTACATTCTGAATGTACCTAATTCATCTTCCTTCAAAGTTCTTTGGTTAATTGCATAGTGAGTGTAACATTGCATGTAGCTAACTGTTATTAATCATTTTATTCTACACACTATAGCCTCATTGCCTGTTAATTCCATCTTGAAAATATACAGTAGAACCCCCATTTTACATCCCCTGATTTTAAGTTTCCCCTCATTTTACATTGTTGTTTTGTGGTCCCACCTATATATTATACATAAAACATTTTTGCTGATTTTACATTTTCCTGGATTTTACACCATTTTTTTCTGGTCTCCTAAAAAATATAAAATGGGGGTTCTACTGTATATTTATTTTTCATCGACATTTATTACTTAAAACGGTAATTCTTACTGTCTATAAGATGGACACGGTACTTCCATACGCACGTGACTTTAGGTGTGGCTATCAGGGGGTCACTCAGTCAGTCTCTCACACACCTTGCACACAGGTTAGACCAGCATAACAGCACCCCAAACACCAACCAACACCCACAAACTTGCTGCCACCTCTCTCAACTCCACACTGATATTGAAAGAAACCAGGTACTCTAGTAGTGAAAGGGTTGATGTAATTGAAACACACACTTCCTACCAGCACTTAAATGGTTAACTAGCATACAGACAGAATAGCATTTCCATTCAGCATGTAGAGCGTAAAGGCTCACAGTTACTCTCTTTCAGGCTAGGTACGTTTAGAGCACCAAAGACAATTCTCTTTAATATTATAAAAAGTATAACAGTGCAGCTGAAGATGTTACAGAAAAATACATACATTCAATAATACAATTACAGTTTATAAAATAAAAAGGGAAAACCTATATGTAGCTTCAGAGGTATAGAATTCCTGGTCCTGGAGGCAAGGGGAAACAAATGGGATAACTTCCAATCGCAATTGGTCCTCCAAAGTGAATCCAAATCTTAAAGGAGAAGGAAAGACTAGGGCCCACAATCAGATCACCTGATATCGCCCACCTCAAGGTGGGCATATTGGGGAGAGATCCGCTCGTTTGGCGACATCGCTAAACTAGCGGATCTCACTGTGTATGGCCACCTTAAAGGAAAAGGAAAGGCAGAATAGACTTGGGGGTGCCAAACGTAAGGCACCCCCAAGTGATTAAACTGATGTGCCTGAAACCCGGGGCTGGTACTCCTATCAGACGAAATCTGCACTGGCCCCGGGCTATAGAAGCAAGCACCACAGAGATCACTACTTCCTTATGCGCACTGATGTGCATGCGCATTAGAACAAAAAGCGGCTATTTCGTTCTAATACGTATGCGTCAGTCTGGGGAAAATCAGCACACAGAAGGAAGTAGTGATCTCCATGATAGGAGCACCGGACCTGGGTTTGAGGTACATCAGTTTAATCACTTGGGGGTGCCTTACGTTTGGCACTCCCAAGTCTATCTGCCTTTCCTTTTCCTTTAAGGTGGCCATACACAGTGAGATCCGCTAGTTTAGCGATGTCGCCAAACGAGCGGATCTCTCGCCAATATGCCCACCTTGAGGTGGGCGATATCAGGTGATCTGATTGTGGGCCCTAGGGTCCAATGATCGGATCACAATGGAGGAAGTACGGACGGTTGGATAGCAGGACCACATCAACGAACATATGCGCCTGTGATCCGACTGGATTTTTAGTCCCGTCCTATCGACTTCCGGCCAGATATCAATTGGGTAAGCCCATCGAAGGGCCCCACACATGGGCCGATAAACTGCTGACTCTGTAGGCAGCTTTTATTGGCCCATGTATGGCCACCTTTAGTTAGAAGAGCTGACTATTTATCAGTGATTTCAGGGCTAGCAGGATACAGATTGATTTTTTTTTTTATGAGCTCCTGTGAGAAGGAACTGGACCAAGAATATAATGATCATAACTCCATAGGAACCTAGAAGGGATATGATATTATATTCATGTATTATTAATTCTCTCATGGATTCCATAGATACTAAACATCAATACTGTGTGACCTGCCCAGATATTCACATTTGATATACAGAGTACCAAACCCATCACCAGTTTCTTATACTGTTGGTACAACTGGTATGGGTTCAATGAGGATGAATATGTTTCAGGATATGTTATGACTAACCTTCACTTCACCTGTGAGGGGCCTTGCTGTGAACTTTAAGCTCTCGCCTCCTTGGGCTTTCCCCCCTCCACATGGAATGGCTCTTATCAGCCAGAGCTTTGAGAAGGGCATAATAGGTTGTGACCCTGTTACTCCAGACCTTAGTGAAGAGAGGCCTGCTATGTGTCTGATGTAGGTAAGACATGCGTTTTCATGATGCCTTGGCCTGTTTTATTAACTATTACAGGTCTGTATCATGACAATGTATATCTCTTAATATTTCTTAGATTCTGTGCTCTTATGAAAGAGCATTCCCTTATTCTTAAGAGTATCATCCAGGAGACTCCCAGTAAAAAAATCTAACTTCCCTTCCTATGATGTCACACTGCTCCAATCAGCACTGAGTAGACCTGTTCTTGCTCCAAAATCTTAAAGGCACACATACATTATATCAGAAGGGGAAAGCTGAAATGTGGATGTAGTGGTCAAACCCATTAGCTGTTGCTAGGTGACAATCCTATTCCTAGAACAAATGTTATTTGCATGTCAAACACTTCTTAAGGGGAGAGACACACGTGGAGTTTCAGGGACATTAGTCGCCTGGGGACAAATCTTAAGGTGACTAATCTTCGCAAATTGCCTTCCCGCCGGCTAGAATCCAAATCGCTGGCGGGATGGCACTCGGAGCGTTTTGTTTTCCAAAGTCGCCTGAAGTTTTCTTGTGAGGTAACTTCGGGCTACTTCAGAAAACGACGCGTTCCAACCTTCTGGCGATTTAGATTCTAGTTGGGGAAGGCAGTTTGGGGAGATTAGTCGCCCGAAGAATAGGTGGTTTGTTGATGGCTGGCTAAATCTCCCCAAATCTCCATGGAGTTGGAGTGTGGCCAAAAAAGCATGCTTTCTGTTGTGTTTTCTACTCAATGCTAGTATACAGTGCTGCAAAAGACAGCACATCTGCTTCTCACTGTCTGCCTTCAAAACGCAGGCAGAGAGAGGTAGAGTCAAAGCTCTTTGTGACCAGGACCAGTTGTATGTAAATTCGGTTTTTCAGTTCACTTCTGCAACACTTTCATGAAATGCATTTATAAGCCCAGTGTACCTATTATCTTTAGCCCCTGGATACTTATATCAAGGTTAGAGCAGGTCCTTTACTTACTGTAAAGCTGGCCATAGACGTAAAGATTTTTTAAAGATCCAATTGTTATGGTGAGACCACGATTGTCTCAAAATGATTGTTTAAATGCCTGATGTGTCCATCAACTAAAAAGACCATTTCAGGCGATATTGCCAGCAAAACTGAAGGATCGTAGACTGCTTGGCCCTGCAAACATAGGTAGATTGCATGGGGACCGATAAAGATTTTCTATCCTGGCCGATCAATCATCAGACCGATGTCGGACGAAAAATCGTAAGATGTACGATCGTTGTATCCCACTAACCGCACAATAATTTGACAGAATTGTTGGACTTCTCTAAGATCGGTCGTTCGGCAGGGAAAGATCGTTGCGTCTATGGGGAGCTTTAACCGTAGAAATATTTATTGCAAAAACTATGTGCATTTTTTTATGTAACCAGAACAAATTGATGATTGAATGAGTTTTAATTTGAAGCTGATTAGAGCACATTGGAGAAGCATGGGATTTTAGCATTGAGAGTGGGTTTGACAATAAATGAAAGTTGTTGAGACGAGCCAACAGATGCTAGTGTTAGGGTAAAAAAGGACCTTTCCCCCACTCTGTATAATTGTGATGGTGCCAAGCATCTACACAGGAACCAGCAGTAAATTGGTCAGGTTGGCATAAAGGTAAGTACATTCAAGGAAGGGAATCCAGGCCTGAAACCCTGAGTGCTCCCCCCTGAACTGCCTCCTCCCATTTGCAACCACAAGGGAAAATACAAAATATGGTGGGAGGGGGTTGCAGCGTTGGGTGGACTTAACAGCTGGGGTTGGGAGCCCTAAGGTGGACTCCCCAGTCTGATTGTGGCTGTTGGATCATGTGAAACAGTAATTAAGATGCAAATAATTTTACTAGTAAGTAGCAAAGATGACAGCTGAGGTTTTTCTGTGTGTATGGACCCACCACAAAATAAAATATAGTTTTTATCTACAAATAATTTTATATATGAAAATAAATGCAATCATATTAGAAGGCTCTGTGGGCTTCACTTAAATTAGAGGTGTACAAAGTAAAACCAGTAGCACACTGATATACTTGTGAAAAGAGTTGAGTGGTTTATTTAGCCCATGTGCATACAAAAAAGGGGCAACGTTTTGGACTCCACTGAGTCCTTTATCAGTGGAGTCCGAAATGTTGCCCCTTTTTTGTATGCACATGGGCTAAATAAACCACTCAACTCTTTTCACAAGTATATCAGTGCGCTACTGGTTTTACTTTGTATGGCATTTTGGACCTGAAGGGCAGGCGAAGGTCATCCAGTTTGAGCACCTGTCACCCTCATTTGGGAGATCCAATTAAGGGCTAGAGCACTTTGGGATTCGTAGTGTTAAATTAGAGGTGTGAGACAACAGCATTTAACTAGATAAACAGAACTGACATTTTCACAATTGTTTTACTAGATACTGTTAATACGTATTGACAGAGGATGAGTCACAGTACACAGAAGTTGCTTTTGTGGCAGAGAAGTGCATCACCCATTGGCATTGGAGGGACCTTATGCTACAGATCGTGACTCAGCACAAACAAAAGTGTTGCTAGCATTGGTCCCATGGGTGTAAGAGCAACTATTCCTTCCGTTTTTCCTTTGGTTACCTGGGTTACTAGACACAGATCCCATGTGGCTGCAGGTTCTTGTATCAAGTGAGCCTACAGGTGATACCCTCCTAGTGTAGGTACCACAGCGGGAAATCTTCTGATTATCTAAATATATGGCATGCTGTGTCTGACATCTGTGGTGAAATTGACAACCGAAATGTCTATTGAGCCAAATCGATAAAAAAGTATCTTGTTCAGAAGAAATTTATAACTTGCAAAGTGCTTAAATAACTGGAGGCCGGGCAGTGGTGGCCAAAACTTATCTAGCTGAAATGTATGCACACCCAAATAATTTATAGGTAGGAATGCTATAAACATTTTAAATTTTAAAAGTATGACACCTAATCCTGTTGTATAGGGGTGCATTTTCTGGAAAAAAATACAGACCTATCTATATGCTTATTTTTTTGTCCTATGTTTCATAGGCATTTTATCAGCCTGGTCGGAAAATACTGGTCAAATGGCAACCATACAGATGTAACAGATGAAACCCATTCTCTTGTTATGGTGCCAAGCATTTCAGTAGAAACCAAGAGCATGTTGCTCATTTGGCATAAAGAGTATATTCAATTAGCAGTGTTTGGTTTTACTACTACTAATTACTACCATATACAGTGGAGTAACTAGATATTAGTGGGCCCCACAGCAAGTTATTTTTCAGGCCCCTAAAATGTCTAGAGGTTGAACTGTTTTACCAATATGTATTGATATTCAACATAAATTAGGGCTTCCCGGGGCCCCTATATTCCTTGCAGCTGCAGGGTCTGCTTCCTCTGCACTTACGCCCCAACAGAATGCATTTTTCATGCTCCCTTCCCAGTCTAAAATCTCAGTGTTTGGTTCTTTTTCTCCCCCATGTGCATAGGGCTCTGATCCCTTCTTATTACATCCACCAACTTCTTTCCATTCTCCCCACTGACCTTCCACTGTCCTGCTGCCTTTCTCTAGCCAGTCACATACCTTACCCATGTAGATTGTAAGCTCTATGGGTCAGGGACTTCTAAGGGGCAGGGATATTCTTGTCTCTTGGAAACCAGGTTCTTAATCTTTATTGCAACTGTACTTTGTATTTATTATTGTACTTACTTTGTATTTATTTGTAATTATTATTTTTTGTTCTATTCATGTATTTTTCTATCGTACAGTGCTGCATACATAATAGTGTTACTGTATATAAATAAAACTATACATACATACTTCATCAACCTGCTCCCTCCACCCTCCTCCCTGACTTTACAGCAAAATAAGTTGGCGCTATAAAAATACATGTTAATAATAATAATTTGTCCATGCTGCTGCTACCATGCATGCTGCTACCTGTTTCCTACTATACATGACCAGCTCTCTGCTTCTAGGGATCGTGAGATTTTTGCTATTAATAGGGATACTGTTAATGCGCACATGGAGCATCATGGCGCACATGCACACACGGAGCGCCATTGAGCTGCACGGCGCATGCGCCCCAAATGGTTTTTTTCAGAGCCAGATCGGGAAAGGGGAGTCTCGAGTGGTGGGGGCCCACTGGGTTTTTTCCCGGTGTCCCGCGGGGCCAGTCCGACCCTGTGTAAATAAATTAAACCAAAGAAAATGTGAAATGAATGTACATTGCAAAGTTGCTTAGAATATTTTCTTTCGTTAGGCAAATATTTATTTTGGGGTTGACATGGTTTTTAACTATAATTTAGTTTATGCACTTTAACCTATATCTTTTATTTTGAGTACTGGATGGGCGATTCATTTGTGTATGAAATTAGTTATATATATATATATCAGGGAGGATGACGGAGGGAGCAGAAAGCAGAAAAGAGAAAGTATGCTGCAGACAGTACACAACAAATGCTTGTGTAGGGAGCAAGTAAAATGCTGCAGAATGGGGCTATGAGGTAGTAGGACGGAGAGTGGTGGGAGGAGACGGGAATGAGCAGAAGTCGGGGAGGAAGCAGGAAGGTGGGCGGAGCGAGTACGGGGCAGGACAGCGAAAGAATGCTTCAGCCCGGAACTATCACTTACATAGAGCTTAAATAAGGGAGGCGCGAAAACAAATAGTTAATAAAAAATAAATATTAGACTGGGGAGGGAGCAGGACACTGTCATTTTGCACACAAATGTCCTAAGATGGACACTGAATCCAAGTAATGAGTGACAGCAGCGAAGGAATCATTTTCTCTGTGCCCTGTTCACCACTGCCTGGGTCCAGCTGCTGTGTTTACGAAGATACGGGAGGGCTCACACAACCGGGAAATGCCGCCACAGGCGGTGGAACGAAGATCCCTGAAGCCGGCAGCTTCTGGCGTGAAGATTATCTCCATGTTGCAACAGTTGGCACTGGATGTGATAATTGTGCCCTCCCCTGTGGAAAGTGGTTGAACCCGGCTCCTCCAACTGGCGTTGGTATCAGCATTCGCAGGATTACTGTCGTTTATGTTATCAATGAAGTGAGCCCAGAGTTGCATGCTTGTGAGACCGCTGCATTAAACAGTTTGCAGGAGGCATGCGACAACCAGGGAGCGTTGCTCGAGAGCTTGCATTTCGGCAAACTGGACTTTGGGGAGACGTCAGTGCTGGACACTTTCTACAATGCAGGTAACAGCAGGGTCGGTTTCCTCCCACACTTCAAAAACAAACAGGCAGATTAACTGGTCTCTTATAAAAATGCTTCTTCTTTGCAACCCTAGATTGCAAGCTTCACTGTACATGATGTATAATCTCTGTAGAATGTGTCGGTGCTTTAGAAATAACAGGAAATAATATTTTTAAAGGCTGATTCATGGGTGGGTAATGTAACTACTCTCTTCCGGGCCTGGGTGCAGGATGTGCATTGGGCCCCCTCCAGACACCCAGTTTCCTTACCATGTTTGCTGTGGCGCAGTGTCCGGGAGGCCCCAAGTAGGGTTGCCACCTGGCCGGTATTTTACTGGTCTGGGCTGTATTTTTAGTGGTTGAACCCAATGTTGTTAATAGCAAAAAAAGATAAATATATAGCAAGGCCAGTATTTTTTTTTTCAAGAAAAGGTGGCAACCCTAGCCCCATGGGGTAGCGAACCTGGGTGCAATTGCTCCCCCTGTAGTTACACCTCTGGATTCCTAGACATGGAGCAAACACTACTCTAATAATTTACTTTTGTTGATATGTAGCACTCGCTGAACAGGCACCTGGTGAGCAACATATTATACAATGAAAAAAGTGGGTCATATACCTCAAATGCAGTAATTATTAAGAAGTAGTGGGCACTTGAAACAAGAATATTACATGTTCCAATGTATATTGCAGCATTTGCTAGAATATCCAGACTGCTACAATCGGGCCCGGACTGGCAATCTGTGGTTTCAGGCAAATGCCAGATGGGCCGCTTACTTTAAAATGTAAATGGCCTGCTCACCTAAAAAATGCAAATTAGCTCTGTATTTAATATCTAAATAAGCCAATCACTTTACAAATTTAAATGAGCTGTCCATAACAGCTATCACAGCTAAGTCAATGCCTGCATTTGTTAGTACTCATACCTGTACTGGCATATGGGAGGAACTTGGAATTCTGACCAACTTCAGTTAGTAATATTAGAGTTTCTTGCTATGTACCCAATCCTTTCTGCTTATGATAGGTATGTTGGGAACTGGAGGATCTGTGATCTCAATAATCACTTCAGCCTGTATATGGCAAACTGTGATATGTAGGATTACATAAATTCTGGCTATTATGTTAAACATCCAGTCACTCCAGCCTTTATAAATTACATGTTTGGCTAACTATATTGGAAACATTTTTTATTTTGCACAGCCTATCTATTTACCCAGTTTTTATTTTTATACTGAACAATTCCTTTAATGTGTATCTATAAAGTTCCATGTAAAAGTGCAGAAATTGAAATGGAAAACTATACAATAGTCCAGGTACAGCTGTTTTGAGTATTTACAAAGGGGTAACACATTTACATTTGTTCTGTGATTCACTGGTGAGTACACTTTTGTGAATGATAGGTTCTTTCTTTTGAATTACACATATGACCTGTCATTATTTCTACAGTAAGGAACTGGGCTAATGGGATGTTATAACATTATTCTGATAGATTAACTAATGGAACACTAAGATTTTTTTCAGGTTTTAGATGCAGTTGTTTTTTTCTCTAGATAAATGCTAGTGACGGCATTATCTTGAATACCTTCCCATTGTGGACAGTTGAAATCTCTGTATGACGGAGTGGCACAGTTTTCTGTAAATCTGTAAATTATTTTTTGCAACAGGTCTGCCATACATGCCTTGCAGTGATTTCCACAATGGAAATGATTAGGGGCAATTTAATTTTATGGCTGCTGTTTTTCCAGAGAAACCATGATACATCTCCTAATGTGGCATTAGCCAAAGAGAAGCACACAGTGGGGTTTATCAACATATTTATTATACCAATGTCAAGGATTACTAGGGAAAGGAGTGAGTCCTTAAGTAAGGAGCTGTTAATAACTCACAGGAACTGAGAAGGCTGTAGAACAAGAACAGGATTGTGACGCAGCTGGCAAAGACTAAAACACAGTCTGGAGTGGGCTTAGATTTACTGAGAGGCTGGAGTGGGTCAGAGCAGGGGAAGATTCAAGTACAGGCTTGAGTGGGACAGAGCCGGTGAAGATTCAAGGACTGGCTGGAGTGGGATGGAGCTGTGAAGATTCAAGGATAGGCTGGAGTGGGATAGACCAGGTGAAGATTCAACGACAGGCTGGACTGGGACGGAGAGTGTAAAGGCTCAAAACCCAATAATCAATAAATTAAAATTATAGAGCACCCAGGAATGCCATGAAGTGCAACCTATTTTTGGACCCAGTTCTTGGAGTTTCTTTTATTTGGAATTTTTATGCCATTTTTAGTGTGATGACATCAAGTCCACAGCGCAGCGAAATGGCATTGCTGCCCGTCCCTGGGTGCCACAATCTCAGATGTGAATCCTGACCGTACCCCCTCCCTCGGACGGGGCACTAGTCCACCATATCCCAGTTTCCAAGAAAACTGTTTATAAAATTCCCCCACCAATCGGAGAGCATGGACATCAGAGTATTTAACCCAGGAATATTCATCAGGCCCAAAACCTGGATACTTTCCAGAATGGAGAAAGGATCAGTACATTTTGGGCCCAACTAAGGAGAGGAACTTTAAGATGAATGCTACTAGTATAGAGCCACACTTTGTCCCCTACATTATACTAGGGAGAGGATTTCCATCTTTAAAGTATTGGCATGGTCCTTATGGGACAAGGAACTCTTTTCCAAATTAGCTTTAACTGAGTACCAAACCGAAAATGTGGGCTACATGATCATTAGCAGCTGGAATATCCCACAAGTGAAAGGCAGACCTATGTTGATCGTACACTGTCAGGAAGGGTGATCTGCCAGTGAATGCATGAGCGGTGTTATTGTGAGCGAATTCCACCTAGGGAAGCAAATCTGGACCAATCATCCTGACAAAGGGAGAACTGACTTCTCAAAAACGGTTCCAGTGCTCTATTTACATGTTCAGCATGTTTGGACTTTTATAAAATGAAGACCAGAACTTGTACACAAACTTGGAGCCTCTATCCAAAACTATCTCTACCAGAAGCCCATGCAAATGGATGATGTATTGGATAAAAAGAAAGAGGTCCGCTGCAGAGGGAAGCTTCAGGATAGAAATGAAATGTACAATTTTGCTAAATAACTACCCACATAATTGTATTACCTTTTGGAAGGTGGCAGCTTAACAATGAATTCCATAGCTAATCGAGTCCAAGGACAAGAGGGAATGGGTATATGTTGCAATAGCCTGCATGGTCGAGAGTGACTGGTTTTGGAAGAGGTACAGAGTTTACCAACTGCTACAAAGTCTTTGACATCCTTCTGTAGAGTTTGTCACCAAACCAGGAGCCTTAACAGGTCGAAAGGCCTTTTTGTAACGGGATGCCTGACTTACTTGGAATAGTGGGTATGCTGGAGGAAGGAAAGACTGGTAGCCTGACATTTTAAAGAAAACATTAGAAAAGTTCCTGTAGATGGCTGACAAGGTAGCGGAGGTAGTCATGAGGGTCATGAATGGGGTTTGCAGGCAAAAGTGAATTCTGGTTGGTTGACCAGTCATTGGAAGGATTATGCAGGAAAAGCCAGGGGAACCCCAGGACCACTGGAGCAATTAATAATGAGGAAACATAATTTTTTTCTTATTCAGAGTTAATTCCCCAGTCATCTATCATCAATCACCAGGACCCACAAGGGGGTAGACAAAGGAAACGGGGGGGAATACAAAGATGTTTGACGAAAGCAGAGGCCATGAAGCTTCTGCAGCCCCAGATTTTAGAAAGACATGCATGTTGGAGGTCAGCTGAATATGTAATCGGAGGAGGAATCGATGAGAGTTCTTCTGGGGAGAAGATCCAATGCTGCCCAGATAAGACTCCCCAGTCTTGCCTAGGCACTGGAGTTTCCCTGTTTCGATGGGACATTTATTAGCAGTTAGCTGGTGTAGCATAAACTCAGTCCAGCAGAGTGTCTCTGGCGTTTCTCTTGCTTAGAGAGATGTGCCCTACCAATTTACATAAGCTCCTCAGCAGGAGTAACTGGGGGTTGAGAGGTAGAGATTTAAAGGAGAGGACTTTGAAACCGCTGTGGCAGTATAGGCTGGAATTTCTAGCCTTGCTCTTTGTTTGCTTGATGCTCTTTGAGGCAGGTGTCCACCTTGAGGGCAATCGGTTCCTCCAGTTGCATTGAGAGATCTGTAGACACAAAGTCATCTTTGGGTTTACTTGACAAGTCTTGATAGAAGACAGCCACATAAACATCATTGTTCCAGTGAGTTTCTGCCCCCAGGGTTCTAAAATTAATGAAAATTAATAACACTGCAGTTCCTTTGCTGGATTGGCAGGAGCAGGTATTAGCAACTCAGCTAGGTGCATCAAACACAGTTCGGAAGGACTGGAGAAAAGCCTTGGAATTGTAGGCTAAGGGGTATTCTTTTCCCAGAACGGGGATGCCCATTCCAGAGCGTTGCCTTCCAACCTGGAGAATTACAAACCCTACCATGGCCCACTGGGCAGCATACTGCAAGGGTTGAAACTCAAACTGGATAAGGCATTGGTTCCACAGCTGAAGAAGCAGACAGTATCCGTGAGAAGATCCTCCAGAACTTGACCTATGCTGAGCTTCATAGGCCTCCATGTGAGTAGCCGAACCCCGGAGAGTTCTTTCCACAACAGATAGAAAACTAGGTTTGTGACCTGAAACTACTGTCAGGGTCTCACAGACTATTAGCGGAGAAGTCTGGACCAAGGAAGAAGCACTAGGTACAAAGTCCAATATGTGGTAGCCAAAGAGTTCAGAAAGGATCATGGTCCAGATTCAGGCAGAAGGTTCAAGTGCAGGCAGGCAAGTCACATGACCAGGGGCAGCTGGGAAATTGACAAAATGTCTAGCCCCATGTCAGATTTCAAAACTGAACATAAAAAAAATAGTTTGCTCTTTTGAGAAATGGATTTCAGTGCAGAGGTCTACTGGAGCAGCACTATTAACTGATGCATTTTGAAAATTTTTCCTCTGCTCTGGGTGCTGCCATCTTGGATAGGAAGCGGATCGCTCCTGACAAAAGACAGGGTAGAGTCAGACAGAGCGTGTGAAGATTCAAAGACAGGCTAGAGTGGGATGGAGCAGGTGAAGAGAGACAGAACAGAGTGAGTGTAGACTGTAGACAAGACTGGAACAAGATAATGTAGGTGAGGAGGCAGACTCTAGATAAGGATGGATCAGGACTGGAGAGCAGAACAGACCGGACTGGAAGCAAGGAGCAGTGCCAGACAGGACTGGAAACAAGGATCTAGATCAGATAGGTCTGGTAGCAAGGAACAGGATTAGCGAGAGCACAGAAGCAGGTGCTAGGGTCTAGGCCACAGTGCACCAACAGTAGCTAATGCTCAAGCAATGGCTGTGAAAAGGATGGACTATGTATAGGGCAGAGTCGGCCATGATTTAATGACAGACCAACAAATATGCAAAAAATAATTATGGAAATTAAAGGGAGCTATATAATCAAACCAAAGGAGTGTGATGTGTATATAATATATGAATTAAGTGAAGTGAGAAGAAAAAACTAAACATAGTTGTCACCTTGAAATGGAAGCTACTCCTGTGAGTAAATATTTTATAAGCATGGGTCACACCAGCAAACAATTTAGATGGCTTATGTTACAAATGGATAGTTTTTCTTCCAGAAGGAGGGGTAGAAAGAGGATATTGTTGCAGAAGGAGTATAGAGATAGAGAAATAAAACAGTTACTCTTAGTTTTGAACTTATGGGTATGGATGTTTTTGTAAAATGGTTTTGGAAGATATACAACTATTAAAAAATATGCCGTTTTATGCTTCACTATATAACATGGAGATAAAACATGTACAGCATTTGTAACTATGAAGATTTTCTTTCATCCAGGTCACGGTATATCTGTAACTAAACTGGTTAGAGGAATGGAAGACTTAAATTATGAGGGTAGTCTGTCGAGGTTGAGGTTGTTTTCTCTGGGAAAAAAAGCGCTTGCGAGGGGACATGATTACACTTTACAAATATATTCGAGGACATTATAGACAAATATCAGGGGGCCTTTTTATCCATAAAGAGGATCACCGCACCTAAACCTGCAGTCCCGCATTTGTACTGAAATGTCCCGGCTTTCTTTTTGATCTCCTTCACTAAACAGCCAGAAAAAGATACAACGTTAACTTAATTGGCTTTTGGCAGAGAGCCCAGATCAGATAGATACTTTTGTAACCGTTTATTCTTGGGAGAACTAAGACTCACAGATTAAAGGGCAATCACCCTCATTGGCAAAACAATAATAATTCATAAAAAAACACAGAAATGTGTTCAAACTTTTATAACCTGCCAAATTTTGGCAAATGCTGATGGGGTATACAGACTGAGAGATACTACCATGTGATATGTTACATTTCAAAGCATATGATTATGATATGAGTTGTTTTAGCACTATTGGGCCTATTTAAGGCTTTCAAGCTTTTCCACTTATAATAAAAGATTGACAAGGCTATCTGTCTGAAATCCAGAGTGAATTCATTAACTCGCGCAGAGCCTCCTTAAAAATTGCTGGAGCCCAAAAGTTGGAGCAATGTTAAATTGACCCCTATAAGTGAGTAATGCCACATGGCATTTATTATTGGTTTTATACAATGCTGGACTGGCCCACCAGCTAGAGCAATGTTAAATTGACCCCTATAAGTGAGTAACTCCACATGGCATTTATTATTGGTTTTATACAATGCTGGACTATCCCACCAGCAGGGTTGGATTGGGGGGCCCACCAGGGCTGCTGCCTCAGGGCCCCCCCCCTGGCTGGTCACGGCAGAGAGGAGGTTCAGATCTGGGCCTGAGGGGACCTAAAGAGTCGGCCCACCACATTTTTTCCCCCAACGTTTCACAGCCCAGTTCAACCCTGCCCACCAGGATACCAGGAAAACTGCTGGTGGGCCTTCCTGCTCACCCAGCCATTTGCTTTGTATGTCTGAACCATGACCATTTACTATTTCTATATGAAATAAGATATGTTGATATACAAGTAGAATTTATTAAGAAAGTAAATGTATTGAGCTTAAAATTTCTGAACTTTAAATTCATGGACTAATGATTTTAAAAACTGCCATATCTCTCCTGTCATGATTCCTTTTAAGTGACTGTCATATATGCTGACCGTCACAAAACTACCTGTAGCCCACCCATGATAGTAATGGCATGATTCGTTACCTGTGTACCTAGACCCTATGGCTATGGGCAAATCCTTGTGAGATGCAAAATTATCTTAATGCTTCTCACTCCAGTGGATATCTGGTTGATTTCTAGAGATAGATAACCAGGTTGGAAATAAACTACAATCCAGGTGCTCCTCCAAACAAGTGAGCTTCTTTATTAAAACAACAGGCAGTCACAGTTGAAAACATTCACACTTCAAGATATTTCTATTAGTTCCCACTTAGGCTGTAATAAAACCTGTCATGGTTATATTTTCCCCAGCACTGAGGATCCCATGTGGTATCTAACATATTGGCAAATGTCCCTGCTTCTAAGCTCACATTCCTGGCTGGCGAATTTGTCATAGCAAGGGTGCTAACCACACTTAGGGGCAAATTTACAAAATTCCCGTGAATAGATCATAGTTCGATCGAATTACGATCATCGAATACCGAATAGATTGAATGATCGGATATTCGATAATTTAATCATTCGATGATCGAAGGAATCAAAATTTTAAAATCCTTCTAATGCCTACTTCGCCAGATTCAACCTACCGAATTGAAGTAGAAGCCTATGGGACCCCCCCCATAGGCTTCTTTTGGCTAAGTCCTGCTCGAATACCATTCATACAATCGAAGCATTCGAATCGTACTAGTTTTTCGGAGGCTCGAAGGAAATTTCACTATTTTTCCGTGAAATCGAGCGATCGGTATTCGGTCATATGAATTCATCGAATATCGAGCAAAATGATAGCATAAAACTATTCGATAAGCATTCGATATTCGAATGCTTATCGAATTTCGAATAGATTCGTAGGATTTTGGGTGAATAATAGTAAATTTGCCCCTAAAGCTACTCGTTTGAGTGTACTACTCTCTAAATATCTCCCACTGGATTTTGCTCCTACAATGAATGACTAGGACTACTACTACTACTAAATACAATTTCTTTAACTGGGCCTGATACCAGCTCAGACCCAATCCGATACCCAATACTATTCCCATCTCTCCGCTAGGTGGGTTCCAGGAAAAGAGCCTTGAGTGTATGTTTGATCTACCTTTCATACTTTAATTTATACTTTTACACACTGCCACCTACTTGGCAACCACTGAATTGCTATGACATCAAACTTTACCCTAGAGAGAGAAATAATCACACGGCTCACTGAGGCCCACCTTAGGTGTCCAAACAAAGGGGAACATGCCTGACAAAAGTATAAGGGTCTCTACATGTAATACACCATCCAACATATATTGCAGATGTATGTTTCATGTTGCTTCTGTTGCATTGCTCTGTTTTAAAAGCTATGATTTGAATTGAATTTGGAACCTGAACTTGGCTAAGAACCATATAAAATGAAGCATAGTTTTTTGTGGAATTTGCAATTTTGCTGTGATAAATATACATTTTTAGCCCTTTGCCTGTAAATTATGTACTTATTACATGCTGGCAGACAGGTTCTATCTACTAAGAACAGAAGAGATCTACATTTTGGCAGTTAATAGTTTCTTTCTGCACCTGTGGCTTTTTGCAAAATCAAAAATAATGATCCCTCCACAACAAGCCATCATGTCACTGAACCAACCAACCACCAAAACAATAGATATGTGACAACCACATATTTGGTATACTGCACTCTAACAATTTGGGACCCACCATTGTTGCCAAAGGCCTTCTTGCACCAAGAAAAGTAAATCGCACATTTATACAGGTATGGGAGCTGTTATCCAGAACGCGTGGGACCTGGGGTTTTCCAGATTACAGATCTTTCCATAAGTCTACTAGAAAGTCATGTAAACATTAAATAAACCCAGTAGGGTGGTTTTGCTTCCAATAAGGATTAATTGTATCTTAGTTTGGATCAAGTACAAGTTACTGTTTTAATATTACAGAGAAAAAGGAAATTATTTAAAAAAAAAATTTTAATAAATTTTTTATAATAGAGTCTATGGGAGACAGCCTTTTCGTAATTCGGAACTTTCAGGATAATGGGTTTCTGGATAATGGATCCCATACTTGTACTTTACATACTTGTACTTTACATACTTGTACTTTACATACTTGCCTTTACACACAACAAACTATTTACTAAAGCTTTGATTTTTTTTTTATTTAGCATACACATATATACCCAATAATAACTTTTAGAAGTGTACACACATGAATTCACAATTTAATTTTTTTTAATTATTTTAAAATTGTTGGCTGTTTATTTTACAGCTTTGCAATGGGTCTGGTATTCTGATCACTAACTATGCTGTCAGATCATTTTATTTTATCAATTTGCATAATTTGATTTTATTGCATTATAACCCCTGCATTATTGTTCATTACTTGTTTTTTTTAAGCATATCTATCAAAAATGTTTATGCATTTTTATTTTGGGACCTTTAAATGCCATATACCTTGGTAAACCTGCTGAGTCAGCAAACATTCCTGCAGCTTTTACCACACATGAAACAAGTAGTATGTATATGAAGTAGTTGCAAATTGCAAGTATTCAGGTAATTTTCTGTAATGTCCATGTATTCAATTTGTTCTTTCCAAATATGTATTTTTTTTTTATTTTGGGAGGATACTATACTTTAAACTTTGGCAATCCAATGCATATTGGGCATCAAATTATTTAGCATAACTCTGGCATTCATATTTAGGATGTTTTGTTATGCTGGCACCAATGACCTGTGAGAGATAAAGAGCTTGTAAACTGCAAGCTGTAAGACGCCTTTTCAGAATTTTCAATAAAATATTGCAGTTGGGTAGTTTGGAGTAGAAAGTCTTGTTTATCTATGTTGGATTTGTCAAAATGTATTCTTTCCAAAAAAATCATTTTTTTTTTACTTTAAATAAAAGTGGTGCTTTGGAAATTTAGTAGTATAATTCTTGAAGTTTAGAAAGTTAGAAATCTTATGAAAGTATATATTTTTGGTATTGGTGCATTCAGGAGAAATGAGCATAATATCTGTTCTTGACTTGTTAAAGGAGAACTAAACCCTAAAAAGGAATATGGCTTAAAATGCCATATTTTATATATTGAACTTGGGCAACAACCTAAAGTTTCAGCTTCTCAATGATCCAGGACAAACTTTTGCAACCCGTACCCGACTGGTACCCTCAACCTGCAATCCACAACCCGGACCTGCAACCCGCATTCTTACCTGCCTAGACCTGCTACCCGACCCGCAAGTACCTTATCCACAACCTGGACTCGCGACCCACTGTCCATCAAGCATCAGGAAGTGCTGTTATGCTGACCATCAGGAAGTGCTGTCATTGTAACCAGATGTGACATCATCGGAAGTAGGCCTGGTCAGAAAAAAATGAGTAAAAATTGCTATTGAGAAGACCTGCAACCCCCAAACCCACAGAACTGCCGACCTGCATCTATACCACCAACCTGGAACTTCTACAAGAAATCCGCAGGGTACCGTAGCTTTATGTGGATAACCCATGGGTACCTGACCCGCTGCAGGACTCTACCTGGGGTTTCATTAAAGGCAGCTGTTAGAATTGATACAATAGTTGCTAATACTCCAGAGATGCTGCTGAGAAATGTATCAACTAAATGTTGCAAAATTGTAACAGTTTAGAATCTGCACCTGAATTACTGAGCTGCCAGACTCAAACGCCAGAGACGACGGGAACGTTCAACTTTAATTAAACTTAGATTTTGGAAGAACAGTAAACAATAAATAATGGAAAGTAATTGAAAAAGTTCTCTGGGGAACAATCTGAAAACAAGTGAACTGAAAAAAGTGTTTGGAAAATGAACAACCCTGAAAATTAATATGTTATAAATGCCATATTTTATATAATTAACTTATTGAACCATCCTGAAGGTTCAGCATCTCTATTGTAGTGTTTCAGTCCTTCAAAGTAGATACAGGAGTTACCCATCTTGGATTTTGTTGGGCGTATCTGCGACAAGCACATGTTCAGTGTGCTTTGAGTTTAGGTGTCTTAACAAATCATCAGGCAGAAAATGAGGTTTGGCTGTCCTTTAAAGGAATTGTTCAGTATAAAAGTAAAAACTGGGTAAATAGATAGGATGTGCAAAATAGAAAATGTTTTCAATATAGTTAGTTAGCCAAAAATGTAATGTATAAAGGCTGGTGTAACCGTAAAGAACAGGACACTACTTCTTGCGTTTCAGCTCTCTTGGTTTACACTGCCTGGTTACCAGGCAGTAACCAATCAGTGACTTGAGGGAGGGCCACATTGGTCATAACTGTTGCTTTTGAATCTGAGCTGAATGCTGAGCATCAATTGCAAACTCACTGAACAGATATGTCCCATGTGGCCCCCCCCTCAAGTCGCTGACTAACTCAGATTTAGGGAGCTGAAAAGCAGGAAGTTGGATTCTGGCTATTATATTAGACTTCCAGTTACTCCAGACTTTATAGTTTGCATTTTTCCCTGACTAACTATATTAGAAACATTTTTTATTTTGCACAGATTATCTATTTATCCAGTTTTTAATTTTACCCTGAACTGTTCCTTTAAACTGATTCTATAGGGCTTGTTATTAAGTTCTGTATATATAAATGGTATATTTTAGTTTAGTACCTACATACATTTAATACAATTTTTCATTTTTCATGTTTGATGCAGATATTGCAGTGGTTGAGATGAATGATGCTTTTCGACAGCCTTCCTTGTTCTACCATCTGGGTGTAAGAGAAAGCTTTAGAATGGCCAACAACATAATTCTTTACTGTGACACAAACTCGGATTCCCTGCAGTCACTGAAGGTAGGTCTAAATAGTGGTTAACACAGCAACCTAACTAAAATTATGCAAATATGCACACCTAGTCAGCAATCAGAAGATGCAGATGTGTTAACAGTTAAAAAGACATATTTAATAATGTATACTGCTATTTTAAAATTTCAAGTCATCAAGGATTTCCATTGCCATATAAAGGTACCATTGGAGTCATGGAAATCCAAGATGATATATTATAATATGGGGTGTACAATATGTGTTTTATACAAGTTAAATGAGTAATGTAAAACAAGTTTCATAAAAGGAGTTGTTCACCTTTAAGTTAACTTTTAGTATGATATAGAGAGGGATATTCTGAGACAGTTTGCAAGTGGTTTTCATTTTTTATTATTTGTGTTTTTTTATTTATTTAGCTACTCCTCAGTTTGCAGTATAAACAATCTGTTGGCTAGGGTCCAAATAATCCTAGCAACCATGCATTGATTTGAATGAGACTGGAATATGAATAGGAATGGACCTTACTAGAAAGATGAGAAATAAAAATAACAATACATTTGTAGCCTTACAAGCATTTGCTTTTTAGATGGGATCAGCAACGCTCATTTGAAAGCTGGAAAGAGTCAGAAGAAAACTGCAAATAATTATAAAACTATAAAAAAAAAAATGAAAACCAATGGAAAAGTTGCTTAGAATTTACCATTCTGTCACATACTAAAAGTTTGCTTAAAGGTGAACCACCCCTTTAAATGGGTAAGGTGGAGACCATAGTGTAGGAACTTGTTAATGCCAAGGTGTAGTGTAATGCTAGGTAGACACTTGTTAGTGCCAAGGTGTAGTGTAAAGCCAGATAAGGTGCTTGTATTAATCTTTTGGGACCCCAAGCGGTCAGGGCAGGCAGAGGCAGTCCAATGAACCATAACAGGGACTAACTAGCTAAGGAGCAGCCATCTTATCATTTTGTCCTTCCTTTTTGTACACGTTTCTAAGTGAAAAAAATGTAACACAAACTGTGCAGGGAAAACCTGACATTTATGTACAGGTAATGCAGAATTACTTTTATTTGCTAATTAAAAAAAGAAAAATGTGAAACTACAAAGTATAAACTCTTTTTCACATTCTTTCTTGCAGAATACTTCATACTTGAGACTTATTCCTACATTTTTGCCCCCCAACCCAAAACCTGTTTTTCAAGAGAATGTTATTGTTTCAAATTTTCAATCAATTTTAAAATGATTTATAAAAGTATTTTATTTAAAAGCAGTATTTCTTTATACCTTTCTGTCCGCTAGTTCTCTGAAGAAACAATGTTGCACAAGTAGCCAGGTCTATTTAGGCCTAGCCTTCAGTTTTGGCTTCTGCTACACTGTTTTAAGAGAAAAACTGCCCAAGTATGTTTTGAGAAAATTTTCAAATAGCGTACTTTGTTGGCCTGTGTGCCTTTGCCTAAAGTGCAACTAGACATATTGCTTTCAGCTTTCACTGAAAAAGACAAATTCACTGTGGAGGTTCTAATCTGTTTTTCTCCTGGTCTATTCAGGCCTGGCTCCAAGATCTGGCTTCTGTTGCACAATTCTGGAGTAAAGCTGGCCATACTGATCAAATATTGTACCATGTATTGTCACATTAAAGGGTTTGTTCACCTTCAAGTTAAACTTTAAGTATGTTAGAGAATGGTCAGTTCTAACCAACCTTTCAACTGGTCTTCATTGTTTTATTTTTTAATTATTTGCCGCCTTCTGACTTTTTCCAGCTTTCAGATAGGGTTTCCCTGACCCTATCTAAAAATACAAATGCTCTATAAGGATACAAGTGTATTGTTCTTACTACTTTTAGTTACTCATCTTTGTGTTCAGACCTCTTCTGTTCATAACCCAGTCCTTTATTCAAATCAATGCATGGTTGTTGAGGTCATTTGGACCCTAACAACCAGATTGCTGAAATTGTATATCTGGAGAGCTGCTGAATAAAAAGATAAATAACTCAAAAAACACAAATCTTTACAAATTACAACCCCTGTAAATGCTAGAGTATAGATTATATAAACAGCCAGACAGTTGCACCCACTGCAAGGTAAGAAGTACAGTATGTGATTTTATTAACTGGGGAGGGGGCTTTAATGGCATATTTCCTATGCGAGTATGACTTTCCTTGTCCTTTATTGTGTGTGAGAAAGTTGCTTAGCTAGTGTTTTAACCATAAAAGAGATTATGGGTAGAAGACCATTTCATTCACCTTGTATGTACAATTGTTTAACAATTTAATCTGTGAAGGCTAGGTTTGATTTGGTGATAGACTCTATTCTTCATTCCACCCATTTCATACAGTATCTAGCAGACAGTACAAGGTAGTGTGTTTTTTTAATATCCAATAGATGGTTTTATTTATTGGTGAATAAGTCAAATTATAGGGTGACATATTATACACAAGTAATTGTCATTGCATGTCACCTCTAAAAACCAGAAGGGATGTGAACATTTAGGGGGTTAGTTTCTAAAGGCAGATTTTTTTTCTGTTCACAATTTTAAAGGGGGAAAACAATTATTTCATGAAAAAATGCTATTTTTATTTATTTATTATACCCTGAGGCTGCTAAAAATTTTAATCCATAAATACTCCCATGTCAAACCTGCTGAGGTCATGTAGAAGCCAATGGCAGGTGTCCCTTTTACAACTGGAAGATATCACGATCTGTTGTGGGTTTTGTATGATAATCAGGAAAAAAATTATTTGTTTTTGGGTGGTTAAAAAAAGTATGTTTTCAGGCATCAAATCTGAAAAAATCATATAATTCAATTGAGAGTTTATATCTTTTCCCACACTGAATCTTTTTGGTAGAAGTGATTTTACTAAACTAATGAAAACATTGCAGTGGTAATTCCATGTATAGAGGAGAGAGAGAAATTAATGCAAGATAAGAGAAGTGGGAATGCAGACAGACTGAGTAAATAAACACCAAGAAAAGTCACCATACACGCTGAGATCTGCTCATTTGGCGATGTTGCCGAACGAGTGGATCTCTACCAGATATGCCCCGATATTGGACTGATTCAATCGTGGGCCCTAGGCCCCAATGATCGGATCAGAACGGCGCAGATACGGGTGGTCGTATTGCCAGACCACATCAGCGAACAGATATGGCCACGATCGGACGGGATCTGGGAAGCCCGTCGGAGGACCCCACACACAGGCTGATAAGCTGCCGACCTGGTCTGTCGGCAGCTTTTATCAGCCTGTGTATGGGCCCCTCCGATGGGCTTCCCCAATCGATATCTGGCAAAAAGTCTTCCAGGTTTCTATTGGACGGGACTAAAAATCCGGTTGCATCTGTTTGTGTATGCGGTCCCGTTAACACTTCGTTATGATCTCAAGGTGGGCATATCGGGGAAAGATCCATTCGTTTGGCAACATCGCCAAACAAGCTGATCTCTCTGTATGGCTGAGTAGTTGTTCCAAATCTTACCAGCATTTAGGGTTGCCACCTGGCCAGTATTTTAACGGCCTGACCAGTAAAAATTATGGTTGATCCCAATGTTATTAATAGGGAAAAACGATAAATATAAAGAAGGGCCAGTATTTTTTTCCAGAAAAGGTGGCAACCCTACCAGCATTCTCTGTCTGCAGTGACAGCCGTGGTGGTGGTGTGTGGAGGGGTAGCAGGGAGCAGGAGCACAGTTCTTATTCTTTCTGTTCCCCAGCCCAGCAAGACCTAGTATGGGGCTGGAAATTCAATCTGTATAACCCTGCTGTCTGGGTTCTACTATCTACTTCTGTTACTGCTGCCTTGTTGTTCTCTCCAGCGCCTCCTACATGTAAGAAGATGCATTGTGGGGACTAATCCTGATTTTATTCCTGCACACGGATTTTTCTACTTTCTTTTGCCAGATGGGGACACTCGAAGGGGTCAATTTTACACAGGGACTGAAGTCCAGAAACAGGGCTGATCCCTGTGGGACAGGGACGGACTTAACTTAGAACTTTTCCATTGTATAATCTCAGTCAGTCCCCATCTAGTGGATTTAGCAGTGAGTGAAATCCTCACACTGATTTATAATTACCTACATGATGGTAATTTATAACACAGATATATAGGGGTAAATTTATCAAAGAGTGAAGTTCCACCACTAGAGGGAAATTCCGCCGCTCTCCATTCATTTCTATGGGATTTTGAAACGCCTATTTAACAATGGGTGAAGTGAAAGTTCACCCTTTGATAAATATGCCTTTAAAAATCCCATAGAAATGAATGGAGAGCGGCAGAATTTCCCTCTTGTGGCGGAACTTCATTCCTAACTTCACTCTTTGATAAATATACCCCTTTGATCTTCTTAAATATTTTTAAAATTTTTTGTTTAAAGAGATACTGACACCTGAAATTAAACTTTTTTTTTAACATATATTATAATATTGCCTTTGAAAGCTACTTCTAACTATGCCATAAAGTATTTGCATGATGCTTTTACATTACCTGTCTGTTGCCCCATGTTCCTGTATGAGGGGGCTGCCATATTTGTGCAGCAGGAGTCCATTGGCATTAGAAACTGTAAATAACTGGCTGAGATGGGACAGTCAGGTTGGCAAAGTCAGAGAGTCAGGCTTAGGAATATCAACTAATATCTGTTATTAAAAAACATGCTCGGTTTCAAGCTAAAAACGTTTATTTGTGCATTATCTACATTGTGCAAACACACATTCACAAACCTTGATCACCACAGTGCAGTGTCCCCCCCCCCCCCCCCCCCCCCGTCTGCCTACCTTCTGTTAGCCACTCCCTCCTGATGTGTTTCGCGCTATTGGGCGCTTCATCAGAGGAGGTGTGGCTAGTACCTACCATATCATTTAAATACCTACATGCTTAAAGGGCAAGGAAAGTCTAAAACAGAATAAGGCTAGAAATGCTGTATTTTGTATACTAAACATAAACATGAACTTACTGCACCACAAGCCTAATCAAACAAATTATTTATGCTTTCAAAGTTGTCTTGCAACTTTGTTATACATCTTTACAAGACTAGACTACATACACATGCTCAGTGTGGTCTGGGC
>CM044440.1:48670054-48684775 GCA_024363595.1 Xenopus borealis
TAATCTTCTTGTCTCTCCCAAGTCTTTGTTAGATTACTCGACACATGGTGTGTTGCGACAGCTACTCCACTCAGAAAATAGAAGTGGTCAGATTTCCATAGTATTGTTAATGGGAAACATTCATTTATGTCAGGCCAGGTAGAGACTGAAAGAAACAACTTAGAAATGCTCCTTTCTTACATCTCTGTAGGAAGGTGTCACAGGCTGTTTCAAACATTGCTGATGTTTTCTACTGGAGCACAGTGAATAGTATAGAGCATAATTATTTTTCAGAAATGGGGAAATATAAACTACTTTATGTGAATATGAATGGATTAAATTAACCTACCAGGTGATCCCAACTATTTAAACATTGTAATAAACAAGGTGCACATATTTATATAGTACTGATACATTTACAGAGATTCAGTTCCTTCCCTAGTGCAGCTTATTTTCTACACACCCTATCTCATTCACACACCTTGGCCCTGCATCATGCAATATCTTGCTTTATATAGGTCTGTTGCATTCACCTATAATTCTCTTAGGATTCCACATATACAAGTGTGGCATATGGTACAATATTTAAGCAATAAGACTACTTTAATAACATTATCTCAGTGTTAGTGACACATCGTCAGGGATTCTCAGAGACACCCAGCTGATAGAGGCTTTTTATAGAGCAGGTATAATAATTGTCTGTAATTAATACATGGCTTAGTGAATGACAGTCATTTTGTGAAATACTTGTGAATGACAGGATCATTTTGTGAAATTCAGTGGTAATCCAATGCATGCCAGAAGAAGATCTACAGGCAGTATGAAATATCACTGTTTTGTGCAATTCATATATATAACATTTAATTCAGCATTTTTGAATAACAATGAACAGGGATTAAATAAGAAAATAATATTCTGTTATTAATCATTTGCAGATGTGTACAGCTAATTACACATTCATCCCTTACACAATCACTCCACAAAACAAGGTGTTTTGCTGTGAGAGTGTTTTTATGAGAGGAATGACTGAGATAATGCAGCCGAATCTTGAGTTACTTCTTGGTCCCATCTGCCTGCCCCTAATGGATCGCTTTGTTCAGATTCTGAAGGTGGCGCAGGTAACATCATGGTAAGTTTATATTACTCACTATTGTTGTGTTTTGTACTGATCTAGCTATTGTATGGGACAACAGAAGCACAAAAACGTCTTCACTGATTTAGACTACTCCCATTTTGGATGTGCTTCTCTTTAGGCAAAGGGAAACACAAGATACTGAGGCAGACAAAAAGATTTACTGACAACAGAGACCATCAGGAATACAATTATGTTGTTGCAGTTTATTCTGGAGAAATGGTATACATTCAATTATCTGTGGAGAGTTTACATATCCTGCTCTTGCCATAGTTGTGAAATCTATAGTTGTATGTGAAATGCAGGCTGGATGTTTAAACTAGGCAAGCGGGTGGTGAAAGGAGTCATGAGGAAGGAGTAAAGCTCCCCATAGACGCAACAATCGTTCCCTGCCGAACGACCGATCTAAGGGAAGTCCGACCAATCTGTCAAATTATCGTGCGGTTAGTGGGATACAAACGATCGTTCGTCTTACGATTTTTCGCCCGACATTGGTCTGATGATTGATCAGCCAGGTTAGAAAATCGCTCCCCATGCATTCTACCTATGTTTGCAGCGCAAGCAGGCTGCGATCCTTCAGTTTTTGCTGGCAATATCTCCTGAAATGGTCTTTTTAGTTGATGGACACATCAGGCATTAAACGATCGTTTTGAGACAATCATGGTCTCACGATAACCATTGGATCTTTCAAATATCTTTACGTCTATGGCCAGCTTTAGAGAAGCACATAGTACCAATAAAGGAAACCCTGCTGTTACTGAGGACTGTCTAACCGTAACTTTAGAGCTAACTCTCTTTTGAATGTTAAAGGAACAGTAACACCAAAAAATTAGTGTTTCAAAATAATGAAAATATCATGTAGTGTTGCCCTGCACTGGTACAACTGGTGTGTTTGCTTCAGAAACACTACAATAGTTCATGTAAACATGCTGCTGTGTAGCAATAGTGGAAATTGAAAAAAGTCTATATGGCACAGGATAAATAATGGATAACAGATAACATTATGTTCTACTGAGTTTATATGCTATGTGCTGGGTAACCTGAGCCTTTTCTCCTTTGAATGACTGCCACCATGGTTACACAACAGCTTATTTATATAAATAGCTGTATTTCTGAAGCAAACACAGCAGTTTTATCGGTGCAGGTCAATAGAACACTATATTTTAATAATTTTAAAACCATTTCATTTTTTACTGTTACTGGTCCTTTAATATCAAGAAGTAACAGGAAAACAGGTAAAATGGGAGAGTAGGCGAATTAATTTAGATGGTTACACCCATTTTTTAGATATCATGTAGTGTTGCCCTGCACTGTTAAAACTGATCTGTTTGCTTCCGAAACACTACTATAGTTCATATAAACAAGCTGTTAAGTAGCAATGGTGGAAATTGAAAAACAGCTATATGGCACAGGATAAGTAATGGATAACAGATAACATTATGTTCTAAAGAGCTTATCTGCTATCTGCTGTGTAACTTGATCCTTTTCTCCTTTGACTAGTTGCCCCCATTGCTACACAGCAGCTTATTTATATAAACAATAGTAGTGTTTCTGAAGCAAACACTGCCGTTTTACCAGTAAAGGACAACACTGCATTAAATTTTTATTACTTTAAAACACTTTCATTTTTTGATGTTACTGGTCCTTTAAGGTTACAAAAGAAACTATCATCAGTTTATGCTACAGTTTGACTGTCAATCAGTGGTGTAACTACCTGGGGAGCAGAGGCTGTGATTGGGCCAGGGCCCGCCAGCAGCTTTCACGCCACTGATTCTGTCCTGATTATCACCGATTCCGTATGGAAAATCACATACCCTCTAGTTACGTTACTGCTGTGCATTTGAGTATTTCGTGCGAGTCTATAGATAAGTCTGTTTATATATGTGATACATGTGTACATTAGACATTGTTTGGTTATAGGGCATGTATTGCAAAACTAGGATAATTTTAAGCAAACAGTCATGTGACTGTAGGGAATTTCATCTGGTATATCAAGACAAAATCTTATCTTGGCAGATGGAGCTTATAACCTATGCTGCACCAGTGACCAGCTGCTAATTATATAGCTTTCTAACCTACACTCTGTACTTGATCCTGTGCTACAAACAATATACAGTGATTATTTACAGAAAGGAAAAAAACATGTGTGTGATAAAGTAGTTCAGAAGACTTAACACAGAATTGGTACTTTCTACAAAAACATTTGACTTGCTTAAGCTGGAACATGGAGTTGTAGGAAAAGCATTGTTACATTTTGGGCATGGGTCCAGGGCCAGATCCTTGGGTGGGTGCCCCTAGGGTGCGTGGTCCGATCCCCAGCCTCAACTTGCCCCCCGCAGGGAGCGCACACATGCATTAGCGCTGGGGAACGTTGACACACGGGTCCCCATAATGTGGCTGGCTGGCATGCTGCCCTTAATTTTTTGCCACCCTAGGCGTGGGCCTTTCTGGCCTTGCCACAGATCCGGGCCTGCAGGGGTCCCCAAACCTTTTTACCTGTGGGCCACATTAAAGTGTAAAATAATGTTGGAGAGCAACAAAGGCATGAACAAGTTCCTAGGGCTTCCAAATAAGGGCTGCACTGATTTAAGGTACTGTAAGGATGTCTGATAACCGCAGTTTTTCAGTTTTTTTTTTAATTTGAGGAGAAAAAACTTTCTCCAAATTTAGTTCGTGTTTTACCCTAAGAGTTTTCACGTTATAAACCGGGAGATAAGATTTTCTGAATTTTATTGCATTTCAAATTGAATCTCCTCCATGACTTTTCACGCGATAAATCTTTTTTTCACTGAATTAAATTTGGCCTGTTGTTAGCTGACATTCAGGAAGTATCACAACTTCAAATACCACCCCTCTCAAGCATGTAGTGTAGCAAATCACACTGGGCACCTATTCCAGTTACAGACACTAATGTTCTTATAAAACAAGGGTCCCTCAGGCTAGGACACTTGCTGTGGATGGATGTAAATTGGAATCCAGGTGACACACAATTAATATTGAGTGTTTGACAGATTCCCAATCACATGTTCCCGCAATGGACAGCATCAATACCAGTGTAATCTTCTGGAAATGCCTTTATTTAGACATGGACACCGACCCAGAAAAAATACGTTTCAGACCCACATTGGTCTTTTTTCAAGCCACTGACTTGAAAAAAGACCAATGTGGGTCTGAAATGTTGTATTTTTGTATTGTAGCCCATGTCTAAATAAAGGCATTTTAAGAAGATTACACTGGTATTGGTGCTGTCCATTGAGGGAACATAAAGATTGACGTGGAAACTCTGGGACGTGCACCAAATCTGATTGATTGGAAGGGACTAGTGCTGACTTAAAACGTTTTGCTAGATTCCCAATCACACACACACACCCAACCAACTACAATCATACAAAGCAGGTATACACAGTACTGGGTGGGGGGGATCTTTGAACTTATACTTTTGTGTCTTGCAGCTGCAAAACGGAAAATATTTTTCTGCCCTTTAAATTGCTTGTACTTGCAGTATACACCCACATTTGTTTCAGTGTAATATTTGTAAAATTCTTTCATTCAATGAATATGAAATTCAATAAATCTGGACTTGTGTTTTTGTTTGTGAAAAACAGCCAGTATTTTCGAGAGGCAATTCTAAATGATATTAGAAGGGCTCGGGACCAATACACTGGAAAGGACCTGGCTGCTGAGCTAATGAGGATCCGCCAGCGTGTGGACAGCATTGAGTTGTTATCACCGGACATCATTATCAATCTGCTTTTGTCCTACAGAGATATCCAGGTACATTAGAGATAAAACAGAATATATTGTTTCTGCACCACTAACAAGTAAAACTATAAAATATGTCAATGTTAACATTGCAAATTATAAATACATTTCTATAACAAAACACACAAACCCAAAGACGACCTATTCTGTAGAAAATACTTTCTTGCTTCAAATGGGGTTGCTTTGTTAGTGCTGAGAACACAACTGGCATTTCTGCAGTAAGTAACTTTTTTAGTGAAATTGTGGTTGCGAGTTGTAATTCAACTGACAATTGTGGGCAATGTGTTAAAACATTGTTGTGTATGTGCTTCAACTAAATAAGATGCAGTTGCATTGAAAATCTTTGGTCTTCATATGTGTTCATTACATGTTCTATACATTTACATATGTACACCATATTTACTGAAACATATACTAAACTAACTGTAGATCTTAAGATTCTAATAGCCTTGAAAGTTATGATTGAAATTACTCAACTCTTAAATGCATTAATAGAATCTACCATCACAGGGTGCTGCTTAGTTGAGAAAGTCACCTTAATTGGCAGCAGCCCACAGATTACCAGGGCAGCACATGCACTTCTGGTAATTTTGTGAGTCAAAATTTCTATTCTAAATCTGAATTTAGCCTCTTGTAGTGCTCTCTTAGCACTAGCGAAGCGCCGCCCCTTGGGAAAAAAAAAACTTTTTGCATGGGAGGACGAAGGGGGCAGGATCGGAAAGTCCACCTTAGGTGACAAAGGGGAAGCAATCACCCCTGTCTTTACTGTCATAGTTACTTCCATTTAGAGTTGTCTCTGCAACATAATCTCAAAGGAGACAAGGAGGTAGATTAACTAACCAATGTATTTTCATCAGCTTCGCACCCATCGCACCACTTCGCCAGGAGCAAATGCGCTACGAATACGCTAGTTCACTACGATGCAAAGTTTTGTTCCAGACATCGAATGCTGGCAACTTTTTACTAGCGTTGCTTTGGCTGTGCGAGCATCTCAGAGCACAGATGCACTACAGTTCATTAGTGCCTAGCGAAAGTCACTAGTCATCTTGCGCTTAGGTCAATTTGCATAAGGTGGGAAATTTAAAGCTGTATCGAGGTCTTTACTGTAAATGTTAATGCAAATGGTTTGTGACCGGTTTTTATTGCACATGTTCAGGGAACCTTACTAAAGACAAGAGAGTTTATATAATGCAATACACATGACCCCACAGTAAAATATATGTTCCATATGTTATAAAATGTGTGGAGAAAACCGGTTACCCAAAAAAAGTCTGTCAGGACTTTTGCAGGCAATCCCGCTTAAAAAAAGGGAAAATCTCCAGTGTTTTTTGAACTTTAAAGGGGTTGTTCACCTTTGAGTTAACTTTTAGTATAATGTAGAGCATGATATTCTGAGACAATTTGCAATTGGTTTTCATTTTTTATTGTTTGTGGTTTTATAGTTATTTAGCTTTTTATTCAGCAGCTCTCTAGTTTGCAGTGTCAGCAATTTGGTTTCTAGGGTACAAATTACCCTAGCAACCCTGCATTGATTTGAAGAACAGACTGGAATATGAATAGGAGGGACTGAATAGAATAAGTAATAAAAAGTAGCAATAACAATACATTTCTAGCCTTACAGAGCATTTGTTTTTAGATGGTGTCAGTGACTCCCATTTGAAAGCTGCAAAGAAACAAAAGAAAATTGAAAATCATTAAAAAAATATGAAAAAAAAATAATGAAAACCAATTGAAGAAAAGTTTTAGAATTGGCCCTTCTACAATATACTAAAAGTTAACTTGAAGGTGAACCACCCCTTTAAGGCATTTTCGGCAGACAGGATATGATGTAAGTGACAGAATATTGAGGCAGATTTAGCTTCTTTTTACCACTTCACCTGGTCTGAGGTGGTGAAGTCAACTGTTCAGTAAATTTCACACTTTAGTGAATTTGAGGAGTAACGATTGTTCGCCAGAGTAAAAAGTTGCCTGGCTACAGAGTGCGAATGAACGTCAGCGACAGTCCTGTTCGCTACCAAATTGGCACCTGCGTCTGTTAGTGAATTGGCGATATCCCTTCGGGTGGCATAGCAAGCGAATTGTCTCTTAGAGTTAGCCACTTCTGGCCCAAGGTTGTGATTCTCTGAGTAAAATTTCCCAATGTGTTCTTTTAAGCATTTTGCAATGTATTATTTAATTTATTGTTTTTATTTCGTCATTATATTTACACTGTTTTCTCACGATTTCCTGCTTAGTACTTTGTGATGTAAACATTATTTATTTTCCAAAAACAACAATCAAGTTGCTCGGTACCTCAAAGGGAAGTTTTAAGAGGGAGAGAAGTAAACAGAGAAAACAGTTTCCTGATAGTGTTTAAAGTTTTTAAACTTAAAATGTTTTTAAATTAAAGTGAATTAATCACAAACTGTGTACCTAGTGATTCTTTTTCAATCACCACATTAACCGTCACACATTTTGGTGATATTTAACAATATTTAACAATTAATTGCAACAACTTTTGAACTTCTTTCTTAAACACAGTGTTAAGATTCCTTCTTTTCACCGAAAATTATAAACACCAGTGATACAAATCCCACAAAAACGAAAAAAGAAAATACGCAGAGTGCCAGCTGGGTTCCTAGTGTTTCCAGAGGCACATTACACTCACCAGATGTGAGTCAAGAGAAGCAGGGGTTAATTAAACCGTTGTATCCACGGATCCCTCTTCTTTTGCTTAAATGGGAGAGAAAATGTAGACAGACGTGCAGACTTTCTCTGATTAGTTTAATAGTTATTTTAAAATACACTCACAGACATATTTTCTTTTTAGTCCCGTAAAATCAGTCTTTCGGTGCGTCCCCTGATCCTGCCACGGCTCCTCGGCGTCCCTCAGAGGTCCGGTAGCTTTTTCCAAAAAAGTAGGATAGAAATTCTGTACATTATGTTCTGGGCTTCTGTACCAGCCCAAGGCAACTGCAACCCTTTAGCAGTAAAGATCTGTGTCTCCAAAGATGCCCCAGTAGCTCCCCATCTTCTTATCTGCTGATTCACTGATTCACATGCTCTGTGCTTCTGTCGGGTACTGAGCTTAGGGACTAACAAAGTATATAGTACACATAGAATATAAATGTCACAGTATAAGGTTGATTAGTAATTAATACAGATAATTACTACATGGCAGCACAGAAAACAGCGCAACTAGCATCAGAACTTAATAATCAGCCTTGGAGCACCAACTTGTATGACAGGCCAACCTCGTAATTTGCAACAACTCCTAAGCTTAGCTTATCAACAGCTGCTCTGAGCCCACTGAGCATGTGAGTGTGGCAGACACTTTCCAAGATGGTGACCCCCTATGACAAGTTTGAAGTCCTGGATCATTGCTGCTATTGACAAGATGAACATTTAGGCTGGTGCAATAAGTTGAATATATAAAACATGGCAGTTTAGCCATGTATAAAACATGGCATTTTTAGTTGTCCTTTAAGCTGTATTAGACCACGGCTCCCCTGCCCTTAGCTTGATGCAAGTTGCATTCCTTTTTGGTTACCTACACTTGAGGATGTGTTCATAAAATGAAAATTCAAAGGATTTTCTTTAAGCAGAAAGGCTTTGCTGATGATTTTTGGTGACGCTGGATACAATTTATGTATTAATTTGTATGCAAATTCAACACAGGAGTATAATTGCACTTGTTTTTAAAAACATAATTGCAAAAGTCTTTTATAGAACTGTAACTGCTATTATTTTTGTCACCTTCTGTATCGGAAAGGACTATGATTCAATTGTGACGTTGGTGGAAATATTAGAGAAGCTTCCGACCTTTGATTTATCATCCCATCACCATATAAAATTTCAATATGCATTTGCATTAAACAGGTGAGGTGATCATGTTAATGTTTTAATATTCTAAAATGATAAAATACTCGTATCAAAGTTCCATTTCTGCTGTACCACTAAAGTCATATTTTACTCAAGTATGTCCAGGCACAGATTTCTGGGCAGGCCACAAAGGCCTAGGCCTATGTTGGCAAAACCCTTTTTGCAGCATAACACAGATTAGCTGAATCTCTAAATCTGGTCAGAAAATATTGACAGCTGTTTTAATCTCCCTCCCGTTGAGTCCCCAGTGGAGGCAGTCCCATTGGAGGAAGAGCAGCAGCAGCAGGGGTGTAAAATAGTTGGTTGACAATACTAACAAAATGTTAATGCTGCATGCTATATAGTTGGTAGAATACTTTTGTTTCTACCTGCATATCTGATTCAGCTCTTAATGTTAGAAGAGAAAATGAAATTAAAGATTTTATTTTATTTGCATTAAATGAGTAGGGCTTGTTTAGAACATACTTATTGTTGCAGACAACAAACAAATATAAAGAAGGCAAAAAGAAACTTGAAGGTACATGTTTGGTCCTTATGAGGTAGATAATTAGATTACCAATTAACATATACTCCCCCCCCCCCCCCCCCCGCATGATTGGCTCCTGCCAACAAAACAGTCACAATAAAAGGTGAAGAGAGAGGTTTGTATACAAGTAGCATAATTATCTACCAAACAAGATATCAAAATAGATCAAAATAGATTTTCCATGATTGAAAAATAGGCAAATAGTATGTTAAGCAAAAGCTCTATTCATTGTACTGCTGCTTGAAAGTGAAAGTAGGTTTGTTCACATATTAAATAATAAAGGTCCATATAATAACATGTTGGGTAAAACCATTTAATTGCAATTCTTTTTTTAAATAGGATTTTGTAGTATACTTTCCATACTGTTCTGTTTAATCTGATTTTAGATTTTTAGCCATTTAGCCCAAGTTGTTTAGATACCTATGGTATGACCAGATTGGCTGACACTTAGGGGCAGATTTACTAAGGTTCGAATTGTAAATTGAAATTGTTTTTGGTTAAAAACTCACAAATTCAAATTTAAAACCAAAACTCGCTTTTAATTAAAGTGTGAGATTTATCACAATCTACCCTGGAAACAGTTCTAATTTGACTCTTCTCCCTCTAAAAACCCCCAAGTTCATGTATAATTCAGTGGTAGAGGTCCCTTGAACTTTTTGAAGATTTCAAAAATAATTTTTGACACGCATCAAAACAATTTGACATACAAAAGTTTAGTTTTGTACCTGGAGCACAACTCAGAAATAAAATACCATTTGAATTGTGAGTAGAGTTTTACAAAATTCACACACTTACACATTTAAGAACATTTAAAAACTCTGAGAATATTCATTGATATAAAAAACTAACAAATGTTGCTGTAACATCCAAATTTTCTTAGGCGAAATCATCCAGGTGACAGGAGAAAAGCCCTTGAAATAATGCTGCCTTTGGTTCAACTTGAGGATCAAGTAGCATCAGACATATACTGCATCGTGGGACGGATCTACAAAGATACATTCTTGGATTCTAACTTTTTGGATACAGAAAGCCGTGATAATGCTATACATTGGTAAGTAATCTCTATTGGGCAGAGTAGATACAATAGTGATTAATATTATTGCAGATATCACAAATTCAAGTTTTCAGTCTAGAAATAAAATATGCATGTGCACACTTATACATGCCAGTAAAGTACAAAGAACTCCACAGATATATAAAATTTGACTCAAGGTACATTTGGTTGGTTCTATTTGTGGCATCTTTTGTAAAATGCTATGTTGTGGATCACATTTAGCATTTTTGTTCCATTCGTACATCTATTTAGACCTTTTAATAACTTTCATTGCATTCGTGGTTTTAGAGAAACAGAGTTTAATCATGGTTTTAAAAACATCTAATACCACTAAAATAGGCCTTGTGGAAACTTATCTTTTAAAAATCAACTTTTTTGGACAATTCCTAACTTACAAACGATCTAATAGGATTAGCACAGCTCCCATTGACTTCTATAGCACCTCAACAACTTTTAATTGCATTGCAGGTTTTCATGGTTTTTACACAAATATCAAATGTTTATTAGAGCTTTTTAGAACTATAGGTAAACCAAAATTTTTGTTAGGATAAAATCAAAAATGCACCCTGTAATAAATAGGCCTCTTAGAGTCTTTGTGACTTCTCGGCAACTTGCTTCCATAATTATAAATGGGAATCAACACACAGGCCAACTATCTCCCAAATTGCAATTCAATTGCAAGTTATTACTAAAAATTAGTTTTGTTCTAGAAATCCTTCCTTGGTAAAAGGCATGAAGGCACAATACTACATAGGCATGCTTGTAACATCATTCTTGTTCTGTGTACGCATGGGTTTATAGAATTCGTATAGGTTCAGCAGCATGTGTTCTACAGCTCTACACCATAGTGGAACTGCTTTAATAATATACTCCCCATTAAAAAAATGCAAACATATAAAAAAGAATTCCCAAAGGCTACTCTTCATCTTGGGAGCAAGATAGTTTGTTACATCACCACAACTATCTGGGATATAAATAAGTTTTACATCACTGACAACTTATCAGAAATCACATACTTGATGTGTTGGCTACAAGCAGGGTACTTTTCTCCTAAAACATCCTTCATTTGATCTACTCTGACAGTAGTCAGACCCCTGCAGTAACTAACAGGATAATAGTTATAACTAAGGTAATAAAGGGTATGTATCTATTTATTATCACCACAACTGCTGTAACTAACTAACTAATAGCCAGTTAATAGTACAAGAACAGGACCGGTCTTGTATAAATGCATGTATGTATTTATATATATCACCACAGTTGGGGCTTTACAAGGTGTGAGCACAAATAGGGGTATAGTAATAATTAAGTTATGCAACAACAATAGATAAATCAATTCTTAAGAGCTACACAGTTGGGGTGAGGCCTGTTCCCCAAGGAGCTAACAATCTATTAGGAATAGGAGAACAAAACAAAAACTAAAGGGGGGGTATGGTATAATTGCGTAGGATAAGAATGTATTGTTGCAGATGAAGGCTAGCGGAGTGCCTCATAGTAGTAGATGGGTTTTTTAAAGAGCTTAGAGAAAAGTGTTAGTGTGGGGGCTTTCCTGATGCACAATGATAAAGCATTCCAGAGGCATCTTTTTATGAGAGACTCTACCCTGGAGGGGGTGATGAGATCTGATCTATAGAGAGGAACTGAAGAATGAAGCCTTTTGAAAAAACACTAAACATTTGTATTCTTTGCGCTACTTGACCTGACGCCAGGAGTAATTCAATCTCGTACTCCTATTATTTTAGGGCTACTACTAATGCTGAGGAACCTGCATAAAAAAGAGAGAAATGTGTTATTTACAGTGAAGAAAATATTGATAATAAGCAATTAACCTGTTTGCACCCCTCTACATAGAATGACATGTTTTAAAAACATATATATGGGAACTTTCAAAAACCAATATGCAAATATCAAATGAGAGTTGTAGTTGTACCAAAGCTACCATGTTTTACTAAAAAAATAAAATAAACTGCTTAATTTGGAAAATAGCCACACAAGATTATAAAATCAGTATAAAAAGAATGTTTTCTTCTCTTCCTCTCCATTTTTCTTTACCTACAGATTACTAATAGGCTTTAATATAAAAGTGCTCATTAAACCTACATGGTTAGTGTCTGCAAAGCAAACCGCCAAAAGCAGGCCCGGCAGCAGCATAACAACGTGCCGCCAGGCCAAAAAAATCTTGAGGGACCCAGCATGTCGCTCTTGCTCCGCCCCAATACCCTCCCACCTGCCTGCCCACTCTTCTTTGCTGTTTCTGATGCTCCCTGCCGGAACTCAGTTAGGAGAGCCCCAAAAGAGGGGAGAGTTGCATGACTTAGGGGAAGCAGACCCTGGGTCCCCGGCCCCTCTTGTTCCCTTGGCCCCCCGCGACTGCGAGGTCTGCGCAGATTTCCCTCTTCAGCGACCCTATTACAGTCTACCTCTTATATATGTATTACTATCCCTCAACAAACATTTCTAGATCTAAAATACCACTTACTATCTGCCACATGGGTAAATAAACCTTCTACTGAGTCCAGAGGAGTATACCATATGAGCAAAAGATCATCTGTATAGCAATGATACTTAACACCAAGGGGAAAGCCACAGGACATTCCACAAATACAGTTTTGTGGAGAAAAACATGGTGACATGGAGAAAAAATATTCCAATGACTATCCCCCTTGTATGAAAGTTTCCACAAAAACTCCTTAAACTAAAATAGGATGCTCTATTTGACAATAAACCTATTTTTTATGCAATTAATACTTAACTCCAAGCCTGGAAATCAAAAATAAGCACCTGCTTTGAGGCCACTGAGAGCAACATACAAGGGGTTTGTGAGCAATATGTTTTTGGGATCACTGCTTTACTGTAACGGTTATGTTGCATTTAATGTATCTCTAATTCTCATACAGCCTGTTTCATTGTCTATGAATATATACAGAGATTAATCAATTTAGAGATGCAATATCTGATGTTCAAGATTCTAGCTTCGCCTTATAACTTAAATTAAATAATTCTGAAAAGAACAAACACAAGTTAACAATATTAACAAATAAAGTTCAAAGGATAGTGATCGATTGCTCTGACCACAAATAATTTGTCTTCTAGGTGGACAATAGATATGTTCTGTGGTTTTGGGGAAGGTAATAAACACTGCTACCTGTAAATGCTTAATCCACAAAAACTCAAACTCCTGTATTGAAATTATCATACAATAAGCACTCCTTACCAACCAAAACAACTCAATTCAATTCATACTGGTATATAGGTATTCAAGTCACCCAGTTATCTGTGAGTTTCTTTTATGTAGTCCTCAGAAGATTCTTCCTTCCTCCTTTGGCATGTAGGGGCCCAAAATGAACATACTCCCATCTCCCATTCAGCTACTGCAAAATTAATGCATTTACTTTTTGTTGGGGTAAAGCTACAAAAAAGTATGTTTACTCCAGAAATCCTTACAGTTTTGGAAAGTCCACATTCTCCCAAATCCAAAATGCTCTAATTTGTCTGTCTAAAGGTGGCCATACACGTAGAGATCCGGCGTTTGGCGATGTTGCCAAACGAGCGGATCTCTCCCCGATATGCCCACCTCAAGGTGGGTGATATCGGGCTGTTCCGATCGTGGGCCCTAGGGCCCAACGTTCGGATCCGTACGGGCAGTTGGATCGCGGGACCGCATCAACGAACAGATGCGGCCGCGATCCGATGGGATTTTCAATCCTGCCCGATCAACATCTGGCCGACTTTCGGCCAGATATCGATTATGAAAGCTCGTTGGAGGGCCCCCCACACGGGCAGATAAGCTGCCGACACAGTCTGTCGGCAGCTTTTATCTGCCCGTGTATGGCCACCTTAATTCACACTAATGAACCTCAAAGCTTTCCTAAATGTAGCAGCTTTGATAAAAGTTCTGAAAATTACCTCAAAGTTTCCACTTTGCAGCATCTTATCTCCCACATGTCTTTAGCTACCAACGTAAAACATGCCAGGGTTCTGAAGCCCATTGTTTAAATTAAATAAGTATATGGCATGTAGGGGCCAAGAAAAATACATTTTGCATACAGATGAATGGCTTACATTTCAACTGTTTGCTTGTTTTATGTATGGTAAAATGCTGATGAATACACAAATCCAAAACGGGTAAATGTCTTTTTACTCCAAGCTTTCAAATCACAAAGCTTTAACAAACATTGTGGGTTTTATTACAAATTGCCTAAAATGTAGCATTTTGTAACAAAAGCACCCCAAATGTCTACTGATCAATTTGAAGGGACCCAAAATGACAATGCATGTGCATTTTTTCAGCTACCAGTTCAGTTTGTGCTAACAGAGCCCCATGCCTGCATATTATGTGTTGTAAGGCTTACTCAACAGTGTAAAGAACCATATATATATATATTTATATATATATATATATATATA
>CM044440.1:48722465-48736607 GCA_024363595.1 Xenopus borealis
CTCCAAAGGTTCATTTAAAAAGCCTTTATTTGCTTCTCATGGCTTAATGATCTGGACAGTTACGTTTCAAGCCACAGCATGGCCCTTTATCAAGCTGTGGCTTCTGCACAGCATATATAGTATATAAGTAAGCCCTAATGTGTGTTTGAGTTACACTGCGATTTTTTTGGAGAAAATATTTGCAAAACAGTTTTGCGAATTGCAATTATTGTCAAAGATATTTTAGTGCACTGAACAACCTCATACAGTGGCCGCACTCACACAAACACCCGCCTTGTTTGCGAAAATTTTTGCACAACAATGTGTATTCACAAAAATCTGAAAGAGGGGCACAACTTTGCAATATTTTGGCGTTCATAAAACAAAAACATGGGAAATACAACAATTTGCAAATAAATATGCAAATGTTAACTTTATAAATTACCCTCACTATCTGTATACCTGCATAAGTTATTTTATGGCGTGCAGTGAACGAACAGCTGTTTTTCAGGCACTTTACAGTACATGGCACCAGAAATTATAGACAAAGGACCAAGAGGATATGGAAAGCCAGCAGATATTTGGTCTCTGGGATGCACAGTTATAGAAATGGCAACAGGAAAACCACCATTTTATGAGCTTGGAGAACCACAAGCTGCCATGTTTAAAGTAAGATGATTATTTTTGGATACAAGTAAAGTAAGTAGTCATAGGAAATGCCATAATGTCTGCAAGTTCAGTCCTCCATAATTTGTACAGGTATGGAATCCATAATCCAGAGTTCAGAATTATGGAATGGCCTTCTCCCATAAAACCATTTTATCGAAATAATAGAAATTTTGAAAACCATTTTCTTTTTTTCTCTTAATAAAACCGTACCTTGTACTGGTTAACCTTTAGTATGTTATAGAGTGGCCAGTTCTTGGAAACATTTCATTGGTCTTCATTATTTAATTTTTATAGTTTATGAATTATTTGCCTTCTTCCCCTGACTCTTTCTAGCTTCCAAAAGCTAAAACAAATCCTCTAAAGCTACACATTTATTTTTAGTGTTACATTGTATTACTCATCTTTCTGTTCCACCCCTTTTCTATTAATATTCCATAGTCTAATTCAAATCGATGCATGTTTGCTAGGGTAATTTGGACCCTAGCAACCAGATTGCTGGCACTGGAGAGAGCTGCTGAAAAAGCTAAATAACTCAAAAAAACTCTCAAATAATAAAAAATGAAAACAAATTGCAAATAGTCTCAGAATATCACTCCCTATATCATACTAAAAGTTAACTTAAAGGTGATCTAAATTATGAAAAGATCAATTATCTGAAAAACCTCAGGTCCTGAGTATTCTGGATAAGAGGTCCCATACAGGTAGCATTTGCAAAGGGACACATTTTTTTATATCTTTCTATTTATTGAAATGTTAATGCTATAAATAAGAGCAAAAAATTTGGGATCGTCTTTGAAAGTTATATATCAAATAAAGCTCTCATTTATTATATAGACTAAAAGTTTGAAAATTTTCTGCAGATTGTGACATGTTATACTTTTAGCCTGGTTTAATGATTTTTAAATGTCCAAATGAATTTGATTTTTTCTTCTACTAAAGCTGTTATATATCCTGTATAAAAACCAATCTGAAAAAATATATTCTCACACATTTCAGTGATTTTATAGCTATGTTTTCCCAACTACAGAATCAAAGTATCACAAATCAACTCTCCTTCACAATGCTTTGCACATCTCTATTTTTCTCCATTTTCCCAGGTCTATGTATAACAGAACATTAGAGTCTTTGGATGACTAGTCAAGGGCACTCTTGCCACAAATCAATACCCCACATGTCGCCAGATAACTGGCCCAGTAAATGCTGAATTTCTGGTTATTAAACCAGAAATTTGACTCTTCTAATGCAGAGTGTGCAATTGTTCTCTTTAATTAATGATGCCCTGGGACCACTCAGAAATGTTCTTTCATGGTAGCACAGAGTTTATAATCAAGGTGGGGTACATGCAGTGGGGGCCTATGGGTGTGGAAATCCTACAATTTAGTCCAGATAGCTCATTTTCTCTTCTGTCTCTTTCATTCCATGATACATGCTACCAATCTCATTCACCTTAGCAACTCTCCTCCTCTGCCAGTCTCCATCCTCTTGCTGGATAAAATTCAAACTAATGACCGTGTCATTGAAACAGAAAGAGGAAAGAGATGCTACACCCTACATCTCTGAACTTATTTCCAAATACTTAGCAAAACATTAGTTATGCTTTTCTTCTGAGCTACACTGTACTTCTCAAAACCTCGCTTATTGTCTCTTTTCACATACATTCATTCAAAACTTCACTAGTGTGGGCACCCCTTCTCTAGAATTTCCTCCCAAATTACATCTATCCGCAATCTTGCTTTAAACTCTTAAAACAAATTTCTTTAGAGAAGTGTTGCCTAGATTTCTTCAGTTTGAAATAAATCTTATTCCTACCTGCTAAATGCAAACCCTCAGACCCTCTCCTACCTTAAATTTCACTACCACTACAAACTAGTGGTGACGCAAGATGATTGGGGGGGGGGGTAAGGATTCCTCTCAGAAGGGATTGTGTATACCAGGCCCCCAAAGATTTTACCTTAGCAGCCTGGCAGTGGTTTGAACGAGAGAGTGAAAGATGCATAGGAGAGGTTTTAAATAGAATAAGTAATTAAAAATCAATAATATTGTAGTCTCCCAGATCAATAGTTTTTTGGAGAGTAACCCCACCAGGGGGGACTGTAAGACATTTGGGTTCCCTGGGCTCCGCCCACCACCACAGTCCCTGCCCCAGACCCCAAGCACCCCCACACCACAATTAAAAACCCAGACAAACATGAGCACTAAAACATGAATAAAGGTTAAAACAGCTTAACTGGTGGCCAGGGATGCTCCCCTATAATTAAAAAAAAAAAAATTGGTGGCCAGTGTCCCCCCTACAAGTGAAAAAAAAACAACTGGTGGCCAGGGCCCCCCTAGAAGTTAAATATAACACTGGTCATCATAGTGTTCAGTCCAAAGACAAAAACTATGACAGGCACTTCCTTTTTTGTAACATGGATTATACATAATATTTTTATAACATGGATTAGCGATGATACCCATGGCCACCATTTTAGACCAACAGGGGCATGATTTACACTTAAAGAGGTTGATCATTTAGTAAACTTTTAGCATTGTGTAGACTCCAAGATAATTTTATATACATGTTTTATTTTTTTTTTGTTAAGCAGCTCTCTCCAGTGTGTTCTTCCAGCCACTCACACAGTATTGCAGTTGAGCAGATCCAGATCAGCATTGCTCACTTTCCTTTCCACATAACATACCAAACCGTTCACTAAGCTAGCACTGGTGATAGTAATAGCTATCAATTCAACTGATTTATGTTTTTCCCTTTGTCCTAGGTGGGCATGTTTAAAATTCATCCTGACATCCCAGAATCTATGTCTGTTGAAGCTAAGGCCTTTTTGTTACAATGTTTTGAACCAGATCCTGTGAAACGTGCAACAGCCACTGAGCTTATTGTGGATGAATTCTTGAAGGTGTCCTCTAGGAAACGCAAATCTCAGCTTAAGCTTACAAGTAAGAATAATATTTTTTTCTGTTTCTTTGGATTTATTATAGTCACTGCTACTACAATGATGGTCAGAACTATAAATTAGCCCTTAGAAGAACAATCTTCTTTTTTCAGAACGAATTACAAATCCAGTAAATTCATATACATTGGCATAAATAATTTTTGTTTGACTAATAATTGATGGCCTAAAAAAATTCTAGAAAAAAGGCATATAAGACTGTGGTTCAGCAGCATATTTTTTGGAGCATGAACATCGAGGCTAGAATTAGGTGTAGGCAGGAGAGGAAGCTGCATAGGGCATAGCAGGTGAGCAGGAGTACAGGGGGGATGCGTTTAATAGGTTAGAGAGGGGTATTGAGCAGAGGACCGAGATTGAAATGGATGCTGCTGCCTGAGTCACATTTCTCAACTTAACTCATGGCAGCAGTGCTCCATGAGGATACTGCCATGATGCTGCTTGGTCCAGCACAGGTCAACATTTAAATGTATGGAGGTAAAATGTTATTGTTTTCAATGTGCAGAGAACATAAACCCCTTTTCCGGGGTACAGTTATTAAAGATTTAGGAATAAAGAAAGCTATCATTCAAATAATATGCAGACAGGAGTTCCCTATATTATCATACCTATACTTGGTATGACAGAGAATTTTTTTCCATTTTGAGTAACCAGAACAAGCAGCGTTTAGTTTAGCGATGTGTAGGCTGAAATCTGTAAGACCCCCACATGCCTGGCAGGTTTACAGACTGAAGGATCAGTAATATAAAGATGCATGCATAGCTCTGCTTAAGTAAATTGATGCCATACCTTCTGTCTATTACTATACCATGGAATTTTTTATTTTATCCCATGTTTGACTTATATGTGACTTAATAGTGTTATCTGTTTTATAATTTTCAGATCAGTGCATGGATATTGGGTTAATGCACAGGCAAAATTTTCAGTTACCATTTTAAACCATTCAGTAAAGTCAGATGTTTGCTTTGATTATTTGCTTTAATTTTACCAAAATTTAAAATTTGTAAAACTGGTAAAAATTTAGGATTGGTTAGTTACACTGGCTTACAGAGCTGAAGCAAACTTTGATTGTGTTTATTTTTTAATACATGGAAAAACTGGATCTAGCTGGCTAATGGGTTTCTATTATTTGCATGTTGACTATACACAAGTACTATGAAACAAGTTTGAAAAATGTCTTTTGTATTTAGATAAATAAACTAGACAAAATATAGGACAAAATACTGTACAAGCCAAATTTTGTATTCATGAATTTGCTGACTCCCTTTTTTGGTGTTTCTTAACAGCTCTTTCCTCTGGCTCAAACGGTAAGCTGAATATGCTATTATTTATAATGCGATTTGTATAAAGCCCTTTGGGCATAAAGGGAACATAAAAAGAACATGAACAAAAAAATATATAAAACAGCATATTTTAATCTCAGGTCCCCAAATGAATTACAAAATCTAGCATGCTTCAACTTTATTACTAAAGATTTGTATTTATAATGTGCCAGCATATTACACAGAAAACAATGAAATGATTGATACAACAGAAAATTAGGGCTATCTTCAAAATATCTTAAATTCCATTTATAAAAAAGTATTACTGTAAGATGGGAGTTGTAATCCTACAATACAATGGCTTAAGTACTTTAATCCAAATATCTATTTCTACTTTATTATTTCCCAATTGCTCTCTCCCCACTAACAGAGCCGAAATTCCAATTTAAAAAAAGGCAGATAATTATGGCATCACAACGGAACAGACCAAATGGCTAAATTCTAGCTTGGATTCACGCAAAGGTGTATGAAGTGTACCATATTCTCAGAGGCATAGGGGCATTTATGGACCAGAACAATGTTACAAATACAATAAAGAGAAACTGACACCAGAAATACAACTTTTTCTATCATAATATTATCTTTGCCTGTTATTTATAATTTTGGTATAAAAGTATTTACCCAATACTTCTGCTTTTCCCATCTGATCTCTCCGTGTGGCTGTACAGGAGGGCTGCCATATTTGTGCAGCACTAGTCTGTTAGCATTAGAAACTCTGACAGGTTGGGAAGGGACAGTCAGGTTGATAAAACAGTCGGGTTTAGAAAATTTAAGTAACAATTACTCAAAAATTAAGACCTATCGGCAAAAAATATCGCCTTGACATGGACAATGTTTACTGACTCAAAAACTCAAATCAAGTATGGCCAAACTCGGTTGGAGTTTTTTCTCCGAAAATAAACTTTAATGTCATGAAGGCTACTAATGTGTCCAAATTGGTTCCTGGACCTCTCCCATTGACTTATTTATTAATTCAGGCAGGTTTTAGGTGATGAATAGTCTCATTTGTGTTCTTAAAGTTGTAGGTTTATATCCCACTCCTTTTTTTGCATAGAATATCTTCGTAGCATATCTTTGCCTGTGCCAGTGATGGTTGAAGATACAAGCAGCAGCAGTGAATACAGTTCCGTTTCCCCAGACTCAGACTTAAGATCGGACCCATTCACTTTCAAAACACGAGCCAGGTCATGTATAGAAAAGGATATCAAACGTAACAAAAGTTTATTTCTGGGGTGAGGACCAATATTTTAATCTTATTTTGATGTATTTTTTGATAATTTATTGCACTTAATATAGAAGTGTTTACTAGCATAAGGGCAAAATGCAAATAACCACATTTTTATCTAGTATACCATTAAATAATGTGAATGGGTTGTTTTAAGTGAGAGAATGTTTTTACTCCCGACACCAATGCAAAGGCCACAAGAATTACAGTGCTACAATGCTACACACTCAGGAAGCCCTAGAATTAACAACTCTGCAAGACAGATGTAAGTATCAGGGTTCCCTTATGTGCCCTGTACTTTAAATTTTTAAGAAGCATGTATTAATGGCATTACCTTGCAATATGTATTTAAATGAGTACGAAACCATGTATTTCATATGGACAAACCACCCTACTGCCTCCCAAAGATCTGCATCTTCACTCCTGTTTCCAAAAAAGAGATCTTTGGATCCAATTAGAAAATGCTCCATTTACCACCAGTCTTTGTAAGCTATCCTTCTGCCAATTCTCTAATATTATTCCTTCAGTTACCCAATAACTGTGTGGTACAGTATCAAATACTGTAACAGTTTACCTAGATCACATCCTCTGCCATTTCAGAGTCTATGTTCCTGCTTGCCTTCTTATTGAAAGCAATTACTTTAGTAGGGAAGATTACTCATAAAATCATCCTGTCCCAGACTCATAGAATTGTAATTTGCAATGTAATCAAATATCTTATCCCTTATTGCCCTTCTAAAAGCTTTCCTACCACTGATGCAAAACTAACAGTCCCATACGTTCCATGCTGAAAACAGGATCCCTTTTTGAATAGTGACAAAACAATTCACTGATCTCTCTGCACCATGCTGGACCTCCGGGAATCCCGAGTCACCAATGTATCCGTTGTTTTTATTATTGGAATTTTTTTCACTGCTCTCATCAACCAGTTGGCCTCCCTCTTCTAATAAGGGTCCCGCCCTTTTATGCTTCAGCTATTTTACTATTTACATATTTCAAAAATAGTTTTGGATTAATTTTTCTACTTGCTGCTTTAACATTTTCCATAGTTCATTTTAGCTTGTCTGGCGTCTATATTTGCATGCTTTATTGGCCTCCTTATAAAAATTTTAAGTCTCAGCTAACTTAAAGGGAAACTGTCATGGGAAAACATGTTTTTTTTGTTTTTTTTAAATGCATCAGTTAAAAGTGCTGCTCCAGTGGAGTTCTGCACTGAAATCCATTTCTCAAAAGAGCAAACAGATTTTTTTATATTCAGTTATGAAATCTGACATGGGGCTAGTCATTTTGTCAATTTCCCAGCTGCCCTGGTCATGTGACTTGTGCCAGCACATTAGGAGGAAACTGCTTTCTGGCACACAGTTGTTTTTCCTTTTCAATGTAACTGAATAGTACACAGTGGGACACGGGTTTTTACTATTGAGTGCTGTTCTTCGATCTACCAGGCAGCTTTTATCTTGTTTTAGGGAGCTGTTATCTGGTAACCTTCTCATTGTTCTTTTGTTAGGCTGCTGGGTGGGGGAAAGGGAGCGGGTGATATCACTCCAACTTGCAGTACAGCAGTAAAGAGTAATTGAAGTTTATCAGAGCACAAGTCACATGACTTGGGGCAGCTGGGAAATTGACAAAATGTCTAGCCCCATGTCAGATTTCAAAATGAAATATAAAAAATCTGTTTGCTCTTTTGAGAAATGGATTTCAATGCAGAATTCTTCTGAACCAGCACTATTAACTGATGTGTTTTGAAAAAAACATTTTTTCCCATGACAGGTTCCCTTTAAAAGCATATTTTCTTTCCAATCTCAACACTTACACATGAAACCATAATTTTTATTATCTCTGTGAAGTGATTGTTAATTGTAACATCAGAACTGTAGCACCAAAGAGATTGTGGAAGATTGTGTCAAACAAAAATAGTCGACATTTTGTCTTAATAAAAAGTAAACATAATACAAATATGATTTTCTTGAACTGATGTAGAATCCCAGATGAGCACTTTGAAGACCATAGTGCTCCACCTTCTCCTGAAGAAAGAGACTCTGGATTTTTCATGCTGAAGAAAGATAGTGAAAGGAGGGCTACATTATATCGTATTCTTACAGAGGATCAGGACAAGGTGGCTAGAAACTTGATGGATGCTTTAGTCCAGGTAAAGTGCCAATCAATTTTTGGATTATAATTTTACTTTAATGAAAAATGCATATACAATGTTTTTACTAAATAGGACTTATTTCAAGATGTGTCTGACATGTTTTGCCTCTATTAAGAAAAGCAGGAGTTATTAAGCTGGCCATAGACAGATATAATCATACGACTCCTGGAAAACACAGTAAATAAATTGTAAATAATTAGTTCTAAAATCAATAATAGATACAATCCAGGTGGGCAATCCCTTTTCCTGTGGAGAAAATTCAAATTACTTCCTTGGTGTTGGTATATGCTTTAAATGTTAAAAGAGGATGGTTGTAGTTGTAGTTCAACAAATCAAAACAGAGATTTCTCTGTGATTTTGATTAAAAGCATAAAAAAGGAAAGTCCATACCAAGGAATGATCCACACCAGGTGGGATCAAGTCCCCAGGTGTGATCATTCCTTGGTGTGGACTTTCCTTTTTTGCGTTCTGCTGTGAAGCCCACGCACTGAAAACAGACAGTGTGCCATTTTGGACCATTGTGAAAGGAACATCTACCGAGAAATTAATGAAACAGGCTTAAGGCTGCTAAGAGTTTCAAGCTGGCTGTGCCCTTGAGAAATTCAAGAACTGTGTATCTGGTGAGATTATTCCAACTTCTTTTTTTGGGGGAGCCTGTGCAACTGGTGAGGAGGAGGGAGTGGGGGATGCTCCAATATACCCCTTTTTATAATCTGCTCTCTAAACTCTACCGGCCAGCCTGTTTGTTTTATCTAATTAAATAATCTGCACACTCTTAGGGCTAGTCCAGACGGGGAGATTCGGGGGCGATCCGTCGCCTGGCTACTTCTCGCCGCGACCGATCGCCCCCGAATCTCCCCGAATAGCTAGGCACCGGCGAGTCTTAAAAGCGCCAGCGCGTGTTCACACGGAGCGGCGCGATTTTTAAAATCGCTCCAAATTGCCTCGCCAGGCGAGAAGTCGCCAGGCGACGGATCGCCCCCCAATCTCCCCGTCTGGACTAAGCCTTAAAAGCTTTAAAATCCCAGCTCCTGGGAAATAACTTTTCTGTTCTGTTGAACTACAACTCACAACCATCCTCCATGGTTTCAAAAAATTTCAGCTTTAATTCCTGTGAACGAACTCTTTTGCTTTGTTAAACTACAACTCACAACCATCCCCAATAGGACCTTGGGGATTGAAGGTGTGCAGTCTCTACTAATATCCTTCCCCCACCCTTCACAGGAACTTCTTTGCAATACAAATGCTCTATAAAACAGGTTTTAGCACCTGAAAAGCTAATATGCCTGAACCAAAACTTTTTTAAGTAGCACGGCATCTGTTACCGCAATTACGTCATGTGATTATTGACCATGATTCCCCTCTCAGAAGAGGTAGTGACAGAAGACTTGTACTGCAAAAAAATGGAAAAACACTGGGTACACAGATTGAACACAGGTACCCCTAGGGGTCTAATTAAACTTCTTCCACTTTGAACTGATGCATTAGTTGCAATGATATTCATCTAAATGTGTGTTGTGGCTTTTGTTATGAAAATTTGATACAATTCATCTGTTTTACTGTTGCTTTTGACCTTCCACTTTCTTTTCTGTCCTCAATTTGGTGCACTAGATTGGGATGTGTTTGTCTCGGTCCCTGTGATCTTGTGTTTTCTTTTGGCTGGGTTGGTGATAGGATTAAAGTTGTTGTCTCTTAAACATCAGGTTTTAGCCATAGCATTATAAAACTGCTGAATTATTATATAATGTTTAAGTTGTTCTACATGTAGTTAAAAGATAAGGGAACTGATATATATTGGAGTGTGTCAATTTTTTAGGCACCCTCTGTTGAATATGCAACACACAGTACAGTAAGGGGCAAATTTACTATTATTCCCCATAATTAGCTCAATCAAATTCGATATTCGATTAGCATTCGATTGTCGAATGCTAATCGAATAGTTTTAGGCTACCTTTTATTCGATATTCGATTATTCGACGATCAAATACAAATTTATTCGATCAGTCGAATAAATCATTCGATCGTTCAAATAATTAGTACGATTCGAACGATCGAAGACTTTGATCGTTCGAATCCTATTGGATCAGGACTTAGACTCAGAAGCCTATGGGAAGGTTCCCGTAGGCTTCTATTGCAATTCGGTAGGTCCTATCTGGCGAAGTAGGCAGTCGAATATTTTAAAAAATTTATTTTATTTGCTGATCGAACGATTGAATATTTGAATCTATTCGATCATTCACTATTCGATGATCGAATATGCCTAATTTGCATATTCGACCAATCGAATAGATGCTACGATCAAATATTCCATCGAATTCGATCTTATTCACATGAATACATGTGAACTAAATCGGCCCCTAAGTATCTTTGCAACATGAATTTGTGTTGCCCTATTGCTGTCCCTATACAGATTTTGCTCCCCCCAACGCCTCCCTTTACCATGTATAATTTGCCATGGACATTTTTCCATGGGCAGGTGTATCTCAGACCCTCAGATAACCCATATGCCCGCTTGCTTACTTGTAACAATGGGTAGCAAGTGGCGTCCAGCACTCCCTCTCTCCTGCCCCCAATCCAGTTGCCAGGGGGCTGCTGTACACTAAAAGTATAAATTGTTACTTGACTATTATGAGTTTGTGCACTTATTTAGTATACAAAAAGGTGTACTAGTTTACCCTTATATGCACATTATTTGAGAAGTGATGGAAATTCCCACAGCTTTAAGAGTTTAGAGAGTGCCCAACTCTGTGCAAAAAAAATTTGCTGGAAAATGGCACTTCTAATACATAATTATGTGCCCGTTGTTTGCCCGTGTATATAAATATACAGAATGGACACTGAAGGATGGAGAAAACTACTGACCCTCTTTGTGTGATGACATGTACCCCCCTCCCCAAAACTTTATAGTATTGTATATACTAAACTCTTTGGTCTTGTTTCCAAATCTCTAGGGATCAGAAGTAAAATTAAAATGGGATCACATCATCTCTCTTGTTGCCAGCCTAAAAGAGTTTGTAAGATCTACTGACAGAAAAATCATTTCAACAGTCCTTTCAAAACTCAAACTTGAGTTAGACTTTGACAGTCATGCTATCAATCAAGTCCAAATGGTGCTTTTTGGCTTTCAAGATGCGGTAAGTATATATGAATGAACATAACATAAAGGTATGGTATCAATTGATCATTTTACCCCAGAGACCTCCTATCCAACCTTCTGTATATATACAGATATGGGACCTGTTATCCAGATGCTTGGGACCCGGGGGTTTTATGGATAACTGATCTTAATTCTACTATAAAATAATTTAAACATTAATTAAACCCAATAGGCTGATTCTTCTTCCAATAAGGATTAATTATATCTTAGTTTGGATCAAGTACAAAGTATTGTTTTATTATTATTATTATAGAGAAAAAGGAAATAAGCTTTAACAATTTGGATTATTTGATTAAATGGAGTTTATGGGAAACAGCCTTCCCATTATTCAGAGCATTCTGGATAATGGATCCCATACCTGTATATAGTAGGGATGCACCGAATCCAGGCTAAAATGGAGAGTCTATGGGAGATGGCCTTTCCATAGTTCGAAGCTTTCTGGATAACAGGTTTCCAGACATAAGTCCACAATGTATCCCCAGGTGGCCATACACGGAGAGATCTGCTCATTTGGTGATGTTGCCAAATGAGCGGATCTCTCCCCGATATGCCCACCATGAGGTGGGTGATATCGGGCTGATCCGATCGTAAGGCCCTAGGGCCCGACTATAGGATTACAACGGTGGAGATACAGGCAGTCGGACCGCATCAACGAACAGATACGGCCGCGATCCGATGGGATTTTTATTCCCGTCCGATCGACATCTCCCCGACTTTTCCCAGATATCGATCGGGAAGGCCCCATACATGGGTGAATAAGCTGCCGAATAAGCTTTTATCAGCCCGTGTATAGTAACAGCAAAAAATGTAAGTGTTTTAAAGTAAAGAAAATATCATGTAATTTTGCCTTGTGCTGTTAAAACTGATCTGTTTGCTTCAGAAACACTACTATAGTTCATATAAACAAGCTACTAAGTAGCAATTGCGGAAATTGAAAAACGGCTATATGGCACAGGAAAAGTAATGGATAACAGATATGTTCTACAGAGCTTATCTGCTGTGTAACTTGAGCCTTTTCTCCTTTAAATGGCTGCCCCCATGGCTACACAACAGCTTATTTATATAAACAATACTAGTGCTTCTGAAGCAAACACACCAGTTTTACCAGTGCAGGGCAACACTGTATTATATTTTTATTACTTTAAAACAATTAAATTTTTTTGATGTTACTGGTCCTTTAAACTACTCCAAATCTTTCCTGTCAGTGTGTAAAATAGCACCGCCAGATCACACTCTAATAACAGGGACATGCAATCCCCCTCTATTCTGTTTTACTTCAATATTTATTCTTATTTTTTGGGGAGGGGCCTTTTTTTTAGCAGAGTATCCGTGTTTTAGGTGTTGCTGGAGCTGAAAAATACATACTTTTACTTTTCGGCAAACTCTAACTGGAGCATCTTTTTATTTTCTGTCACCAGGTAAAAAAAGTGCTACGGAATCATAACATAAAGCCTCACTGGATGTTTGCCTTAGATAATATAATACGAAAGGCCATTCAGACAGCTATCACTATCCTGGTACCTGGTGAGTCCTTTATACAGACCCATGTGCTCTGTTTCAAAACTATTATGCATTTGTTGGATATTCTTATACCTTTCTATACAATATCTGCAGAATACAGCAAAGATATTCAAATGTAATTATTTAGACAACAGTTTACTGTTAATATACAGTATCTTATTGGAATAGTAGGTATGAGCTGACTGAAGAGGAACTGCTGCATCATGAACATTATGTTGTGGTGTTGGTGGTTGGATCCCCAATCTGAAGAACACCAGATCTTGAGAATTCTTGATAGTAGCCCCTATATCTGTAGTAGTTTGATTCTCTTTTTGTGTCCCTTCATTTATATTCAAAGAACTGAGGCCACATTTTAGCATTACATCTGAAAGTGACCAAGCAGATCAAGAGGACATAGAAGTAGAGGAAAGAAGTAAACCACCCACAGAAGAGCCCATTCACATAGAAGTCAAGGAGGACAATGTGCAGACCTCAGGAGTGAGCACACTAACTTCCACTTTGTCCCACAACTCTCAGAACGCACAAGGCTCCTTGAATGTGCAGCTAGGAAGACTTAGGCTAGAGTCAAACAGGTATGATTTGGATTTACTGCATTAAATATTTATGCTTCATAATAAACTATTTATAAATGTGGGAAGATATGTGTGTATATTGATTTATTTATAAATACAGTTAACTTTTTGTTTTATGCTACACACTTGAATAAGGTTTTAATGTTAAAAAAAGTGTATTTGCTCTTTTTTCCTAAGGGCAAGGCCAGACGTGGCGTTTTTACTTTATAAAAAAGCTCCATCAGGAGTAAATTCCAAAATGCACTTATCATTGTTCTCCTTCCCCTAGAAATAGAAAAGCTATTTACATGCAAAATGGAACAGAAATGATTGTCTATACGCAACATCATTACATCACCGGCCTAATATGCTGTAGAAAGGTATATGCGTCATTTATCTCGCGAGACTTTGGACGCCATATTTAAAATATGCTGCATATTTACGTAAAGTGTGGTTTCAAATATGCAGATCCCATAAAGTCATTTGATGTGTTAGTTTCTTGATGTTTTGGCGTTTCTGCTTAAAAAAGTCAATACTGGCTTCCTGTGGCTGATTTCGGCTTGCAAGCTCCCTGTGAGAATTTCCATAGTGCATATTTCTATTAGTTTTAAGTGGTAGTGC
>CM044440.1:48758924-48773070 GCA_024363595.1 Xenopus borealis
TTTCATACCATGGCAGTTGTTTTGTTTCGGAGGTTTTTGTTAGCTAATGATAATTTCTCTGTGACTATATCAGCAGGTGACTGACACTAGAATTTGTCAGGCATATATTTGATTTGTTCTTTTACTACTTGGTTTAATCTGAATGGTTAGTTGCAGGTCAGAAGATTACGATGTCCAATCTGCACTTCTGTGGCCAGTTTTAGATGAAAAACTAGAGGCACAGCACAAGCAGGTCAGGAAGGGGGAAGGGAGAGAAGGGACTATTCACTCTGGGAACACTGCTCTTCTGCATTTTGTGTTCAAGGACAAACTTCTTACTACTGGGTCATCTAAAGAGAGAATCCAATATCCTATTCCAACATTACAGGTTCTCAGTTCAATTAACTTCTGTTACAATTCCAGTGTTAACTAAACATCCCCAGCAAACACTGTATATAACCAGTGCTATAGTCTAGCTCTACCATGCAATACTTTTTGTGCACCAGCAGATGGCAGTTTGGCAGAGGCTGTAGAATTTTCCTGGAACCTACCTGTCCAGTTAAACCAGCACCAGGTAGAACCGGGAAGGGGCGGGGCTGATTCTATTAGAGGACGTCAGCTTCAGTTATGGCAGAAAAAAATCAAGTGCTGGACAAGCAACAGGAGAAAAGGATATCAGCCCTGGAGGGACCCATGGAGACCCTTCAGTCTTCAGGTGAGTAGGACAAAGACACGTAAAGAAAACACCTGTTCAGGTGCTGCCTGCAGTTCTTTATGGCTGTGAGCTAATAGGAAATAGACAACTTTCAGCAGGTTTCCTTTTTTTCTTTTACATGTTTAGCTGATGGCTACACACATTAGCAAAAGTCATACAAAAACGTGTCACATTTACTCAAAGGCAATATTTTTGCTGGCCGGACTTGTCTTGCAACATTTTTATGGTTTTAATGGAGTAGTAATGCCTCACTTTAATGAGTCATCAAAGGAAAGAAATAGTTCAAAAATTGCTTCCCTTGTTACCCCACTGCATAGGTTTATTCATAGCCCTGATCTATATTCTATATTAAAGTTGTACTGTATTGTTGATGAATGTTTTTGTGAGGGGAGGGGTTTGCAGGCAGGTAGAGAATACCATATACAAGCCAGCAGTAGTTAAATTGCTTCAGACAAGGATACCTGCGTTTGTATTTATTTGTGTGTGGTAGGCAGTGTCTGGCCTGGGGGGTCCAGGCCCACCAAGGGCTGCCACATCAGGGGCCCACACAACCCCATGCCCCGTCCCCCACTCCACCTCCATGTGGCCCCAAACCCCAAATGCAAGCCCCTTCCTCCCCCCCAACACATAACTTTTTATCTATTATGTGCCACCATGTCAGCAGGAGTCAGGTGATTGTTGGGGGGGCAGGTTTGGCATAGTCGGGACCCCTAGGGTTTCATCTATTTCCGGCCCAGTCCAGCCAGGTGGGAAATAGTTATGAGCTCATTTTTTTGCCAGTCATGGATTCGTGGTGAAATTCTGCCACTTGATATTTTTTTGCAGAAATGGGGGGAAAATTTGCAGTGAAAAAAAAAATTGTCAAGATAAAAAAATACCCATTTGTAGTGAGAAAAAATGCCCACTGAATTTAATGTATTAAAGGAGAACTAATGCCTAACTAAAGAAGTAGGTAGAAATGTTGTACATTATGTTTTGTGCTTCTGTACCAGCCCAAGGCAACCACTGCCCTTTAGCAGTAGAGATATGTGTCTCCAAAGATGCCCCAGTATCTCCCCATCTTCTTTTCTGCTGCTTCACTGATTCACATGCTCTGTGCTGCTGTCACTTACTGAGCTTAGGGACCCACTCACAATATAAGGCTGATTAGTCATTAATACAGATAATTACTACATGACAGCACAGAAACCAGTGCAAATAGCATCAGAATTTAATAATCAGCTCTGTAGCATCATCTTATATTACAGACTAATCTAATTTTAATTATTCAATTACAATTTAGCAATTTAGCAATAACAATACATTTGTAGTCTTACAGAGCATTTGCTTTTTAGAAGAGGTCAGCGACACCCATTGGAAACCTGGAAAGAGTCAGAAGAAAAAGGCAAATAACTATAAAATATAAATAATGAAAACCAATTGAAAACTTGCTTAGCATTGGCTGTTTTGTAGCATGGTGTACGGACACAGCTCTGTAGGAACACGTAACCTGGGTATAGAAACCAATAGTAGGTGCCTAAGTGATCCAGTTGGGAAGTAATGTGAGGGTTAATGAATGCACACAGTGATGTGACGACTGCCAAAGCAACTCAGGATCTGGAGAGCCCTGAAAGGAAACACGATAGCAGACACGGTGACGTAGTGGTTGCTATAGCAACAGGGGAATGACCGAGTGAGACGCAACAGTAGAGCGATTGGAGGGTTTTTCTGTCAGTAACAACCACACCCGCCAAACCAGAAACATTTAGGGATTAAACTGAATTTACGGTCCCGCCTCTGCTGAAGCCTGATTGGTGAAACGTGTCGTGGTTGATGTCATCACTAGACATCAGGAAGGGACTCCTGGCTTTGAAACACTGGTTTCGGATTTCATCTCTGGATACACAGAGACACACCAAAGTGGAACTAGTGATTTTAGAGTCCTTACTGGTGTGCATAGATGTTTTATTAAAGAACATGCTAATGCTGAATCCCTCAGGGGTTTGTAAGTACCCACATACACAAGTGGTATAGAGAAGTCTCTTATGCAAACTCTTTTCAGCCCTTTCTATCTATTTTTTGCTTTCTGTCATAATGTTGTGTGGATATGGCAGAAAAATGGCACTATATGTATTCCTGTTGCTCCTTTGCAGCTAAAAGCACTGGAGTTTCTCAGGAAAATGACCTTGTTGGCTTCATGGGCTCATGGCTGCTGTTCATATCTGTAAACTGCTACAAAATACATAAATAATATTAATATCACATCCCTCCTAACATTTTGGAAGAAAAAAAATGTGTGGCCACACCCTCTAGTTACCATGTTCATGTTACATGTTACAAAATTTGGCAGGTTTACAAAATTTGAAAATGTTTCTCCTTATCTAAACTGCAATTATCTCAAAATTGTTACAAAGTATCTTATTTGCACCTGTTAACTGTTCTGGGCTCTCTGCAGAAAGCCAATTAAGTTGTTTCTTTTTCTGGCTGTTCAGTGCAGAGAAAATAGGGACTTTCCAGTACAAATGAGGGACTTTCCCTCTGAAAAAGGGACAGTTGGTAGGTATGGTATCGCCCTCTTTTTCTGCAGAAAAAGAGCATACTCAACATATAAATTATATTAATTTAGTGTAATGTCAGCATAATGCTACCAACTGTAAAATGCATGACATGGGCTTTGATTTAGTCAGGCAGTATACTAAGAAAAAACTGTTAATTCTCTGAAGCTGTGGGCACATGGAACATGGGCTCTGCTGCTCTCATCCTGCTTTATTTCTGCAGGTGGAAGAAGCAGATCCATCTTCTTCAGCATCTGCACTGAAAAGTACAACTTCAGCCTCAGTTAGGTATATGAGGGCCGATCTCTGTCTGCAGAAAAAAATGCAGGTTTTTCTCAGCGATATGGTGTATTGGCAGTATGATGTACAGAAAGCTTTAAATTATGGGAAGGCTGTCTCCCATAGATTCCATTTTAATAAAATAATTAGTGATGGGCGAATCTACCCAGTTTCACTTTGCCGGAAAATTTGTGAATTTCCAGCGAAATTCGTGAATTGGCAAAAAAAATTTGTGAAACGAAACGCAGCACGTTTTTGACGTGCATCGCGTCAACTTCGACTCGCGTTGCGTCATTTTCATTGCAACTCGTTTTTAAAAGCTAATTTTCCACGAATTTGCCCCGAATTTGCCCCGGCGAATAAATTCGCGCATCACTAAAAATAATCAAACATGCCTCCCAACTGTCTTGTTTTTAGAGGGACATCCCTCTTTTTACAGCTCAACCCGCAGTCCCTCATTTGTACTGGAAAGTCCTGTTTTTCTCTGCACTGAACAGCCAGAAAAAGAAACAAAGTTTCTAACTTAAAGGGAAACTGTCATGGGAAAACATGTTTTTTTTTTTTTAAACGCATCAGTTAATAGAGCTGCTCCAGTAGACTTCTGCACTGAAATCCATTTCTCAACAGATTTTTTTATATTTCATTTTTGAAATCTGACATGGGGCTAGCCATTTTGTCAATTTCCCAGCTGCCCCGGTCATGTGACTTGTGCCAGCACTTTAGGAGGGAACTGCTTTCTGGAAGGCTGTTGTTTTTCCTTCTCAATGTAACTGAATAGTACGCAGTGGGACATGGGTTTTTAATATTGAGTGTTGTTCTTAGATCTACCAGGCAGCTGTTATCTTGTGTTAGGGAGCTGTTATCTGGTTACCTTCCCATTGTTCTTTTGTTAGGCTGCTGGTTGGGGGAAAGGGAGAGGGTGATATCACTTCAACTTGCAGTACAGCAGTAAAGAGTGATTGAAGTTTATCAGAGCACAAGTCACATGACTTGGGGCAGCTGGGAAATCGACAATATGTCTAGCCCCATGTCAGATTTCAAAATGAAATATTAAAAAATCTGTTTGCTCTTTTGAGTAGGGATGCACCGAATCCACTATTTTGGATTCGGCCGAACCCCCGAATCCTTCCTGAAAGATTTGGCCGAATACCGACCGAATCCTGCTGATAAAGGCCGAATCCTGGCCGAATCCCGAACCGAATCCTGGATTCGGTGCATCCCTACTTTTGAGAAATGGATTTCAATGCAGAATTCTTCTGGAACAGCACTATTAACTGATGCGTTTTGAAGAAAAAAAAATTCCCATGACAGGATCCCTTTAATTGGCTTTTGGCAGAGAGCCCAGAACAGCCACAGCAGAAGATAAGATACTTTTGTAACAATTTCTAGATAAGTGAATAAATAATTATAACAATATAAGATAACCGGTCCCTTGGGAAAAGTTAGATTCACAGCTTAAGCCTAAGGGCACATAGGCAGATTCGGGGAGATTTAGTCGCCTGTCCTCTTCTTTGGGCAACAATCTCCCCAAACTGCCTTCCTGCCGGCTACAATGAAAAATCACCAGCAGAATGGCACTCGCGGAAGTCGTTTTACGAAGTCTCCCAAAGTCTAGCCCCATGTCAGATTTCAAAATGAAATATAAAAAATCTGTTTGCTCTTTTGAGAAATGAATTCAGTGCATAATCCTGCTGGAGCAGCACTATTAAATGATACATTTTGGGAAAAAAGTTTTTCCCATGACAGTAAAATATACTCTTTGATCATATCCCTTATTGACTATTATAACTCCATAATGAATGCAGCTGCTAGGCTTATATAGCACTACACCTCCACACCTGCACAATGTGATGTCTGCACTTCCGCTACCCTTCAGAACAATATTGAAACAAATGACCCTGGCATTCAAAGCAGTTTATTACTCTGCTTCCACCCTATCTCTAGAGTTATCTCCAGGTACTCACCAAACGACCATTACACTACTTGGTCTATCTGTGGTGATGTCAGTTTGCAGCTGAATGCTATTGATCTGCATGAATAGGGCACAAAGTGGAAGGGCTGATGCCTTGACAAAATATTATTTATTTCAATTTAATTAATCTAATCTTGCATAGGTACTGTTTTTCCAGTGCTGAGATATATTTGTAGGGCCAGATTTCCCACATCCATGTCTGTCCAAGACTGATGTGAGAAACAATCTCCTTGGAGTCAACCCACATAAAGCCTCAGGACCAGACAATATCCCTGGCAGAGTGCTAAGAGAATGTGAAGATCAGCTGACGGATGTTCCCACCAACATCTTCAACATCTCCCTGAGCACTGCTGTTGTTCCGAAGTGCTTCAAGGAGTCCATCATTATTCCTGTGCCAAAGAAACCCCACGTGTTCTGCTTTGAGAGGTTAGTCGTGAGACACATCAAAGGCCTGCTCCCACCATCTGCAGTTCGCCTACGTCCCAATCGCTCAACTGACGATGAAATCGCCACTGCTCTGCACCTAGCACTTAATCACCTAGACAATAAAAACACATATGTACGAATGCTGTTCATAGACTTTAGCTCGGCATTCAACACAAGTATTCCTCAGCACCTGAATGTTAAACTGAGCATGTTGGACCTGAACACCTCTATCTGCAACTGGATCTTGGACTTCCTGACCAAGAGACCTTAGGTAGTCTGAATGGGAGGAAACATCTCCAGCACTATCTCACTGAGCACGGGGCCCCCTCAAGGCTGTGTGCTCAGTCCACTGCTGTTCACACTGATGACCCATGATTGTGTGTCAAGGCATGGGTTGAATCACATCATCAAGTACGCTGACAATACAACCGTGGTTGGTCTCATCAGCAAGAACAATGAATCAGCATACAGACAAGAGGTAAAATGGCTAAAGGACTGGTGAAAAGTTAACAATCTGTCTATAAATACAGAAAAAACTAAGGAAATAGTTGTTGACTTCAGGAGACAACATGGTGAACACTCTCCCCTGTACATTGACGGATCTCCAGTGGAAATTGTCAATAGTACCCAATTCCTTGGGGTACATCTTGCGGAGAACCTCTCCTGGACCATTAAAGAGATGCTGACACCTGAAATTAAACTCTTTTTTTACCTCTGGTATAATATTGGCTTTGAAAGCTACTTCTAACTTTGCCATAAAGTATTTGCATGATGATTTTACATTACCTGTCTGATCCCCCATGTTCCTGTATGAGGGGGCTGCCATATTTGTGCAGCAGGCATCTGTTATCATTACAAACTGTAACTAACAGACTGAGATGGGACTGTTAGGTTGGCAAAGTCAGAGTGTCAGTCAGTCAGGCTTAGACATTTCAGCTAACAGTTATGTACAAAAACAAACCTCTCAGCAAAAAAATTTTCAACATGACCTATAGGTAACATTAAATGTACATTACAATATTAAAATTCATTTTTTAGTGTCAGTATCTCTATAGTGAAGAAGGCACAGCAACGTCTCTACTTTCTGTGGAAACTGAAAAAAGCCCATCTCCCACCATCTACACTATCTTCTATAGAGGGTGTATTCAGAGTATCTTATGTAGTTGCATCACTACCTGGTACGTAAACTGTTCTGTATAGGATCGCAAGATCCTGCAGCAGGTGATGAGGATAGCGGAAAAGATCATTGGAGTCTCAATTCCCACCATTATGGTTATTTACCCGCTGTCTCCAGAAGGCTACCAGCATTGTCGGGTATGGCACCCACCCTGCACACAATCTCTTTTCCCTCCTGCCATCTGGTAAAAGATACCACAGTTTTAGGGCACTGACTTCCAGAATGTGCAACAGTTTTTTTCCACAATCCATCAGGCATCTTAACTCCCAAGGACTGAACTGAATATATTCATAAAAAACTGCATAAACCTCGGAAATACATAAATGTATGTCTACCTTGCCCAACAAACTATTTAGTGTTCACCTCAAGAACTCACACTTGATATACCCTCATGGTCTTATGTGTAGCACCATGGGTTCTGGAGAAAAGTTATTTAGTTTCCACTATGTACTGTATTACTGTATATAGCTGAAATGACAATAAAATCCACTTGACTTGACTTGACTTGAAGTGCGTCTAGGCATAATGATTCTAGCCCGTACACCTTTGGGTGTACTTCCCCAGTGCTTCTTAGGGATGCAGCGAGGCAGCATGCTACCCCTAAAATTTTGCTGCCTTAGTCCTGGCACAAATCTGGGTAGGTCAACGGGTCATTAACAGTTTCTTATATACATTAATTTAGTAGTGTGTATACTTGACAGCCCTGGTACTGTATATGGAGAGGGTTGATCAGTTAGAATCCTCATCCCCCCCCTTTGCCTTATTTTTTATGGGTTTGTAAAGTTGACAGTGGCCTGTTGTAGTAGGTAAACTTACTTTTTAAATGCAAAAAATTACTCCTTGTTGGACTGGGCAGTGCCACTATTCAGTTCCCAAGCTAACTCTTCCATCAAATATCTCATGCCAAATATATCATGTTATACAAAAAACAGTTTGTAAGCAGCTACTTCTTCTTATGCTCTTTTCACACAATTTTCAGTATTTGGTAGTTTACATTTAGTTTACAGTATCAAAAACCCATTGAAAACCAGCGTGTGCAGATGTGTCCCACCCCCCATGTTTCCCACTGGAGTTGTGGGCTAACAGAGTCCACACTCTGGAAGGGGAAAGAACAGAATGATCTTGTGTTATGCTCCTTGTACCAAGAGTGAGCTTCCAGCGTGGTACAAACAAGCAAATTAGGTAACTTATTAATTATGCAAGTGTGTCCTAGGACGGACACCCACACTAGAAGCACTGTACTCAATAGGTGCTACGTTTACAAAAAAAAAAAACAAATGGCTCTGTTAGCCCATTCCCCTGGTGGGGGAAACAAGTTGTTAAACTGTTATTATGTTATAAAAAGGGCCTTCTTTATTTGGTCTTCATTATATATAATTTGTATGTTTTTTTTAAGACCTATCTTTTTTTTTCAGACCAACTCCTATTCACTTTCCTTTAGGGATGAACTGAATCAACTATTCTGAGATTCACCCCTAGCAACTGGATGGGAAAGGAGGACTTTGTCATGCTTACATTGATTCTCCTTTCCTGTCCATCCACCTGGTGAACATTAACTAATCGGTAGTCACTCCCCCTACAGATGTGTCGCCAAGCAGTGCTTTTAAATCCCTCCCCTTTATCCCGCCTTGTCACTTATCAGGGATGGAAACATGTCTGTACTGGGAGTCATAATAGGCCCTGGTATTCCAAGTACACAGAGGCCCAAATAGTCCTCCACCAGCCCACTAAATAGTGACTGTCTATGGGACCTTACAGCAGCTTCTCTGGCATTTGGGAGAACTCACAGATTGCCAGTCCAGGCCTGGACGGAAAACAACTAAAATCTGCTTCAGAAAAAATACATTTTATTTGGCTCCAACTGCTGACCGAATGACCTCATAACCGAAATTTGCTCTATTAGCAACCCTTAAATTTAAACGATAATGCTTAATGAAAGAATTGTCCCAGCTGATTTACAAATCACTTCCATGTATACTCCCACTTTGCTGCCCAAGAGACTGCCATGACCCTGGTAGAGTGGTCCTTAACAACCCTAGGTGCATCTTGTCCCTAAAGTGAGTAGGCTTTCTTTATCACAGTTACAAGCCATCTTGGAAAAGTAGCTATTGAAGTTGCCTGCCCCCTTCTGGCACCTAACGGAACGACAAAAAGCTATTTTGTCTTTAGGAGTGATTTGGTTGCTTCCAGATATGCCTATGAGCATCCCTTAACATACACCAAATGAAGAAGGCTGTCTTCCTGACTCGAATCCTCCAAACTGACCATTGGGAAACAATTGGCAAATTTATATGAAAACTGGTGACAATCTTCAACAAAAAAATTAAGAATTGGCCTAAGAGTCACCCCTTGAGCACTAAAGATTGTATGAGGAGGATTGGCTGACAGGGGTTGAAGAGCCAATAATCTTCATTCCAAAGCAATTGCCACCAAAACCACAAGTTCTATAATGTAGACCCCTTCTCTGGAAAAGAAGGTGATTTTGATCATACCCTCAGGACAAGCGGTAGATTCCAAGAAGGTACTAAATCCTTTACTGGAAGCCTGAGTGTCACAATAGCCTTGAGAAATCTAGCCACCAATGAATGGTTTGTCAGCTGTCTACCCAACACTGCTGACAGTGCTGATATCTGCACCTTGAGTGCATTAGCACTAAGACGCTCATATAAACCACGCTGTAGAAACTCCAAAACTTTAGGTATTTGAGGATTTTCAATCAACTCTCTCCCACAGAGCCCAAAAACAAAAAGTGGCCCAAATTTTAGTGATGGTACTATTTTTTTCTTGACTTAGACAAGGTACTGGTGACTGCTTCTGAACAGCCCATCTCTCTCATCCTGCAGAACTGAGCCCCAACTGTAGGAGGAGAATCCCACTGTTCCGTGACCCCTGAAGGAAAGTGATAAAACTTCTCCATTTTTGGTTATACAGAGACTCTCATAGAACCCTTCTGCTGAGTTAACTCCTGCACCACCTTATGGATTGGAAAAAGAAATTTAAATGGCTGTCAGCTGAAGGGAGAGAGCAGTACGCAGTTTTCTTTTTGAAAAGAAGAACTAGAGAATGTTTAATGGCCTTTAAATAAGCCTAATATCAAAAGAGTATTCCATCTCCTCATCAGTCTCATTTTCAGAGTCCTCCTCCAAAAACATCTCCCTCTCTTTAGGTTTTGAATAGAGGCCTTCTTAATACCGTGTGACACCGCTTGTGTAATTCAAGACAAAATATCTGCCGTCATCAGAAATGGCTGATTCAGATCTAGAAGGGCAAGGGCAATCTAGAAGGGCAAAGCCTGTGAAACATGATCTGATTATCTAAATTTTCTCTTGGCTGGAGCAGGCTGGTCTAGATCCCCATCAAGCAGCTCAAGAATACAATGATTGCATAGCTTCTTCCCCTTCAAAGCTGGATTCTTACAGGCTTTACAAATAACAACCACTTCACATTCAGCATCAGAAGTTACATTGCTCTTAGATGAAGACTCCTCAATATAAGAAAAGATAATGAATGAACTGTATGCCTCTTTTCTTAGGAGTCTTACCAACTAGTGACTCACCATACACCTCGGGGCGGCACAATTCTCGGCAGCCAACTTTCTTCTAGGGAGTCTGAGCACAGTAAAAAAAACTACTGGGTTAAAGGTGCAGAAGTCGGAATCAAATGTCTTAAATTGGCACCATTCGGCACATCATACCAATGCAGTTCTGAACACACTCCTCCACCAGTTATGTGAGTTAGTGCAAATTACATATCCAGCCGGCCAGCACAGCTGACATGAGTTCCTGCCAGCTATGAGGGACCTCTGTCATTGATGTTCTGAGACAACCAAACTGACCAGGGCCTCAGGTGAGGAGAGGCATGAACTGCACCTGGACTCCAGCCCTAAACAGGACCGGGTGAAACACAAAACAAAAAACATATCTCCTGCAAAGAGACGCAGAGGAGAAAATAAAAAGATATGACAGGAAGTAGGGGAGCGGTTTAAAAGCATTGCTTGGAGACGCATCTGTAGGGGGAGGGACTACCTGATTAGTTAATGCAGACCATGGATGGCCAGGGAACTAAAATTCCAAGCCAGAGAGACCTAGAACACATTGTGTATATTTAATTTGAAAATACCTAACTGCACAGTCTTTAATTAACGCTGTCTGGATAATAAAATAATAATAAATGTTAAAATTAAGGTAAACTACCCCTTTAAAGCACAAGGTCCAGCAGTTCAGTCTTCTGTAAGCATAGCTCTATTATGCAAGCACATCTTTTTCCTCCAACACTCCCCTGATTGTGGTAGGCTAGCATCATCTCCACACAGTAATGCTTCTGGGAAGCAGACCTTATAGAAGGCATTCCAGCATGCGTCAGCTGAAGGGAGCGAGCAGTACGCAGTTTTCTTTTTGATTACACCATGTCAGGGTTGTCAGGGCGACTGTGAAAACCAACGTATCCTATTTTCTCTCAGTGCTCTGTGCTGAATATTTTATTGTGTTCTGTATCTGACAGAAGGTTGGGAAAAGTGCTATACTGCAATTAGGCAAGCTGCACAGAGCATCTGGCTGTTAGAAAGAGAGAATATTTCACTGCTGTCCTGTTCTGCCCTTCAGGTAAAAAGGAAATGCAGCACTGACAGTTTCATCCTTAAGCAAGTGAATGCATATTTTCCTAGCCATCTCTTGCTATATTTAACTTGTATGTATAGAAGACCTCTGAGAGATGTACAGATGAGCAGGGTGCTCTAATGACAGACTCTTCTTTGGAATCTTACTGAATCAAAAAGGGATACATGCTGATTCTTCTGAAGCCAATGGGAAAAAATAGAGTGGCAAGAAACATGCACGGTGCAAACCGACGAGAAAGGTTAAAGACTGTAGCTCGTTCAACACCCCCTGTTCTATTCACCATTAATGAGGAGGAAGATCTGCAGAGGGATGGATGCAAAATGAAGGTAAAAGGTAAGCAGAGAGTGTCATTGACATTTAGCTTGATGACGCTCTAGTGTCATTGAACTGATATTATGCTGGTGGAAGGTTGAGCCTTTACCTCAGTCTGTCCACTACTACTACCAATCTACCATACTGTTCGCTGCATCTTCCCTTTTTATTCATTTGAAAATGTGTTTTTTGTTAGTGGCTAAAATAACACATAAGGCCTACTTCACTGCCTTTTAACCCTTTAGGTGTTCAAGCTTGTACATCGTGAGCTCACTTAGCATACATAATTCATGCATCTATACCAGTATTTTTGAATTGTGACTTTGGGAGAACCAATTGCATCCGTCGTGTATTTTGATTCTGATATTAGCCTTATGCTGCAGTTTCGTTGAAACCTTTTAGGCTCAAAATGGTGTTCTTAAATGTAGGTTTATGTATCTTGACATTGATTCTGCTTTTGAAAAATTATTAGAGACCACATAGCTTATGCTGATTCATCCAAGAAAAACTTGTTTGATGTGTTTTAACACTTCGAATGGTTATACAGTAGAATGAAGCAGAAAAGGGTATAGGGGACACACTCAAATGTGATGTCTAGGACAGCAGTTTGATTACTAGCTTATGATGATGCAGGTTGTTTGGGCCAGCAAATAGGGTGTCTGCTGTATATTTGCAAAGATTTCCAAACATAGGAATCGGTTATTAAAGGGCAAGGAAAGGCAAAGAAATAAAATCCCATTTTTACTTTCTTTAATGAAAAAGAAATCATTAATTAAAAAATGTGTACCGTTTTTATAAGAAACCTGACTGTATGCGGTGAAATTCTCCCTTCATTTAGTGCTGTGGATAGGAATTTGCAGACAGTCCCTAACTTCTGGCAGGGAAACAATCATACTTATGAACAGCAGGGGGAGCCCCTGCCTTACTTACCAGCCATGCAGAACTCAAGCAGCTTTGTTTTTTGATCATTTATGATGATCCCTAAGCAGCACAGACCATACTGAGCATGTGCAGTGCCAGTGTCAGACAAAGATGTATAACAAAGTTACAAAATGACAGCCCCCTGTGGCCAACTTTGAAAGCATAAATCATTTGTTTGATTAGACTTGTGGTGTAGTAAGTTCATGTTTATGTTTAGTATAAAAAATACAGAATTTCTAGCCTTAATCTATTTTAGACTTTCCTTGTCCTTTAACCTGATTGATTTATGCTAACAGTCATCATGCATACAATACAAAAAGGTGTCTCTAAACAGAGATTTAAACAGGCAAACACGAAAGGACCTAGGCATAGAATTTACCACCAACAGTGGAACCCTGATATTAAGTTTTCTTCGGGGCGACAAAGACATCTGCATAAAATTTGGGGAAACGTAAAAGATGAGGAGAAAAGAACATCGCTTACTTATGCCAGACTGGGAAAAATTTAAATTCCGGGTGAATAAAAGCAGGATTCCACTGTAGATGAAAGTCTAAATGCTGCAGTGGATGCTGAGAATTGGTGTTTTAGAACATTTGGGGTATTGCTTATAATGTACCTTAGGCCTCAATAATCACTGAAAACCTGCTCTATATATTTTAAGTAACCAAGAAGTTAAAATATTTACTTTTACATTTAAAGTATACATATTAATTTTCAACAAACCTATTTTTAATTTATATTTAATATATTTATTCTATAGCTCTGTAAAGAGCCATGAGTGGCATTTAACTCATGTTTATTTTCTTATGTAGGAACTAAACCCATTGCATTTTACAGGGTTTCTATGATCTGCTATGTATTCTGACTTTTTGCTGTATTTCAGCTTGAATGGCTGTACCCATGGGTACAAAGTAGTTTATTTATATAAACTTTAATAGTGTTTCAGAAGCTAATTATGTTCTATTTTATTGTGTATAGTTATACATAGTTACATAGTTAGATTGGGTTGAAAAAAAAAGTCCATCAAGTTCAACCCCTTCAAACGAAACCCAGCATCCATACACACTCCTCACATAAACTGTAAATACTCATAAACTAACTATAGATTTTAGTATCACAATAGTTTGGATATTATGCTTATCCAAGCAAACATCCAAGCCTTAAAAGCATTAACAGAATGAGCCATCACAACATCACCCGGCAGTGCATTCCACA
>CM044440.1:48775746-48795106 GCA_024363595.1 Xenopus borealis
CCACTGGCTTCCTGGAACTAGCACCATGACGCCTGCATGTGACATCAGTGACACGCATGCTGGAACGCACGGGGCACGGCGACTGGGCCCAGCACCTCGGGTAAGTACCTGACACACCTACGCTGCTTCAAATGAAAGTTATTTTCCTCTAGTCTGAAGGGGTGGCCTCTGGTGTGGTGATCCTCTTTATGGGTAAAAAGGTCCCCTGATATTGGTCTATAATGTCCTCTAATGTATTTGTAAAGTGTAATCATGTCCCCTTGCAAGCGCCTTTTTTCCAGAGAAAACAACCCCACCTTGACAGTCTTTCATCCCTCTAACCAGTTTAGTTGCACATTTTTGCACTCTCTCAAGCTCATTTATATCCCTCGTAAAGGAGAACTAAACCCTATAAATGCATATGGTTAAACATAGCATATACAGTATACTGAACTTATTGCAACCTAAAGTTTCAGCTTGTCAATAGCAGCAATGATCCAGGTCTTCAAACTTGTCACAGGGGGTCACCATCTTGGAACGTGTCTGTGACTCTCACATGCTCAGTGGGCTCTGAGCAGCTGTTGAGAAGCTAAGCTTAGGGGTTGTCACAAATATAAAAACAGAAAATTGGGTTGACCTGGAATATAAGATGATGCTACAGGGCTAATTATTAAATTATGATGCTAATTGTGCTGGTTTCTGTACTGACATTTAGTAATTATCTGTATTAAATACTAATCAGCCTTATATTGTGACATTTCTATTATGTGTACTGTATATTGTGAGTGGGTCTCTAAGCTTAGTAAGTGACAGCAGCACAGAGCATATGCAGTGAATCAGCAGGAAAAAAAATGGGATCTTATTGGAGACATATGGGGTAGATTCATCAAAGAGTGAAGTTAAGGGTGAAGTTCCATCACTAGAGGGAAATTCCACAGCTCTCAATTCATTTCTATGGGATTTTTAAAGGCGTATTCATCAAAGGGTGAACTTTCACTTCACCCATTGATGAATACGCCTTGCAAAATCCCATAGAAATGAATTGAGAGCTTTGGAATTTTCCTCTAGTGGCGGAACTTCACTCTTTGATGAATCTACCCCATAGATCTTTACTGCTAAAGGGCTGTGGTTGCCTTGGGCTGGTACAGAAGCACAAAACATAATGTACATCATTTCTAGCTACTTTTTTAGTTAAACTTTCCTTGTCCTTTAAGGACCGGAGCCCAAAACTGCACCTCATACTCCAGGGGAGACCTTACCAGCCCCCCCCCCCCCAAGAACCGTAGCACCTAGTGCTCCTTAGGATGTGGCTGGGGGGCATAATACCCCTTAAATTTTGCCCCCTAGCCCGGGTCTTTGTGGCCTTGTATGTCTGTTTTATTCACAACTGAGGGAGAAGTAACTTGTGACAGTGTGTATCAAAAGTAACAGTTCTTGATCATTAGCCAGAATAGTCTGTTCCTTTGGCAAGCTGACCACACGGGTCTTGCTCTTTACAGCAACGTTTCCCCAACCACTGTAATGAACCCACTAAATCAGGGGTCTGTTACCTTTTGTACTTGTGAGCCAAATTCAAATCTAATAAGCGCTGGGGAACAATACAAGCATGAAAAATTTTTCCTGGGGTGCCAAATATGGGCTCTGATTGGCAGACCCTTTGTGGAGTGACAGGCTATAGGAGGCTCTGTTTGGCAGAACGCATAGTTTTTATGCAACCAAAAGTTGCCTCCAAGACAGAAATTGAAAAATAAGAACCTGCTTTGAGGTCACTGAGAACAACATCCAAAGGGATAGTAAGCAAGATTTGAGATTGTGGGTTGTAGAAGCTGCCAAGTCTGCAAGATCTTCCTCTCCAACTGCTTGCTTAATATGTGCAACATCAGGTCTAAGTAAATCTGAAATCTAGTTGTAGATGAGGCTCTTTACCTTCCCAGACAACGGTAAAGCTGCCCATTCTCCCTGGCAAAAAGCCTCCAGTTCCCGTAACTTCTTGGGCTGTCTCAATGATATTGAGGTCAGGAGACTGAGATGGCGACTCCGCAACCTTAGAGCCTCATCCACAACTACCACAAAAGACTTTAAGCTGTCATTGATGTTAAAGGGGCAATACACTGTTAAGAACTGGAGTATGTAAACTTTTGATCAGGGTCATTTGGGTGGTTTGTGTAGTGATTATGATATAAAAAGAGTAAACACAGTTGTCTGACAATAAATGGCTTCAGCCAACCACTATCCATGAGTGAAAGAAAAGTTTTTGTGATATCATTCATATTTTCTGAACAATGTTTAAGAAATCATAAATTCTGCCAGGGTATGTAAACTTATGAGCTCAACTTACACAGTTTACACTGCAAATAATTAAGTCTACTATGTAAAATTGCATTCCTAAACCAACACGTGTATTTTATTCTTCTAATATTGTATGGTGTGTAATATTGTAGTATTGTATGGTGTGTAGGCAGCCTGGTCCTGTGCTTTCAGAAAGAGTCAGTGCTGCACTATGGAATTGCTTCTTGTTTCTCCTACGCCTATAGTTGGACACAGATTTTTACTATACAGTGCTGTTATTATATCTACCAGTGAGCTGTTATCTGGTTACCTTCTCATTGTTCTGCTGATGGGCTGCTGGGGGGCTGGTAATAACACTCCAACTTGCTGTGCAGCAGTAAAAAGTGACTGAAGTTTATCAGAGCACAAATTACATGACTGGTGGCACCTGGGAAACTGACAATATCTAAAAATATGTATACTGTATGTATGGGTGGTTATTTGTGTGTTGTTTTTTTTTGCAACACATTGTAATTTACTGTAACTTTAGTAAGAACAGCTCCTTCCAGGAGAAATGCTATGTATAAGTAGCAAGGCTGATCTGCTAACTTCTCAAGTGAGGCCCATATGTAATGACCCCAATAAAGGTTAATGTACACAAGTTTCATGGTTTCAGCATACGTTATGTTTAGTTGACTCCCAGGCTGTCACTCGAGCCACATCATTGTCTGTGCTCCTGTATCATAAACCTGCAATTTCTTGGCGTCTTGGATTTCTCCCTTGCTATGAGCTCAGAGTTACTGCACCTGGGCCACTGACATCTTTTTGCGAGTATCAATCTTCTTAAGAGATTTTTAGAGTTTACTATTTGATCTTATAAGAGTTATCCAATTAATAATCAAGGGGATTGGGGCTTGAGCACTTAGGCCACAGATTTAACTGGATGTGTATAATAGTAAACCCTGTGTAATGGCCAGTTTAGAAGGGTTCCTGTATCATAGGTGACAATACATATAATAGCACTGTTATTAGCACTGTTATTGTGTGTCACTTTTGGCCCAGATTTGGCTTCCTCCTGGAACTTTCATGTGTGCCTTGAGCCACAGTTTCCAACATGCATGTGTGGGTTTGAGATGACTGTCATTTTGGATTGTGTCATTTCGGCCCAATCCAAAATGACAGTTGCAAATAGAACAGTGCATTTTACAGCCTCATCATCCTCACAAAAAGGAACCATTTGCAGTGCGTTAAATTATTGGCTTGTAGTGGTTATAGTGGTGGTTTTGGGTCGTCTGAGTTACCACTGCTCTATGTGAGCCCTGGTTCACTCCCATTGCTATACTTGTAATTGCAAGTAGGGCAGGGCTTTATTCACCTGTTATCAATCTGGCCCTGGGTGATCAGTGTAAGCCATTAGGCTTCCTATAAGACCCCTGCTATGCACTGAATCACTGCCCAATATAGGCCAATCTTCATAGTTCCTAGGTGTGCTTACATAATCGGCTTACTAAACGAATGTGTTTTACAGGATCGTTTAAAGGCTGTTACATTGGGAGAAAGTTGGATGAAACTCCACCGGATTGTATGATTGTTGTAATAGTTAAAAGAAAGTCAATAACAACAGCAACATGTGGCACGTTTGATTCCGAGGCACCACATGAGGCCAGTGAAATCTGTCGTAGTGTCACTGTAGTAGAATCACATAAGTGTCATAATATTGTAATTCATTGAAATATTTCGTTTCATTTCTCTTTTTCTTCTAAATTATTTATGTTAGTATTCTCTCTCTTTTCAACAGAAATGTTAAATACTGTACAACTGACCTCTCCCAGAATTCTATTGGGATCAATGGCTGACATAAAGAAGCCTAATTGAGAATGAATCTATATTTTTTGTGGTTGCAGCTTTATTTTTATTTTCAGGTTGCTATTTATCTTCCACTCTGATGTCCTTCTGTTTGCCTAAGATCTTTGTATCTTAGCAACGAGATTACATTTTAAATGCAGAGCTTCAGAGTTAAAAGACCCAGACCCCCAAGCAATACAAATTAAAAAGCATTTTTACATAGTCTTAAAATACAACCTTCAGTATCATGCTAACATTTGAATGGGAAGATTTGCCATTAAAGAGACTATTAAAAATAAACAACTGTCTGATATATTACATAACAATCTTGCAACACTTTACATTTGCAACATAAATCTTTTAATGAACAAATGATCTCAGAATGGGCTGCTTGTTAGTTATGAGGAATCTGTCTAGCCTAGTGTCCCCCAACTTCTCCACTAATTCTCCTAATACTGCTACTGGGCACTCCTCAATCTCAAGCATTATCTTATGACCATGCATCCTCTGGCAATGACCTGCACACTCTTGTGACTGGTTTCCTTGTTAAAAGAAAACCCCTCAAACAATTTAGGTCTCTATAAAAATAAATTGGATAAAACAGCTCATATGTAAAACCCTGCTTCATGTAAATAAGCCATTTTCATAATAATACTCTTTTTTAGTAGCATGTGCCATTGGGTAATCGTAAATAGAAAATTGCCATTTAAAAAATAAGGACAGCCTCCTGGGATCGTATGATTCACAGTGCACACAAACATACTAAACAAACCATACATGTTAATTCACATGAGACAGAGTTTTGCTTATGCTTTCACACTTCTTATTGTTACAGTTAGAGTTGTAGTATTTCTGGTCAGGTGATCTCTGAGCCAGCACACAGACAGTCAAGAAATGGTGGTACAAGGCAAGAGATATAAATGTATATATCTTGATAAAGGTCCATGTGAGGAACGAAACGTCAATCTAGTAAACAGGTTTATTTGATTGGTTTTGCTTCCAATAAGGAATAATTATATCTTAGTTTTCTGACTATCTTGTTTTATTATTACAGAGAAAAAGAAAATCATGGGAGTCTATGGGAGATGGCCATCCATTAAATATAGGTATGGGACCTATTATCCAGAAGTCTACTAGAAAATCATGTAAACATTAAATAAAACCAGCCTTCTTTTAAGGATTAATGTTACCTTAGTAAAAGATACTGTTTTAGTAATACACAGGAAAAAGGAAAGCATTAAAAAAAATTGTAATATCTGGATAAATGAAATCTATGGGAGATGCCCTTTCTATATATCGGAACTTTCTGGATAATGGGTTTCCCGATATTGAATCCCAAACCTGTATATTCCAGTTTGGTGAGATTCTTTAATATGCCACTTAATTTGATATAAACTATCTGTTTCTCAAGAATTCATTTTGGGGGTATAGCTTTCCTTTAAGAATGTAACACACACAGCACTGAAGGAGGTAAGGTAGTTTTACTGCCATGCAACTTATATCCATTCTTATCTAGTTTGTTACATCATATTTTAAGAAAGCAGCCTCAATCTGTTAAACGGATTATTGTACTTCTGTACTAGTTACATCTAAAGATAAGTTTACTTGCCAGGTATCCTTGAAATAAGTTGTTTTAGGAAATAGGGTCTTCTAAGGAGTTTCACCATTAAAACTAAATTTACAAATTCTTCCGGCCAATGGGTGGAACTAGAGATTGAATCTACAGTGGCTTTTTGCGGGTGGTGAAGGGAAGGGTTAGAAATTTGGTCTGTTGGTAAGCATTTGGCATTACTGTTAAAGGAAAAAGCAAATGATTGGATGCCGTTGGGCTACTTTTAGTCACTTCTCTTATAAAGAGAATGGCAATATGAAGCATGAAGCAAGAATGGACTTTGAAATGGTGCAATCTATCATATATTGAAAGGGGAGCTTGAAGCTTTGGGGATAGAGGGATAAAATGATTTATATCCCTATATCAGCTACACTAATATCTGAAATGACATTGACAGATGAAGATTTAATATGAGAAATATTTATAATGTATTATATGGAATTGTATACACCTAAATTAAATGTATCTAAAGCAGCCCTGGATCGCAGTTCACACATTATAGGACTTCCGCAGGTGGCCTTGACTTGGCAGAGTCCTTGGAAAAATAAATAAATATAAAGGGGAACTATCATGAATATTTAATATAAGCTTTGTCATATTGATATAATACATTTTCTGAATATAACCGATTAAAATTGCTGTATTGCTTCTGAAATAATCTGTTTTTCTTCACAGTGGAGTTTGCAGTCCATTTTATTAATTTTAAAGTGATACTGACACTAAAAAATGATTTTTAACATAGGAATGTACATTTATGCTAGGGACAGACAGGGAGATTCGGGGAGATTCAGTCGCCTGGCGTTTAATAGCAGGCGACAATCTCCCCGAACGTCCTACTCCCTGTATGTCGCTAGCTGAAATGTAAAAGCGCCGGCTCTGTGCACACTCGGTGCGGCGATTTCCGGAATCGCCCGAAGTTAGTTCGTGAAGAAACCGCCGCACCGCGTGTGCACAGAGCCGGCGCTTTTACATTTCAACTAGCGACGGACAGGGAGAAGGACGTTCGGGGAGATTGTCGCCTGCTATTAAACGCCAGGCGACAGAATCTCCCCGAATCTCCCTGTCTGTCCCTAGCCTAAATGTTACTTATAGGTCATGTTGATCATTTTTTGCTGAGAGGTTTGTTTTTGTATATAACTGTTAGCTGAAATGTCTAAGCCTGACTGTCTGACACTCTGACTTTGCCAACCTAATAGTCCCATCTCAGTCTGTTAGTTACAGTTTGTAATGATAACAAATGCCTGCTGCACAAATATGGCAGCCCCCTCATACAGGAACATTGGGGATCAGACAGGTAATGTAAAAGCATCATGCAAATACTTTATGGCAAAGTTAGAAGTAGCTTTCAAAGCCGATATAATAGATGTAAAAAAGAGTTTAATTTCAGGTGTCAGCATCTCTTTAAGTTATTATGATTTTATTAATGTGACAAAAAAAGTCCAAAGAAGATCTAAGTTGATAAAGGGAATATAAATTATAAGGTATGAAGCTAATTAAGTTGTGGTTGTTTACACTAAAGGAGAGGCGCTTTAGGAGGGATATAATTACTTTGTGCCAATATATATGGGGATCATACAATAAACTTTGAGAAGCTTTATTCACCAGTAGGTCCTTCCAGTGATCACAATGCCATCCATTCAGGAATCAATATGGTGGCCAGTGGCGTAATTACCAGGAGAGCAGGGGGCGCAATATGGCCAGGGCCCACACCCCCTGAGGGCCCTCCGGCAGCTCATGTGCCACTGATTCCGGCCTGATTATCGCCGATTCTGTCCAGGGGGATGGGGGCCTGGCTGCATGTCCTGTGCCCGAGCCCACCCCCGCTAGTTACGTTACTGATGGTGGCTTTTGCCTCTTTTTGCGATTTGCACTCGATCTTATGTGTCTTAAATACCCCCTTAAACATCATAGTATGATGTATTATTAAAGCACTCACCACCTCCAATCTCTAGAAAGAAAAAAAGATATGGGATGTGTGCAACATTCTGTTAAAAAATTCCCTACACGCTTTTTTAAGACTTTGGCAGGACTGATTCATATCACAGAATTTTGGTTTATAGATAACTTTGTGCATTTTTCATTTAAGCTGCTTGCCCAAAGGTAACGTGCAAGCAGCATGACAAGGCAACTGAAGGGGTCAGTATTTGTGTGAGAAGCACTCACCCTGGTGGTCTAGTGGTGAGGCAGGGACGCCTGCTGCGCCATCGGCGGGGACGCCGCCGTGTGGTTCCTCTTCTTCTTTGCCGGCTTCCTAGTGCGTGCACTTCTGTTATTTATAGGCGTGAAATTTAAAGTTTTGTAATTTTTCATTGCCCGTGATAGGATCTCATTCCTGGTGCTTCTGTGCTATTTTGAGCTTCTATTTATCTGTGATTCGACTACCTGTTGTGACCCCTGCCTGATTCTGACTATCTTGACTTCTGTATCCTGACCCTTGCCTGGTAACTGACTTTGTTTATTCTGCATCCCTTCTGATTGATCTCCTAGTTTGACCCTTGCCTGCCTGACTTTGTTTGTACTCTGCCTGGCCCGACCCGGCCTGATTTTACTACGAATTCTGTCTACGCCTTGTACCGTGACTGTCCACCCAAAAGACTCTGTTTAACCATTGTGCCCCTGTGCTTGTTCAGAACCCCTCTTAATAAGACCTGGTGGCATCCGATTAGCCGAGGGCTCCTCCCGAGGTGCAAGGCGGCTGTTGTGGGCGGAAGCAAGAGCTGAGAGCAGGGTGCTTAGCATCGGTTCTGAATTTAGGGTGCCAACCATGACAATTTGATTCCATGTGTTCATTTAGTCAACATACCATGCTACAAATGTTTTTGTCTCTTTTGGACATTTTTTGAGTGAATGGGGGGGGGGTAAAATTAGAGGGAGGACACTGTATTTCAGTCTTACCAAGCAACAGAATTTTTGGGTCAAATAAATTTCATCAATGAAAACATTGCAAGAAGTCTTCATCGGTTTGCAAATTGAAACACTTTAATTTTTGTTAAACATTGTTAGATTACTATAAATATTTGATTTGCTTTTTCGCTTCTTTTTTTCCGCTTATTTCTAAAAGCATTGTGAAGGTTACCCTACACAAATCCATTTTTTCTCTTAAGTGCTAAGCATAGGAGAATAATCCACATTCTTATATCATGTATTAAAATACTACCATTTTTACTTTACCTGTTATCCTAACATTACCAATCAAAAAATATTTTTTCACCAGATGTTTATCGTGTCTATTGCAGTTTTTATAAGGAATTAGACCATTAGCATATACAGCTGCCAGCTACACTTTCCAGTCTGTGTTGTACTTGGCTTAAGATAAGCAGCTCAAAAATGCATGCAGCCATGCAGAGTGTGTTACAGTGAAGGTGATCAGAGGAGTTCCTCAACCCTCCCCACCTCTTTAATCTCTTGATGCTGACAAACTCCATTTTGCTTGCTTTGGAAATATGAACGGTCAACTCTGCTTGAAGATCTGTGCACAGGTATTTAAAAATCCCTTGACTTGTTGCAGCTGTAGTTGAAAAGTTTGATTCCCCTTTGTCATTGTGCGGGGGGTATGTTGTTTGTTTGTTTGTTTTTGACTGAAAATTAACTGCTATGGATCAGGTGGCGAAAAGCTTCAATAGTAAACAAATAGAAAAAGTAGGTGATTTGTTGTTGTATCTATTATTTTACCAAGTTTACTTAAAAAACACAATTCATCATACATTTAAAAATATTAATTCTGGATTTCATGTTATAGTTTTAAGTCATATGGACACTTTGCTGTTTTGTGATTTAAACTAGTTCTCAGCATGCTGGAGCCTAAAAATAAACACGTAGTCCTCAACCATAACATTTGTGTTTGACAAATAATGTCTATGCATTACTAGACAGCTGGGCATTATTTGATCTCTATGCAATAATCCCTATGCATTACTAGACAGCTGGGCATTATTTTCCTTCCATCTTCGAAAAAAGAATTCCTAATCCTTACAACAAAATGTTTAAAATTTCAGGCAACAATATTGTTTTTGGTTTATACTTGGAGATATAGAGTTTATTATTACCATGTATTCATTATTTTTTGTTTATACCATATGTTGCACAATGAGTGTTAAGAAAGAATGTTAATCCAGTTGCTGAATTTAGGCTAGGCAAATATCTCTTGCATTGTTTTTTTTTACAAAATGATTCTAAAAAGACAAAACATTGTCCTTTTCTCATAATCGTCTGTGTATTTAATTTTGCAATACAGTCCTTATTCTTTGTTGAACCGGACGTGTTTTTCAGGAGACGGGAGGCAGCTGACAAGGCAGGTAGAGGTCAGGTTTATACTTTTTTTTTTTTTTTAGGCAAAAAGCCTGATACATGCTGAAATCTAGTAGGCATGGTCCAAATATTTGCTGCATTTCCAAAAGTTAGGCAAAAGCATAGATAGTAAAAACAACCATTTAAAAGTATACTTATGTTCTTCTGTAAACCGTGCTACTCCAGAAATATTTGAAATTGTTAACTGTACCGCAATATGGTAAATAATGGTAAACTGCAGATTTGGCTTTTATACTACAGCATATTACACATTGTCAGTTATTATCATAATATAAGGGACTACATAATATAAGTAGAATACACTTTTATGCAAATGTGAAATTAGCAGTCCCACAATTTAATCTGGATGGGGTTAATACACACATAATTCTTTGGTTCATGTGCCTTCACAAGAGATTTCTTACCCCAGCTAACACACACTACATCACACCAAGGGGCACATTTACTAAAGGCGAAGTGGCTATCGCTACCGTCAGTTCACTAGTGTTACCGTCCGCAGGGACATTGACTATTTACTAATGGGCAGGTACCAATTCACTGGCGAAAGAGATAGACGCTAGCCATCATTTGCACACATGACCAGGGCACAGATGGCTCAGCTGAATCAGTCAGTTAGTGGCTGGTGCGGGATATGCTAAATAAATGTTTACTCAATATTAATGGAAACAAGGTACCAGGAGATAATGAAATATGCCCTGAGAACTAACTACCGTTTTCTCCAGGCTTCTTTTTTATATTTTCTCAAACTTTTCTCTTCTAGTTTGGTACCTATGGATTGTAGGTAAGCTTTTGTAATTCCAGTATTTAAAAAAGGATCATGATCTCAGCCTGGCAATTACAGGCCCATTTGGAAGTTTGTCACATTGGACAGTGGGGTTGCACTGAGTTTTTCAAAGCTTTTGCTACAGTGCTGTATAAGCAACTGCCTTCTACACTTGTTGTATTAGGTCTGTTGTATTAGTAAAGCTGTTTGTACATGGAAAGGAAATTGGCTGGTACTGAGGGTGGTTTTCTGTGGTACAGTATACTCTCTAATTGAAGTTGAGTTGTTAGTGGGGGTCCCGAAGGGCTCTGTATTGGGTACATTGTTATTTAACTTGCTCATGAATGACTTAGTGGAGGACATTCTACTTTGTATTATTGTTTGCAGGTGACAAAAAAATGTATATGTATCCATATCCAATCCAGAATATGGCGTCCTTACAGCAGATTCTTGAGAAACTGGCAATTTTGGCACCTAAATGGCAGATGAGATTCTGCATAGATATATGTAAGGCCATGGACTAGCAATGCCAGCGACCAGCTGCAAGGGCAAAAAGGGTCTGAGCTACATTAAAGGGGGTATATATTCATGAGGATAGAGGCTCATTCTTCCCCTTTTACAAAGCATTTGTAAAGGGGTGAAAATAAAGAATTTATTTTCATAATGTAAATAGTTAAACTCTGCTGCTGTGCCTATATAAGACCTATATAAGTGCCTTGCTGGGGCATGTCCTCTTTTGGCCTGGAAAGATCTAGGAGCAGCATTAGACCAAAATGGCCAGATCTGGGGGGAAGTTAGTACCGTTAGGGCTAGCTAGTGGATAGTAGCAGCAAGCAAGTTCACTCCAGGAGAGGACTAGTGAGCATGTACAGCCTGTTGTCCCAACGAAGAGTAATAGTTTGGGGTAGAGCCCCTGAGGTGATTGTGCACCAGATTTAGGGAAGTGAGTATTCAAGTAAAAGTTAGCAGAGAGCCTTTGGGAGAAGCTTGGCATTGTATGAATCGGGGGTGAGAGTTCCTTAGTTAAAGGAACCATACAGTTAACAACACTCCTGCCGATGCATCCTATGTGACAAGTGCCCTGGAGGCTTTAGAAGGGAGAACGCTGTGTGTGTGTGTGAAGGCTTTGTGAAATGAATATACTTGTCAGAAATCAGAGCCCCATTCTGAACTGTAACTGTTCCCTGCAAGAGGCTGTACAACAATAAAACTGTTTTGAGTTCATTGCAATTATTTTGAAGGTTCCTACTTATTGCAGCAAAGGCCTAGCACATGAATATATTGGTGACAGGTGCTCAGAGCCACAAATGCCCCTTTTACATCTGGAGTCGTTGGGGCAGGATCAAAGCATCCAGCTGTGGGCGAATCCTGGGGATAGTGATGGTTGGCATGTACTGCTGTGTATTGGGAGTGTGTTGAGATTGCAGTGTTCGGGACTGGAGCTCCCGATTGTAATATACATGAATTACTTGACGAAAACACGTATTAAGAATGGACAAGCAGAACCAGACGTTCCTTTTGCAAAATAAATTACCATAACTGATCCTGTACAGATACTGTTATTGCACCCCATCAAATTTGTGAGTGATCCTCTATGCCTGTATATATTTATGTGAAGGTAACGCTGAGTATTCTATCCTTCATATTATAAAATGTCTCTATCTTTCTCTTGCCTGTTTTTACAGCATAATTCAAATATTTAATGTTCTCATTATTAATGTCTAATATATGTTTTTTATAGGTCACGTTAATTCCTCGAGCAAAGTACATGAGAAAAAAGTAGTATTGAATTGTCCTTTGTCTGCCATGCAGAAGGAGCCCGGAAAAGACCACACTGTCTTCAAGTCAGGTTAGTTTCATATATGTCACGTTCAAGAGAGATATGCCATGTTCAAGACATTAAATGCTGAACTACCTCTTAGAGCCACTCCCAGAAACAATGTTTATTTTGCTAAGTACAATAAAAGTAGCTTGTGGGATGTGAAATATTAACAATTGCTTTATTTCAGGGCCTTGAGACCTGTATATTTGTACTGAAATTCTAAATCTGTGTTTTTAGGCTAGACAGTAGGGTTGCCACCTGGCCGGTATATTACCGGCCTGGCTGGTATTTTTGATGTTTGATCCCAATGTTATTAATAGGGAAAAAAAGATAAATATATAGGAAGGCCGGTATTTTTTTTATAGAAAAGGTGGCAACCCTACTAGACAGTGAAGTTTTTGTTTGGAGTGGCTAGTGGTATAAGGCTTATACACACACACACACACACACACATATATTTACTGTGTATAGAAGGAGCACAGTCCCTACTAACAATGGTATTTGCAATGTCATTATCAAAGCAGTAGCTTTGTTACTTACTGGTGGGACAATCAAGAGCAAACAGTTGAGGTTTACAATGAATCTGCTTGACCACGGAACAAACATTTATGTAATTTATAAAATTTATAAAATTACATAATTGTTACTGTAGTGCATGCCACAACATGTCAAAATGTAGCAGAACCCAAAGGAGATACTTTAGCACTTAAAGGAACAGCAACACCAAAAAATGAACATGTATTAAAGTAATGAAAATATCATGTAGTGTAAACACTACTATAGTTCATACAAACAAGCTACTGTGTAGCAATGGCGGAAATTGAAAAAAGGCTATATAGCACAGGTTAAATAGTGAATAATAGATAATACCATTATGTTCTACAGAGCTTATCTGCTATCTGCTATGCAACCTAAGCTTTTTCTCCTTAGAATGGCTGCTCCCATTGCTACACAGCAGCTTATTTATAGAAAGAAGTATTTCTGAAAGCAAACACACCAGTTTTACCAGCGCAGTGGAACAATGCCTTATATTTGCATTATTTTAAAACACTGTCATTTGTTTTATGTAACTGTTCCTTTAAAAGGCACATCACAGAGGTATAAAGGTATTATAATTAGTGCTTCTACGATAAAGCCAGGGATAGCGGCATACCCCTGCCCAAAATAAATATAAATGATATAATAAACTATACCATGGAGCTCATTTTCCCCTTACATGGTTGGAACAACATGTTTCATATTGTAGCTTTTCTGTTTTAGTGACCATGATTTATTTTCTTTTTATGTTTTCAGAACCCCATCTCATTATGAAGGTTGATGAAAGACAAAGACTTGCTCGAGAACGTAGAGAGGAACGAGAAAAATTAATGGGTATGTTATGTAACTATTTATCCTTTTACTTTATAGTTATATATCAAATATAATTTTGTTTGTTTGTTTCAGCACTGTTTATTTCCAAGTTCTTCAAATGATTATAACCTATTGGTTCATAAAATGACACCCATCACACTGATGCATGTGAAGGTGGGAATACCAGTTCTGCACAAAACTGGTATTTCCACCACAGCTGTGTATTCATGACAAAAGATTCAAAACACTTCATTTGATAGCTAGCAATCAAATATGCAGCACACGGGTTCAAACTGGTTTTCTGCATATTGGTCAGATACGCTTGCTAATGAAACACACTCATCTTGCTCGCAAGCCACTCTGCTTCTAAAGTTCCATCTAAGAGAATGTCTGTGTACACATCTCTAAATGATTTCATGGAGTATTGACTACATAAAAACTATAGAACCTGTTTCTTCTGGGTTCCATTTTTAAAAATGTTTAAAAAGGTTTGGCAAAAATAGTTAGGGAAGTGTAAATGAGCAAACATATACAGTATGGGGCAGATTTACTAAATTCACATGAAGGATTCAAAGTTCGATCGAATTTTGAAAAAGATTCAAATTCAAATTTTCGGATCTTTTTGAAGACCACTTTGACCAGTGAATTTTGAAAATTCAATCGAATTGAATGATTCGGATAAAATTTCATTTCAATATTCGACTATTCGACTGTCGTAGTACTTCCCCTTTACATTTTTATTTGACTGCCTACTTCGCCAGATCAAAGCTACCGAATTGTGTTTCATTATTTTTGATCAAATAGGAAATATTCGATTGATCGATAAAATCGTTGGAATGATATCATTATTTTCTCTGTTTGCCACTTTACAACTATTTCTATCTTTGCCACTTTACCAAACAATTTGCTGTTTTCCTGGTGCCAGGGTTTGGTATGTGGTTGATTGCCTAGACACATTATTGGGTAGGGCTGGGCATGACCCAGCTGTCTTAGTACATATTGGTACTAACAACAAAATTAATGGTAGTTGGAATACCTTAAAGAGTGAGTTCAGGGATTAAGACTCTAAGATTAAGGGTCTTTAAGGTCTTCTAATGTAATTTTTCTGAAATTTTGCCCACGCCACATGTAAGTTTAGGGATGTATACAATGTATACAATGTATACAATTTCTTTAAAAAAGTTTGATTTCACCTACATCCTTATGGTGAAACTAACTGCTTGTGAAATTAAAAACCAAAAACTGTGAGATTCATTCAACATTAGTAGTCATTAAGTTTGCAGAGGTCACCAAATATTTGAATTCAACCACAACCAGCCTTCAATTATAACTGCTACTTTGTCTCTACTTTGCTTTCTCAAATAATACTGACTAAAAATATGCTTTGTACACTTTTTTAATTTGGCTTTTCAGCTGCCAGAGAGTCATTATGGTTAGAGAAGGAAATACGAGCTCGGCAACACTATGAGAAGCACCTAGAGGAGCGTAAGAAAAAACTGGAAGAGCAGAGGATGAAGGAAGAAAGAAGGAAAGCAGCTGTAGATGAGAAGAGAAAGTTAAAGTTAGAAGAAGAAAAGGTAAAGTCTTGCTTTGAACTTAAAATCTCATCTGTTTCAGCCTCCTTTCATGTAAAGAATGATTCCTACATGGGTAACTCTGCATATGTTAAACTTATGTCAATGGATCTTATGCAGTATCAACAAACGGCAACATAATAAAAATTAACCTGCAGGAGTGGCTTCACTACTGCACCACTGTCTACTTGCATTTATCACCATTCTTATTTTATTTGTTTTAGAAACCACAAATAATCAAATTTTTATCTAAAACCATGAATGCCATGAAAGTTGTTAAAAGATCCGAACATAAAAAGCACAAATGAGAAAAAAGCTGAATGATGTGCTAAAAAATACAAGATGACTAACGAAAAATACCTCTAAAAATCTGTATTACAAATGGCCTGGTGGGATTAGAGCAGCTCCATTTACTTCTATAGGACCTCCACAATTTTTACTTGACCATTTTTTGTATTAGAGTTTGTAGTGGTTTTTACACTTAAAATCTCAAATCTTTTGAGTTTAAAAAAGAAATTTAGATTTTTTTATGGTTTTGATGAAAATAGAAAATAAATAAATAGACATAGCAAAACAAATTTTAGTAAATAGGCCATGTAGTATTATTTTAAGTGGTTGCTTTTCAAATTGGTACACCTGTAGGTTATTGATATGTTACATATTGTTTTCCTTTTCCATTCAAGGAACGCCATGAAGCTGTTATAAGGCGTACAACTGAAAGGAATCAGAAGATGAAGGAGAAAAACAGTAGATGGTCCTGGGGTGGAACTCTGCAAAGCAGCACAGATGCAAACAGCTCAGGTTAATAAACTGTTTTTTTTTATAGATGTCATTGGATACACAAGAGTAATGACAAAGGAAGCAGACCCTGCAGCTGGGGGGGGGGGCGCACAGGAGGTATAGGGGCCCCATGAGGCCATAATTTATATTCAGTTTCAATAAATATTGTTAAATCAGGTTAACCTATCAACATTTTTGGGGCCTGAAAAATAATTTGCTGTGGGGCCCCATCATATCTATTTACACCACTGACTGGATATCTATGAATATCATTAGTATAAGCCTAACGTATTTATCATATTAAAGTTGTATCAGTGTAATGAAATCATTGGACTTTTTAGTGTAACCTGTTGTGTTTCAACCCGCTGTCCTTAGTGATAGTTCCCTTAGATATGGGCCGGGACCTTTACAGGCCACTACTCACTGTTAATAGCAGATCTCCACAAACAGATGAACTCAACTGGACTAACACAAGTATGCAGATCTTGATGAAGTTTATTCCAAAACTGTTGTAAAATCTCCCATACATAGATCAAACCAGTAGGTCAAATAATATTGATATCACCAGGGTTGGTTAGGCAGTTGGAGTGCACTTAAAATGGCTGTTAACTGTAACTTGGAACAGTTTAAGAGGGGAGGGGGGTTAAGGGTCACAGCATCTTCCTGGACTACAGGGGGATGTGAAAAATGAATATGACAATATGCATAACACAACAAAAAACAATATACAAAGACAAGTTGTGTGTAACATAACATAACCCAATAAACAAAGTGCAGAAATGTGATTGTGTGGGTCATGTTTTAAACACCACCAAGCATAGACTGTTATATAGGTATAGTAAGAAATATACCCTTACTGCAGCCTGGAGTGTGAATGGAAAACAAGCAGTGATTAAAATGGCCCTCTCTCTCTGTGTCGCATCTTCTGATAATATGAAATGCACTGTGGATAACATAGACTTAATGCTGACAGGTGTAGGTCCAACTTTATGTGGTCCTCTTTCTGTCACAGCTTTACCGACTAACACTGTTAATACACGTGGTTATAAATATGTTATAATGTGCGTTTTTGGGATGAAAATCTACCTGTGCCAGGCATCTGAAATTTACAATAGGAAGTGACATGGGCAGTTGAACGGTTCCAGGCATTTCTCTTCCAGCAGAAGAGGTCAAAGGTGTATGAGAGGGGTCTCCTGTTTAATCTGGTTGTATAAATTTTAATTTAGAGCCCATGTTGCAGCGAGTTCAGTTGATAAAAGGTGTGAAGGAAATAATCTGACCAGTGGATGGCTTTATTCTTCTGGCTGGGCTGGACTTTTGGATCAAGTTTTCAATCACTTGTTATATTTGCTAGTATACTGGCCAGCACCTTGACAAAATAAGTATAATTGTGACTAGTTTGGAGGCATGCAGTGATGGGGCATTTTGTGGTATGTTGTTGAGTAAGGCATACAATTTTGGCTTAACTATGTCCCCATAATATTATACCAGTCAGTGAGGATACTGCTAGAGCCTGGAGCTTCCCAAATAGTGAAGGCTGGTATTGGCTCAGAGACCTCCTCAGAGTTAATCGGCAGATTTGGAAATTTTGCATTTCCTCTAGATATTTTAGGGAGAACCATTTAATGGAGGTAATGGCTAAAGGCTACAAGTGGTTGGTTCATTTTCCATTGTTTAGCAAGGGGACACTCATTCTTTTGTGGCTTTTTTCCCAACTTTTATTATAGTAACTGAAAACTTTTGAGCTAATGGTTGACATAATTTTTTTTCAACGTTTATTCAAATGTTATGGTGGAACATGTTTGGCTTCAAGGGAAACTACTCAATATCCTTAGGCCCTGTGTTGTGTTTTGGTGACCATGCTTGGGGGCAGTCATGCTTATGTGTTTGTTGGGCTCCTGAGGCGAGATACTCTGCTGGGCCCCAGGTAGCCAAGTCCAATACTGAATATATGCACAATGTATTGACCTAAGATGAGCATAAGAACCAGCTTAGTGAGTGCATGGGGAGATGAGGGCTGATATATATAGAGAATAGCAGAGCAATGCAGGGTTTTTTTGGACAGGATGGAAATTTGTCACCTGACAAAGCCGGAAAGAGAGAGGTTCAGAAAGTGAGATCAGGGAGCATCAGTAAGGCTGTATTGAATTGAATGGTGTTGAGATTCACAGAGAAAGCTAGTAAGAGGTTGTAGTTTGTTCTGGACAGAACAAGAGCATCCATCAGGCATGTTTAAGCATTAGAAGAACAAAGTAAGGGACATGTTTTCTTTTTTGCAATGTTCCTAAGAAAGAAACTAGTGGAGGGTGAGGAAGGGATCAGAAGTGATGTATACAGTAAGCTTTACGGGATTGGGACTTGCTTCCTTCCTTTACCTAGACACTCAATTCCAGAAATTGGATATCTGGTGATGTTGATTATAATTAAAAAAGCAGGGAGAAGGTCAGGTTTAAGTGGGATTTTAGAAGTTCAGTCTTGCACATATTCAATTTCAGATGGAGGGCAGCTATGCAGAATTCTATAGCAGAGGGGCATTGTGTGACATTAGCCTGAATAGCAGGGATGAAATCAGGGAAGGAAAGAGTATCCGTGTGTCATCTACATTAGGGTGATGGGATAAGCCCAAGGAGATCATGAGGTCTCCAAAAGAAATATTGTAAAGGAAGAAGAGGAGAAGGCCTAAGTCAAACCCATGAATTAACTTATGAAGATGATCTGTTACACTGAAGGTGTGCACTGGTAACAGAATGAGAACCACTGTTCTCACAGATGCTAAGCATTTGGCAGATTTTGCCTAGGTTTGCCTAGGTGCAGTAACCTATAGCAAACAATGAGCAGGTGGTTCACTGATCACATCCTATTGGTTGATATGGGCTACTGCATACCTTTAATTATATATGGTGGTAGGATCTGGATGGGAAGAGCAAGGGTTAAACTAGCCTGTAGATATGAACAGAATGTTGGATCGGGAGACATTCTTCCTGCACCCCTTGCAAGAATGCCTTGGCTTTGATGCCCATTGTATGTGCATAGTGTAGATATCAGGGTTTTATATTTAA
>CM044440.1:48805054-48828036 GCA_024363595.1 Xenopus borealis
AGGGTGAGCTGAGCAAAGATTTATTAGACTAAATATAATGATAGTATACAATTTATATCAAAGGTGAACCACCCCTTTAAGAAAGAGGTAAATCAACAAATTGTTAGGAATTGAAGAAATCCCAAAGATTTAGAATTAGTTTTTTAATAAAAATATAGGATTAGTGACAACCCCCCAATCTTGTAGACAATAATGTAAAATTTACTGGTGTTATTTTGGGATAACAATGAACATTATTCTTTAAATAATGGGCCCTTTATTGGAGCTCCTAATAAATCTGCTATAGTCCCTGTCCACTTTCCCTAATGGGCCCTGCCAGAAGCACAGTAGGAGGAGGATAGCCAATCGCAGAACTGCAGTCACACAAGCAAAGACAGACTTCAGTTCCCTACCAGGTCAGTCTCACTGCTGATTAGTTCCTATTGTTCAGTGCAGTGTACAGTGGCTCTCCTGCACAGCATTGGAAAGGAGGCAGCAGGAAGTGGATTGGATGAGTGGGACTAGTAGTGTTTTTACAGAAATTACATTATACTGTCCACTAATGGGACAGTTTGTCCATTAACCATTTGACTCATAGGAGAAAGTATGTGAATAAATGTAGATCTATTCGTTTACAGTTGGAGTGCTTGGTGAATTGGTGGAAAGGAATCCTTTGATTTCTGTGAATCACAGTGTACTTGGTATATTAGTTTATAGTTTCTCTTACGGCATATATTGGGGGAGGAGCAGTGTTTTATTGTGGTGCACGCGTAGTTTAGGGTGTGATTGCACTTCTTTCTAATTTGTGTGCAGGGTTAGCAATAGACTACTGGACTGTCTAACCCCTTACAGCAATACCCAATGTAATGTGCACCTGAGGTGGCAGATCTGTGATACAACAGCCTATGTAATATTTTTTTACACGGAGTACATTTACAGTTATACACTCTAAAAAGATAGGCCACATATACAGTTATTTATGTTGAATCAATATAGGACTGGATGTTCTTGTATATTTTATAGTCTGTGTTTAATGAGATAATTGTGGTACCTACTGCATGTTCTAAATCTTGTTTTTTAATACCTTAATTTAGCCCACCGGCCTCCTCTAAGTCAACAGGGGAGTAACTTCGTCAGCAGACTATTGATGCCCACTCATTCATACCTGGTACGGAGTAAAAGCACAGCAACCCTGTCTGGAGACACAGGTAAACGAATGAAAAAATAGAGACGTGTGGGTGTCAACTCACTATTAATGTTTTTTGAATATGTTAATACCAGTACGTTAGGACATGGTTGAAAAATAGTTTGTAACTTACTTTAATTTATATATATATATATATATATATATATATATATATAATAGGAAAAATATATATACACGCACACACAGTTAAATGTCAGGGTAAAAACAGACAGCTGTCTGAGTGTTTACCCTCTGTAATAATAATAATAATAAATGTATATTTTTTTATTATTACAGAGGGTGCAACTGTATACAGACTGTATAAGCTCACATTAATATAAATACAATATTTATATATATATATATATATATATTTTTTTTTTTTTTAAATAAATCATTTTGGACAGTTCCCGTTTGTGGGGCTGTTAGCACCCAGGCAAGCTGATACGTTTAAACATGACACTTACAAATGTTTTATGTGTAGGGTAAACAGTCAAGTCCACACTGCTATGGGGATGTTTCTAATTTTGACCTACTATTGTTAGTCCTGGTTTGAAAGTTACACATTTGATTTTAGACTGGGTGCTTCAATTTTTTTAAAGTTTTTCCACTAGACAAAACATACATGTCCCTATACTTCAACCATTTTTCTTACTCTGCTACTTTCTCCTATTTTTTTTAATTATTTGAAGTGAGCTGGTTTAGAAATCTGCTATTTTCAATTTACTTATGTAAATTGTATGGAAATGTGTTTTGAGTCACTTTATAATTTTTACTTATAGTTGGACTGATATTAACCCTATCCAATAACTAATTGTTTAACTGGACATTATGTTTTTAAAACTTTTTCCATTTCCATTTATACTGTTGTTTAGCAACCACAAACTTCTTTTTCATGTGATTTTTTGTGGAGTAGAATACAGTTTATAGTGAATGAGTAAGTGCCCCAACAGGGATGATTCACCACATTTGTCCTAATAAATGACTTTGTATTTATATGCTTTTAAATTTTTGGAAAACCCCACTTTTTCCCATTATTTCTGCACACGCCCAGTCATTCTTATCTGAATGTAAATGGAAATGCTACACAAGTCATAATGACTTACATAGTACATAACTGCATCTCATTAAGAAAACAAGTGTTCTATAAATTCAGTTTATTCTTACACTAGTTGTCTTCATTATTGTGTCTTCATGCTAACATCCACTGTCGTCCATTTCACTGTGAAAAATGTAGCAAACTGTGGGACACAATAGATAAAATTAACCCTGTAGCCAAATTAACCGAAAATAAAAAAAGGATATAAAGATTTATACAAGTATAAGATCATGGTATACTATATTGTGGACAACAAAGGGGAATTACAGCACAGGTCAACAAGAGTTAACTATGCTATAAAAATCATGTTAGAAAGCAATTGAGATCCCGCTGCCCATTGAGGCCCCTAGGTCTGATGTATCCAAATGCCTCACATTTTAGTTTGAGTTGACGCAGTGTCCCCCTCTAGGCAGTGTAGGTAAATGATCTGTAGGCATGTGTCTAAACACTTCAGGGTCAAAACAATATAAAAACAAATTGTAAAACAATTTTGCAATATTTACAGACACAGATGAATACATGTTTCTTATGATTACAAATTACCATAAAATGAAAGAAGCATTGAGGTCAGCTTTCTTTTGTCCAGTAGTCCTAACATGGCTCACTCTGCAGTCTCCAGCACATCTGCAGCCATCACATGCCATTGAGGCACATGCTTTCCAGCCTGACTACTGTCCAGAAGTTTTTTCATGTCTACTTCGGCAGATAACATCCAAACTGAATATATGGGAGCCACTTAAAAAGGACTCTGTCTAACCTATTGTTCACATCTTGTATTTCTCCCATACACTAATTAGATTTGTGGTCCCCACAGCAAACAGATGACTTATTAGCCATGTGAAACCCTGAAGGTCAGCCAGATGTCAATCAGGCAGGGTTAAAAATCATGTCGGATTGCAGCTGCATCTGTTCGTTGATGTGGTCCGGCGATCTGACCGACTGTATAGCTCCCCATATCGGGGAGAGATCGCTCGTTTGGCGATATTGCCAAATGAGCTGAGCTCTACATGTATGGCCACCTTTAGACAGAGATAATTTAAGTTTCAGTGTAACTTGAAATGTAAGCTGCCTAGAAAACTGGTTCTCTGTTGTGCTTTTACTCATATACAGTTGCAATGACCATATACAGTACATACAGTAGATAGACTAAAATAACATCAAACCCAAGATAGCAATTTATTTTATTACCTTTTTTTCATTTGTTTCAGGCACTTAGTTTACTTGTATAAAGTTATACAGTATGATGGTGTTGGTTATCACACTTTTTTATCTTTAGTGTACCATTGTTAGTGAGTCTGAGAATATTAGAAGTAAAATAGTAAAAAATGAACTAAGTCTCTAAGTACTCACGTGTACATTCCATCATAGCCTGGAGCCTTATTAGCTTTGTTTAAAAGCTTACATCCCTTGTACTGTGTGAGCTATTGATAATAAATCTGGTTAAAGGACCAGTAACATCAAAAAATTAAATTGTTTTACAGTAATAAAAATATAATGCAGTGTTGCCCTGCAATGGAAAAACTTGTTTGTTTGCTTCAGAAGCATTACTATTGTTTATATAAATAAGCTGTTGTGTAGCCATGGGGGCAACTAGTCAAAGGAGAAAAGGCTCAATTTACACAGCAGATAGCAGATAAACTCTGTAAAACATAATGTTATCTGTTATCCATTACTTATCCTGTGCCATATAGCCGTTTTTCAATTTCTGCCATTGCTACTTAGCAGCTTGTTTAGATGAACTATAGTAATGTTTCTGAAGCAAACAGATCAGTTTTAACAGCGCAGGGTAACATTACATGATATTTTCTTTAAAACACTTAAATTTTTTGGTGTTACTGTTCTTTTAAGTCTTCTATACTACTAAAATAATTTCAGGTAATCTCTAACCAAAAGGGAGAAAATAGGCAAGAAATGAAAAGAATTGTAAAAGCTTGTCGCAGAACATGCATGCTTTCTAGTTGCTGGGTGTCACTGTCCATAATATTTGTGTATGGGATCTGTTAACTGAAATACTTGTGACCTGGGAGTTTTAAATAAGGGGCCTTTCCATAAATTAGAAAACTGTTGCTTAAAGGTGTCCTGTCATGGGCAAAAAAATATTTTTTTTAAATGCAAACCCATGTCCCACTGCGTACTATTCAGTTACATTAAGAAGGAAAAACAACAGGCTGCCAGAAAGCAGTTCCCTCCTGGCACAAGTCACATGACCCGTGTCAGATTTCAAAACTAAATATAAAAAAATCTGTTTGCTCTTTTGAGAAATGGATTTCAGTGCAGAAGTCTACTGGAGCAGCAATATTAACTGATGCATTTATAAAAAGACATGTTTTCCCATGACAGTTTCCCTTTAAGGTTAATAAAATACATTTAAATGAACAGTAATGCCAAAACATTCAAATGTTTTAAAGTAATGAAAAAATAATGTACTTCTGTGCTGCACTGGACTGGCATGTTTGTTTATATAAACAAGCTGCTGTGTAGCTATGGGGGCAGTCATTCAACAAAGTGAAAAGGCACAGGATCCACAGTAGATAACAGATAAGATACAGTATGTAGTATACAATGGGATTCTGTGGAACGTATCTGTTATCTACTGTGTCTCCCGTGCTTGAATGGCTGCCCTTATGGCATGTTTATATAAACTGTAGTTGTGTTTCTCAAGCAAACACAGCAGTTTTACTAGTGCAGGGCAACAGTACATTATATTGCCATTAGTTTAAAAGACATTTTTTTGGTGTTACTGTTCCTAGCATTGTTCAGGAGAAACATAGATGTATGCTACTGCATTGACCACCAAGCAATATGTTTATTATTACAGAAAAAAGGAAAACAGACAAAAATAAGAATTCATTGCTGAAATAAAACTGTTAATGTCAGTTCTATATTTCAGAGCTTTCTAGATAATGGTTATTGGGATTATAGATCCCATACTGTACCTGTAGCCATAAGCATATACTAAATCAACAAAGAAACTAAACTTGATAAAATCAAATTGTACTTCTATCTACTGTTTGATACAAGATCACCATGTATATCTCATACTGAATATAATGATGCCAAAATAGTGTACAGCCTTTTGTTTTTCTGTCATGTCATATGCAAGAAATGTAGGCGAATGCCACATGTGCTTTGAATTCTATTTGTTTTTTGCTTGGGTTGCTTTACTGTTCTTTTCCTTGTTTTGTCAGTTATGAATTCTTGGGATATCTCTCACCTTATTTTGTTGCTCTTGTAAATCACTGTTTGACTTTAAATATTCACAAATAACTCTGTTTCGGTGGTAATTCTCAATAGTTTATAAAATCTAAAATATTTGCTTGTAAATGCAATGATAAAACCATTAATTTGATGCTGTATGACCCATATATGCATTTGCTATATAACAATGCAAATATTTCTGGATTTTACTAATACAATGCTTTGATTTTATGTGGGTTTGTAACCAATATCTTCTGTTGGCATTAACAGCAAACATTCTTTCTTCTAATCCTCACCTCCTCTTGCCTTGATGCTTTCTGCTTCTGGCTTTTCAATGTTCACATCTCCAACTGTGTTCTCTTAACAACACACTAGTCATCCCCATTTGTCCACGTTCAGCATCTTGCAGCCCCCTCAGCCTGCAGCCTAACAAGTCACCAAACGTTAAAAGTTCAGAGAGACCAAAGCTTTTTATCACAACACCGGAGACAACAACAAGAAGGAAAACAACACACTTTGCAGGCAACAATAGTGTAAGTATATATTGGGTGGTGATTTCACTGCATATTAGAATAGTAGTGACAAAGGAAAAGTTTTTTTTTACCTTGTACTGTAGTGATGCAGTGTTATAATATAATCCAGATATATAGGATGTATATGGGTCTAGCCTTAATGGGGACCTATCACTAAAAAAGAAAATGTATTATAAGCTTTATCTCATAGAATCTTTCAAAATATAATCAATCAAAATTTGTGTCCTGTTTCTAAAATATTGGCAATACCTATTATTATTTCAAGTTTAATTTGCCAACATATTACAGTATATAGTGCTTTACAGAGAGTATGTATTATTCACAGCAGTCCCTGTCCTATGTATATTAAAAGTACATTCCCCAAAATTATCATTCCTGGAGAGGGAGAATGTGCACCTCCAGAGTTATATTGTCAGGCATGGCAATACCCATTGGCCCTTGTTCAAAATAACTTCGGTAAAAACGGATGGTTCTTGAGTTAAACAGGGAAAATAGGGACATTAAATACATGCCAAGTAATGGGACCTGTTATCCAGAATGCTCGGGGCTGGGGCTTTCCTGATAAGGTAACTTTCCATAATTTAGATCTCTATACCTTAAGTCTACAAAAAAATAATTAAAACATTAAATAAACCCAACAGGACTGTTTTGTCTCAAAAAAGGTTTAAGCATTAACTATAATATTATAATTAGGCTCTGTTTTGTTACTACAGGGAAAAAAAGAATCTGAATTATTTGATTAAAATAGGTTTTATGGGAGATGGCCTTCCCATAATTCAAAGCTTTCTTGTATAAGGGGTTTCTGGATAAAATATCTCATCCCTGTACACGTTTGGTCCTTGCCAGGGCTGGGCCAAGGGGAAGGCAGAGTAGGCACATGCCTAGGGCGCAAAGCTGAGGGGGCTCCAGGCACGTACCTCCTCTGTCACCTACCCCCAGTCAGGTCTCCTCTCTGGCCGACTCTCTTCTGTTTCTTCTTCGGTTTTGTGCTCCTGTGCATGCACATGGCAGCGTCAATACGCGCATGCGCACAGCAGCGTTAATGTACACATGCACAGGTGCGCTAGGCTGGCGCCGCACCAGCTGGCTTGCCTAGGGCTCCTGCGTGGCATGGCACGGCCCTGGTCCTTGCAAATAGATAATCAATTACCAGTGCAAATATAAGCAGGCATCAATAATATAGAGTCATTATCTTTGTACTTGTAATCTAATTATCTACCTAGCCATTGAATTCATGTTGAACAAGGGAGTAGACTGCTCCTTTAAGAACTATGCTACTCATTCTTTGCCTCTCTACTGGTAACATTGCAGGTCTCTCTGACACCAAGCTGCACCAAGAAGAAACATTTTAGGGATCCTTAATGGATGGTGGGCCCTTGATCATGTTCTTTGGTGGGCTTTTTGTTCCCCAGTCCAGAACTGTGTGTGTGTGTGATTGTGTCTGTATGTTAGGGACAGGTGAATCTGTCTGCAAAAATAAAATAAAAAGTGGAGCATGGCTACAGGTACCTGTATTCAACTTAATTACATTGCTTGTAGATCACTTTCTATAAAGCCTGTTATGGTTTGAGTCTGTCTCAAAAGATAGACAAATAGCATTATGATAATGATGCGAAGATAGTTGGAATTTGGCATTAAGTACTACCATGTTGTATTTTATGTGATGGTGGTCCACACACCATATGATGGTTCCACTATGGAGTACTATGAATTACCTTTAGCAGAACAGCAAACAGAATTGCAAAAACAACAGCAACAGAGAGCACTACTTAAAAATTGTTTATCTTTTTAATTTTAGGTGGAAAAAAAAGAGAAGGAAATTCACACGGAAAATGCAGCCACATTCAACCCGAAAACAGCAAACATTGCAGTTGTTCCCAAAAAGAAATTAACCTCTCATTTCCCTGTAGGGTAAGAGTAAAAACATTGTTTTTTAATTGCAGTTTTCTCTACAAGTCATAAGAGCAAGTCAAATATGTTTTCTTACCCAGGAGCAGTATATACATCTACCGATTTTTAAATAAACAGGGCTTGTAATAAGTATGTGCCCGGTCTCATATTTTGATTTTTAAAAGACACAGTTTCTTCTTCTTATTTTTTTTATTATTGTTATTTGTGTCATACATCAGTAATAGATCAGTGGCTTGTTTTACCTTTAGTGCCTCACCAACCACCCCCCACCCCCCCACTCCAGGTTCAGGACAGTTTAAAAAGCAAAGCAAAAGCGCTTGATCAAATAAAACAACTCCCTTTCTCACATTTATGTTTATGTTGTGACTTACAAAATAGAGGCGTTATTTATTAAATTCACACACAGTTGCTGTAAAGAACCAATGATATGTATTCCAGTTTAGAATTAAAGTTCTTCTAATCCCGCTGTTCTGAACTGTCTTGTACGAGCAGTAGCAAAAAACATATATAAAGAATGCATGTATGCACACCCTATTCATTGAGCTCCTACAAATGTATATTGCTTCATTGCAATTACTTTTTACTCACCTTGTAAAATTGGGTTTTACATTGATGCACCCTCCTCCATGCCTCCATGTGCGGCTCAGCTAATATTCTGTTTCCAGGCCTCTATCATGATTTGTCTCCACACTCTCTCCACCTGCACCAATGATAGTTACCGGCTACTGTATTAATTTGTCAAATCGGATAATAAAACATTCTTCTATCAACTTTTCTAAGAGATATATAGCACTGTTAATATACCTATTGGGCCATGCAGGGCTGTTTTACGGCCTTGGTGGGCCCTGGACCTAAACCCCTTGCACGCACAATGTGGCACAATTTTCTTGAAACCATGGCCACTTTTTGGCCACACCCCCAAATTTCACACCCATTTCATTTCATCCTGCACAGGCCCTAATCTGACACACAAAAAAAATCATAAAACTGGCAGTGGGCCCCCAAAAACAGTGAGCCCTGGGCAGATGCCCCTTTAGTTCTATTATTAAAGCTGCCCTGGGGCCATGTATAAAATTGTCCCAACCAAAGGGGCTGAACAATCAGACTGACCAAATTCAGCCTATCATTTCAGTGAATAAATGAGGTAAAGATCACACTTCCTGAACTGGACAAATTACCAGATCTTTAAGCATATAGAAAACGTTCTATAATTTCAATATTTTATTGCACCCTACTTGGTGAAATATTTTACAGTATCCCATGCAGGAAAATTTTGCAGTAGTACCAGTGGCGTAACTTCTCCCTATTGGGCCCTGGTGCAGGATGGGCACCTGGGCCCCCCTGTCGGGCCCATAACTCGATAAATCCCAAGCTGGAGTGTTGATAGCACATGTGCTGTAAAATGTCCTCCTAGATAATCGCCTGCCATAACCATTATCGTGGCTCTGATGGGCCCCTAGGGGGTGGGGGCCCTGGTGCAATTGCACCCTCTGCACCCCTGATAGTTACGCCACTGAGTAGTACTTCAAATGTACCTAAAATTGTCTCATGGATTGCAAACTTACTAATATTAATTTCACTGCAGGGCTCCACATAAATCATCAGCTTCTTCATTTAGTGTTTTCAAGTCTGCTAACTCCATAAAATCATCAACAACCCATCAGCGTCCTCTCTCACCTGGAAATGTTCGACCATTAAAAAGAGAAGAGGTGAAAAAGAAAGATGAGGATAAAGGAACCGAGTCACCTGCTGAACAAATAAAGGCGAACAAACTAGATACAGTGGAACAAGAGAACAACAATGAAAGAGAGGCTGCATCTCCCATCTCAGCAGAAAGTTTGCAAGGTAGGATTGAGTCCTATTTGCTTTAGTATCTTTGCCCTCTTTGTGAAAATCACTTTGTGAATGGATGCTAACAGAGTGGGCATTTCAGTTGGGGGATGTCTAGGAGCAGAAACAGTAAGAATTTGCCAAATGTGCCTTCTATAGGTTCTGTATAGTGATAGGCGAATCTACCCAGTTTCGCTTCGCCGAAAAATTCGCGAATTTCGCTGGAAATTTGCGAACTGGTGAAAAAAATTGCGAAACGAGTCGCGGCACGTTTTTGACTCGCGTCGTTTTCGTTGCGTCAAAAACGATGCGTGACACTTTTTTTTCTAATTTTCGGCTGGCTAATTTTTGCTGGCGTTTCGTGAATTTATTCGTCAGCGGCGAATCGCGGGAATTGGCCGCGAATTCGCTCCTGGTGAATAAATTCGCCCATCACTAGTTCTGTACAGTATTCTTCATACTAACTTCCACAAATAAATGACTTCGAATTTAAAGCTCTTTTTTATCTCTAAAGTAGTTCCCAAAATAACACACCTTTCTCCTCCTGCATTCGGTCTTAAATCCTTTCTAAATCACAAGCAGCTAAACTTCAGCTCATTTCAGCTACTTCCTGGTCTAGTGTGAAATGCTGCCCCCTTTTCTGAGTTTTCATTCTCTCTTTGACAGATGAAGATGGTCAAAGTGGTGTGTGCTATGTATGCTGGTTGCCTTTGCTCCAATGGAAATAAGGTGTTCGCAGCAGGCATTAGTAATGACCAAAATTTTTTGCTTAGTTATGCCGCACAAATGACGCCCAAAGACTCCAATGGGTGAAAAAAATAGTCACTTGACTTTAATGCAATTTGGCTAATTTTTGCTGTTTTGCAAATTGTTGGCAAGCGAAATGAGTCAGATTTGCCCATCACTAGCAGGCACCTCTTTGGCTATCTTCATCATACAAGAAAGAAAGGAGAGCTGAGAAATAAAGGTGCCAGAGTTTCATGCTATACTAGGAAATCGCTAAAATGAACTGCAGTTAAACTGCTTGCCATTTAGAAACAACAAAAGAATGAATGCACGGAGAAAGGTATGTTTATCTGAGGGCTGTTTAGAGTCTTTTTAGCAGATTTTAAAATAAAAGGCTTACGTTTTCTTTAAAACATCAGACTAAGGGTCCAGGGCCCACTGGGAAGGGCTGTGCATGAAAAAAAAATAGCATTTTTGACTTACCAGAAACTCCTTTTCTCAAAGGCCACAACTGTGTTTGCAGAAAACCTGACACAATCTTTTTGCCTACCAGGTTGTAAGTTATGTTGTCTTTTTATGTTGTAAGTCTGTCCTCTCCACCTTCACAGCTTTTCATTAAAACAAATATGGTGGTATTGTAGAAGTGATACCTATATTGGCTAATAATAAATTAAAATCGCAGACTTTCAGAGCAGCAAGGCTTCATAGGGTCAAAAGCTTGCGATGCAGTTTTTTTATAGGCAATATAGGTATCACTTCTACAATACTTTTGTATTTGTTTACATTTTTATTTATCATTGAAACTAGTGAGAGTAGATGATGAAATACAGGGAGTGTTTGCAGACCACCACAATAATGTGGGGGGGGGGGTGAGGGTATTCAAGCTTGTAGTATTTTTATGTCTGATAATAGCCTGTTTCAACAAATACAAACAGGTTGGTGCAAGGCACACTGGATATCCACGCTCAGATCAGACCAGAAGAAATAATTTTATATAAAAAAAAAGATATACTTTATTATATAGTCATCTCTCGTCTGACGTGTTTCGTGTCCGAAAGACACTTAATCATATGCCTATGATTAAGTGTCTTTCGGACACGAAACGCGTCAGGCGAGAGATGACTATATAATAAAGTATATCTTTTTTTTTTTTATATATAAAATTATTTCTTCTAGTCTGATCTGAGCGTGGATATCCAGTGTGCCTTGCACCAACCTGTTTGTATTTGCGGAATGTTTGCTCCCTGAGCTGAGGGCCTGGGGCTGGAGCACCTGGGCCACACTTCTATTGTGGTAAGGATTTCTACATGGCCGAATGTGTTGCTTTAAAATTATTTGTTGTAAAAAGCCTGTTTCAAAATATGATTAACTTCTTTAGGTCTTTTAAGGGATCCACCAAAGATTAGAAATAGAACAATCATTCAAGTCCATTCCCGCTAAATGAACCCACTGTTGGACAGCTATAAAATATTTATTGAAATCTGGTACTCCTAAGCCCTCTTTTAGTTTGTTTATGGGTTTAGACCTTTTTTCATATATGTTCATTACATATTTTATGCAAATTCTGGAAAAATTCTGGTTTGGGAGTCAGTGGTAAAGCAGAGAGATAACATAGGACTTCGGGCAATATAATCATCTTAATGGACTGAATTTTGTGTGTCCAAGATATATATAATCTTTCCATGTTTTCAAAATACAACATATTTGGTGTAGTAAGGCTGAGTAATTGGCACTATAGAGGGATTGGTATGAGTAAATTCCTCCCATTTAAAATCAAATTTCAATTAGATGAGTTTAATTTGTGAATGAGGTAGATTAATATTTAGCACCCTCAATTTGAAGGAGTTAATAGTTATACCTCATAGCCTTCCAAAATGCTATAAAAGGATATTATATAAATTGGGCAGCATGGTTAATGGTCTAGTAGTGCGAGATAATATTACGTTGTCTGCGTAGAAACTTAGAACTTAGAAACTCATTGCCCCTCACTTGTACACCAAATATTATGGGATTCTGTCTAAGAGCACAAGCTAAAAGTTCACTAGTCAATAGGAAAAGCAGCAGGGAGGGGTGGCACCCCTGCCTTGTCCCGTGCTTTATTGATATTGGGTGGGAGTCAATAAAATTTAATTTTCAGTTCACAGTCCATTCATGCAAAGACAAATTTTGGAATGTATTTCACAAATTGGTTTGAAAATGGAAAAATGTTTAAATAGACTTCAAAAATATGATAAGTTATCATTGAATGCAATTTTTTGGCTTTAGGTCAGTTCTTTTTAATTCAATTAATCAATCACAAATAACAATGTTATATTTTGATTATGGTTTAATTTATTATGTTTAAACTTCTTATGCATGTGTGCTATCGTAGGGCTTAAAATACTGCTATCAAGTATGTGTAATGTATTGAAAAAAAATTTAATTTTTTTTTTTTAAACAAAACAAATATTCATATGTCATCTAAATTAAATTCTGTATTTGTACTAGCTACCTCCCCACTGCAGCCCTCTCCCATATTTGTAAGGCCTTTTGCTGGAACCAACAACCCAGAAGAAGCAACCAGAATACTTGCTGAAAAGAGGAGACTTGCTCGAGTACAGAGAGAACGTGAAGAAGAAGAAAGGATGAAAAAAGAAGAGATACAAAGGTAACAAATAACCTGTAACCCTTTCCTGGCTTACTCTTGTTGAACAGGATCACACTCCAGTATATACACAGGGAGTCTACCTGCTGGCATTTGATTTGAAGAACTGGGAAGTTAAGACTGTACAGCACAGTGCTTCTGCCTAGTGGGCACTAAGGAATACAATAACACAACATCACAAAATAAACTTTTATGCTGGCTGCAATTTTTTGCACATACCTTCCTAAGAGTAATTTTACCCCAGGCAGTGCTACCAGCAATGTAGCACACGCATACAGTACATGAAAACTCACATAGGGCCACATAATGGTATATTCTCCCCTTGGTGGTTAAATTGCTTTCTGCTCACCTGGACACCAAGGTAAAATGTATAACCTCTGGGGGTCATTTCTCTACTTTGGCCTCCAAGCCTAGGCTCTGCTTAAGTCCACTCCCAAATTCAACAATAACAGGATTGTGTTCCTCAGTGGCCTGCCTCAAATACAAAACTATATTTCCTACCCACTGGCCAACCTGTTGAATCAGTAAAGCTTGAGTATCAAATTGAGGGGGGTATATTCTGGCAATATCCCTCCATTCATTCCCGAAGTGATTGGATACAACTCACTAATTCCTGTGTATAAGCTCTCCAAAGCATCAATATAATTAAACAATACCTTCATAATTGTTCATAAATAATCCCTCCAACACACCCATACAGGTGCTAAGATCAATAGCTCCCAGTATTAAGAAATAACAAAGGCTTGCATTTGTTGTTGATAACCTGTGTTTGAGTTTGAAGTAAACAGGTATGAAGCATACATATGTATTTTGAATATCTTTATTTTAGTAATGCTACTGTATACACAGCACTGTTCATTTTTACTAGAACTGTAATACAAGCATGGGTACACACATCGCAATGAATATAAATAAAAATGCAAGTGGTGTCTGTGAAAGTATTCATAACTGAGTAATGCAGAGATGAATTCCAAAGGTAAAGAGATCAGAGAAAGAAAGGTTTATGATGACAGTTTGTGTTGGTAGTATGAAATAGCATGTAGTAATATGTGGAGGTGTAAAGGACACACATATATATATATATCATATATACCATCATACTGAATATGTAGGAAAACACCAAAAATTAACACTTGAGCAACAGATAGTTTATATCAAATTAAGTGGCATATTAAAGAATCTTACCAAACTGGTATATATATTTAAGTAAATATTGCCCTTTTACATCTCTTGCCTTGAACCACCATTTCATGATGGTCTGTGTGCTGCCTCAGAGATCACCTGACCAGAAATATTTCAACTCTAACTATAACAGGAAGAAGTGTGGAAGCAAAAGATAGAACTCTTTTGCTAAAATCAGGAGGCTGTCCTTATTTTTTAAAATGGCTATTTTATGAGTACACAATGGCACATGCTACTAAAAAAGTGTATTATGAAAACGGTTTATTTACATGAAGCAGGGTTTTACATATGAGTGGTTTTATGCAATGTCTTTTTATAGTGACCTACATTGTTTGGGGGGTATAGTTTTCCTTTAAGCTAATAAATGACTAGGTGACTCACATTTTCAGTCTTGTTTAGTTTTGTTTAATTCAGTGGTGGGTGTTCTCGCTTGCTTTTAACAGAAAGGAAAAAGAGCAATTGGCTCTTAGGAAAGCTGAAGAAATGGCTCAGCTAGAGGAAGATTCATTAAAGTTGGAGGCTGAACAAAAAAGGAAAGAAGAAGAAGAGCTCCAAGAGAGAGAAAAGTTGCTGTGCCAACTAGCAGAGGAAAAAGTGAAAAAGGAGAGAGAAGAGTTTGAGCAACTCCAAAAACAAGTATGTATCAAAGTTTCACTATTTAACTGTTATTGTGGTTCAAAAAGAGAAAATATATCTGAATTCAGAAATCAGCAATTTAGAGGAGAGCACTCAAATAGCAATTGCTGCTAGAAAAATGTTTTTTATTGACTACAAATCACACAACATGTTTCGGGCATTAGCCCTTTCTCAAGTGTATTCATATATATATATCTGAATTCATAAATAACACATTTTTATTTTAAATATATTACTGAAGGAATAATAATTGCTAAAATAAAAATGGTCAAATGAAAGAATGCTACTTTCAAAGGGTTGTGGCGTCTGATATGTATTCTGCACCACACTTTTTCACCAGCCCTAATGTGACTATAGAGCTAGTCAAATACTGGTATCATCAGCTGTGACAGGTGGATTATATTAATGTATGCGGCTGGCTACATACTCATAACAACAAGATCAGCTGCGAGAAGCTGTCAAAGCCAAAGTAGATGGCGATAATCAATGCTCAATTGACTTATATGTTGACTAATCTCACCTATCATATATTGACAAATGTGTAATTAAACATATAAACATATAACACACACACCAGCTGACATTATAGCCAGAATCCAACTTCCTGCTTTGCAGCTCTCTTCTTCCGCTGATTGGTTCCCCTGGTGACTAGACAGTAACCAATCAGTGACTTGAGGGGGGCACACGAACATAACTGTTGCTTTTGAATCTGAGCTGAATGCTGAGGATCAATTGCAAACTCACTGAACAATTATCTCCTATGTGGACCCCCTTCAAGTCGCTGACTAACTCAGAGTTACAGAGCTGAAAAGCAGGAAGTTGGATCCTGGCTATTATGTTAGACATCTAGTCACTACAAATACATTACATTTTTGGCTAACTAACAATATTAGAAACATGTTTTATTTAGCACAGTCTATCTATTTACCCAGTTTTTATTTTTACACCGAACTATTCCTTTAAAACACATTAATGAAACTTTTAATTTATATTATAATAACTATTGCCCCCAAATCTGTACATGTGCCAGCAATAAACATTGCCCCCAAATCATTATCTGTGCCAGCAGTCAGCCATAAATATTGCCCCCACATCTGTGCCTGTGCAAGCCAAACATATTGCCCCCAAATCTTTTCCTGTGCCAGCCATAAATATTGCCCCCAAATCTGTACCTGTGCCAGCTATACATATTGCCCCCAAATCTTTACGTGTGCCAGCAATAAACATTGCACCCAAATCTGTACCTGTGCCAGCAGGCAGCCATAAATATTGCCCCCAAAACTGTACTTGTGCCAGCAGTCAGCAATACACATTGCCCCCAAAACTGTACCTGTGCCAGCAATAAACATTGCCCCAAAACTGTACCTGTACCAGCAATAAATATTGCCCTCAAATCTGTACCTGTGCCATCCATACATATTGCCCCCAAATCTTTACATGTGCCAGCAATAAACATTGCAAAACTGTATCTGTGCCAGCAGCCAGCCATAAATATTGCCCCCAAAACTGTACCTGTGCCAGCAGCCAGTCAGCCATAAACTTTGCCCCAGATCTGTACCTGCACCAGCAGCCAGTCAGCAACAGCAATAAACCTTGCCCCAGATCTGTAACTGCGCCAGCACGAACCAGGAAGCATCAGAAAATAAGGCCAGTCATCTGATTCTTCATCAGCACCATTCCTCTTCATCTCTCTTCTCTCTGCTGCTCACTTTGGTGGTGACGTCGATGTCTGGATGCGTCGCTTCCAACAGCTCATGCACCGCTCGTTGAGAAGAAGCACGCCGCTGGATGCCAGCAAGTTAGAGGGAGGTTGGGGATCTATGTAGTAGCCCAACTTCCTGCATGAACCGTAAGGAATAGTGCGCGACTGTGCGGTGCAGCCCCATACAACACACACTTGAATCAGGTGGCAGCTTTTATAAAGAATAAAAAAAAATTTTAAATTCCCATTAAAAATGCGCCCCCTTCTGATTGCGCTCTAGGCAGGCGCCTACTCTGCCTACCCCTAGTTCCGGCCCTGATATAAACTAAATATCAATATAATCTTTTGTCTGTGTAATAAAGTAAATTGCACTCATGAGGTAACCAACTTTGTATCCCCTCTTATAGAAAGAAGACGCAGAGCGTATTAGAATAGAACGTGAGAAACATTTTCAAAAGGAGGAGCAGGAACGTTCAGAAAGGAAGAAGGTGAGTTGAATTTCCTTCTGTTGTGTTTTGATAGCCGAGTATAACAGGGCTTTATTAGTTGGTTCGTGCAGCCATCACACAACAGTAACATAAACTGTTCTTAAACAGTAAAGACAGTCCTGTGTATACACAGCATAACTCATGTGCACAGTGACCTCTAAAGGCCATTTGTATAAACACTGTTAGAAAACACGCTTGCACTCCCTGGCCTTCCCTTTAACTAGCGCTCGGTGCCCAGTTCTTTAGGGATACGGCGATCCCACTTTGTCAATCCTGGAGCATAAAGTACTGGCACTCGATGCGTTGCAGTAGGGGGTGATCCCCTAAATGTTTATTCAGTCATACAAACAGCACAACGTTTCGGGGGCAGTCCCCTGACGAAGGGGACTGCCCCCGAAACGTTGTGCTGTTTGTATGACTGAATAAACATTTAGGGGATCACCCCCTACTGCAACGCATCGAGTGCCAGTACTTTATGCTCCACATTTGTATAAACACCACATATTCCCCCTATAGTAGGAAAGCATTTGGGCACATGTAATAAAAAACAACAATGAAACAGTACGTATCTTAAAGCAATAATATACATTCTTCACATCACATATCCTTGGTCCATGCATGTAGTTTTCTGTTTATCTCAGCATGCCTTATAGGTTCACTTTCTTCAGGCCTATTGCAGTTGGCATCAGGAGTAGGAAAATTTCCTTCATCAGATGAGGCTTCTCCAAGTCCAATCTAAGACTTGCATTCCATATGGGTCCATCAGACAGTTTATATGTGTATGGTCCTCGCTGGCATCTCACTTTAGCACTCTCTCAAAGCTGCTACAAATTGTTCTGTGGATTCTCCATTATGGTGTCCACTTTGGTGAAATGTATATCTTTCAGCAACCACATTTACTCTTGGCACGAAAAAGTTCTTTATATCAGTAAGAGCAGTTTCATAAGTCTCATCAGGTAATGGTAATGTGTAGAATATACGCTGTCCCTCTGCTCCCAGGCAGTGAATAAATAAAGCGCGTTTTCTAGCAGCAGAAATCTCCCCTTGGTCAGCAGCAATAATGTAATTATCAAACATACGGATCCAAGCAGTAAAAGGTATGGTAGGCTTACCAGGGTTTAGGGTTGCCACCTGGTCAGTATTTAAAGCTGCAGTCTGCTGCAGAGGTAGAAGAGACATCTCGTCGCCAAATTTGTTGTGTTTTGATGAGCAGAGTATAAAAGGGCTTTATTAGCAGGTTTGTGCAGCCATTACACAACAGTAACATAAACTCTATATCTTCTTAAACGGTATTGACAGTCCTGTGTATACACAGCATAAATCCTGTGCATTGTAACCTCTGCAGGCCATTTGTATAAACACTACACCTTTCTTTCGTCTCTATAATTTTTAAATTAGGATCACAACAGTCCAATATTTTGTCATGAAACATTGGTTTGATACAGTTTTAGATAAGTTATATGGACTAGCATGTTTGCTCAAATAGTTTGGAAAGAGGAATAGAAGACTCCCTGTGTTTATATTGTATTAGAGAGAGCTTGGGTATCCCTGTGGGGTTCTGTTTAAGTAAACTGCCAATACTCATATTTTTTAATGAATTACTATTATTGAAAAAGCAAACAAGCTTGGTCTCATACAATATCCACCCTACAAATTCTCTGATTTATCAGTGTTTCAACTATGACTAGGCAGGCGAATGTAATATGGTCTAACAACCAATGTCTTCCATGCACTATAGGGGCCAGAAAGAGAGGTTGCCTGTTCATATTATATTATGTATTGATTTTAGCTTTCTAAAAGTTAGCAATGCCCAGCACACATGGGATTATGGGTATAAAGACATTGGTAATCAATATATGAAAGTGAGAAACCTCTTTCCTAAAAGTGAGGTATTCTGTAAGGACACAATTAGATCAGATGAGATGTCATCCTTTCTCATTTCTCAAAGCTAATTCCCCTTCTATTTGCAATTCATCCCAGTTTAAGAGACTGAACCCTGAAATTATTCAGCCAAGTGCTATGTGAAGCCAAATATTCTTCCCTAAACCAAGACTTTAATCATATATTTAGCTCCCTAAGCTTCTGACTGCCTTTCTAATGTTACACTGAAATGCAAAATGCTGAAATGTAATATCTCAGTATCTCAGAAATAATCACATTGCTTAGGCTTTAAAGGGCAAGGAAAGGCAAAGAAATAAAATCCCATTTTTACTTTCTTTAATGAAAAAGAAATCTATCTCCAATATACTTTAATTAAAAAATGTGTACCGTTTTTATAAGAAACCTGACTGTATGCGGTGAAATTCTCCCTTCATTTAGTGCTGTGGATAGGAATTTGCAGACAGTCCCTAACTTCTGGCAGGGAAACAATCATACTTATGAACAGCAGGGGGAGCCCCTGCCTTACTTACCAGCCATGCAGAACTCAAGCAGCTTTGTTTTTTGATCATTTATGACAATCCCTAAGCAGCACAGACCATACTGAGCATGTGCAGTGCCAGTGTCAGACAAAGATGTATAACAAAGTTACAAGATGACAGCCCCCTGTGGCCAACTTTGAAAGCATAAATCATTTGTTTGATTAGACTTGTGGTGCAGTAAATTCATGTTTATGTTTATACATAATTTCTAGCCTTAATCTATTTTAGACTTTCCTTGTCCTTTAAAGCTTAGGCTTTAAGGTCAACCATAAACCAAACATATTGCCAATTTCTTTAAGGCAGGTTGAGCTATGCCACCAGGAAACAATCAGATATTGCTAGTAATTGGATCCCTCAAATCACAATCTGCCTAGGTCTAGCCCTGGTCTCCTCCCTGCCACTACTAAAGGGGTGTGGTCTCCCAGCATATTAAAGATCAGTTCTATAGAAAATCACCATTCCTTCTGAAATATGGAAAATCTGTTTGGATGCATTTTGAGCATTTGCATCCCTTTTCCTCTTCCCCATGCTATATATTCTAGTTTTTACCTAAATAACTACTACAGCATCCAACAGGTGGTACAAACATTAGTACCAACTTGATCCACGGAATAAACATTAATACCAACTTGATCCATGGACTGGCCAAGTTCCCCTTTTGGATTTGGGAACTAATTTTTCCTTCTCTGAGGCGAATTGCAGAGGCTTCATGTAGGTTTTTTGCTTTCCACTAACTGTAAAAGCCAAAAATGTTGAACACAATGGACACGTGCCTTTTACCAACCTCATTTACTAGGTTACTTTGTTATTTCCACCCACAATACTATCTGTCCCAGATCATTACTGCATAGTGAGCAAGGGACTACCAGTGTTTAAATTTGCTACTCTTAGGGGCCCACTTACAAACAAACTTATCAAATTGCACTGCACTGATCATATTGGACCACTTTTAATCCATTCATACTTTTAGAGGTTTTTGGATTTTTCTTGGTGCTAGGAATTGTCTGAAAAACTCAAATTGTTAGAAATTTTTAATTTAAAAGTATTCATATTTTCTAGAGCATCAGTCAGTGTTTTTTTCGTTCATACTTTTTCTATTCTGATAATTTTATTGATAATTTCTATTTTAATAAATTCAGTGCCATTTGTGGTTTTAGGGCTTGTGAGTTTAGTTGAGGTTTCAAAAATATCTAAAACCACTAAATGCTGACCTTAAGAAGCCTCCAAATCTTGAACAGGAGTTTCTAGTTTGGTATTTTGCTCACATCCACCACAGTAATAAGCAACATGGAACCGTCATATTTAAGGTAAACTGTTCATTGAGTTAAGCTGTCAGTCTTTATATATCCAAAGTATCATTTTCAAAGTTCACAAAAAAATGTATTAAACTCTTGAAGTTGGATAACACATTTTTAAAATAGACTCATTTCCAGTGCAATACCAATCACACCATTCCTCATGGACAAAGTCACATACTAGCTATATGGAATAATACAAAGCCACACATGTTCATCCATCACGTTCAGCCCCTCATAATGCACATACACACATTCATAGCATCCTAAACTATATATACAAATATCTAGACTAATTATAGTTTTTAGTATCACCATAGCCTATGATATTATGTATGTCCATGAAATCATCCGAGCCACTCAAGGTATTAATAGAATCTGTCATTACAAAATCACCCAGCAGGGCATTCCACAACCTCACTTCTCTCACCATGAAGAACCACTTATGTTGCTTCAAATGAAAGTGCAAAGGGAGGCCTCTGGTGCATTGATCCCTTTTATCTGAAACAATATTCTTTGCAATGTATCTCTAAATATACGTGTAAAGAGCAATCATGTCCCCTAGCTAATGTCTTTTTTCCAGGGAAAACACCCCAAACTTGACAGTCTACCCTCGTAATTTAAAGATGCAGACATCTACACTCTCTCATTAATATCCTTCTTAAGGCTGGAGCCCAAAACCTACACTAAAGGAGAGGCCTTACCAGGAACCTTTGAAGGCAAAATTATGCTTTTGTCCCTTGAATTAATGCAGTTTTTTTATGCCATTCAGTATTTGATTTAATAGCCACATAATGACTTTGCCTGGAATTAGACAACTTATCTGCAAAAATCCCCAGGAAACTTCCAATACACTGACATTTACTGTATAACTTGCATTTTATTATTTCTACCAGAATGTCTAACCTTGTATTTATCATAACTGAACTTCATTTTTCTGTTTGCTGCCCTGATTTATAATTTAGTCAAATCACTCTAAAAGTGGTAACATCCTGCATATAGATTTGCACAACTGATAGATTTGCACAACTGAGTATCATAAGTAAGAATATAAACAGTACTTTCAAAGCTCTAGGCCATTAGCAAAACAAGTTAAAAAAAAAACAAAGCACCACTGACAGACTCCTGTGCTACTCAACTAACAACCTTTATCCAATTAGAAAATCTTCCATTTACCACCATTCTTTGTAATCTATCCTTCAGCCAGTTCTCTTTCCAAGTATATATATTATGTTCCATGCCAATATTCCTTAATTTAACTAGTAACCTTCTGTGTGGTATTCAGCATCAGACTGCGTGTCTTTGGCATTCTGGGGCTGCCACCTAGTGGGCCCTCCACCCCACCCACAAAGGCCTCAGACACAATCCCTCTCCCAAGTACCCTCCCCAAGCCACACAGCTCCCTCCTCCCCAAATTCTATCTCCAAGTTGCAGCACTAACATCATTTCCCTTGTGTGCTGTCTCTGCATCTACTCACAGACAGCAGCCAAGTAACAAGTCAGGTGTGGCAGGGTCCAGAAGGCCTGGAGCACACAGTCTTTTCTTTTGGTGCCCTGACGACCAAGTCCAATGCTAGCATTACTATATCAAATGCTTTAGCAAATTCTAATAGTATATTATTATAGTACATTATGTGTTCACTACCATCATATGTTCAATGTTCCTGCTCATCTCCTCATAAAAGGTAATTAAACTAATCTGGCAAGATTTGATATGCATAAAACTGTGCTGACACAAACTCATAGTATTAGGATTTGCAAGTCAAGTCAGGCTAACTGGCCTAAAGTCTTGAGACTGAGAAAAGGATCAATTTTGAACAGCTACACCACATTAGCAAGTCTCCAGTCACACAGCACCATGTCAGACCAATGAATCCTGAAAAATCGATGCCAGGCTCACTATGTCAGACTCAATGTATCCTGAAAAATCAAGTAAGGAGGTTTGGCAATCACAGAGCTAGGCTTGTTTAGTACCCTGGGATTAATACCATTTGGTTTGAGTCTTTGTTTACCTTTAAATGTTTGTATCTTTGTATTTCCTCATGCATGAATCTTGCATCACTAGTTGTGTTCCTAGAATTGGGACTATTATGAAGGAAGTAACCATTCAGAATCTCTGCTTTTTTTCTGTTCTCTTGAACCAGCTGACCCCC
>CM044440.1:48852397-48868713 GCA_024363595.1 Xenopus borealis
ATATATATATATAAGTCAAGGATACTTTTAACTTTTGTAGATTGAGATAACAAAAGCACGATGGGAAAAAACTTCATCCAAGGCTATTTTTTATTTAATTTTTTGGGGATTGTGTATGAGGAGAGTATAACAGTGCTTTATTAGCAGGTTCATGCAGCCATTACATTGTCCACGTTGGCGATATTTATATCTTTCAGCAACAACATTTATTCTTGGAACAAAAAAGTTCTTTATAGCAGTAAGAGCAGTTTCATAAGTATCATCAGGTGATGGTAGAAAAGGGGCAGGTTGCTGCAGAGGTTTGTCGCCATTTGTTGTGTTTGGTAGCCGAGGATGAGGAGAATATAACAGTGCTTTACTAGCATGTTCATGCAGCCATTACAGACTGGTTAAATTTAAGTTCATTGTTTAATCGTGCATGCCTAACTTTCCATATACCAGAAAGACCATTAAAGACCATAATTTTTAAAAATTAGTTTGTATATATACAGGGAAAAAAAACACCAAGACATATTTAACTTTAAAATCGCTTTTTAAAATCGTTTTTATTAAGAAATAACTTACTGATACTCCACTTGCACTCCTCTTCGGAAAAGGCAATTGGGCGATCCATCGTGCCGCGCTCAATTTCTCCCCCCTGCCTTCTTTATAGGAGATAGCCAAGGAGGAGATGGAGATGAAGCGCAGCAGGATGGATTGTTGCCCTGTCACGTTTTCTGAAGAGAAGCGCAAGTGGAGTGTTGCAAAGTTATTTCTCAATAAAGACTTATTAAATTACAATGTCATTACGGCTAAAAGAGAATGTGAAAGTATGGATGCCATAGTCAGTGATATAAAGTAACTCAGCTGGGCCCCCATACAAAAATTAAATGATCTGCACCCTCGGCTGGCACTGAAAAGTAGTGATGGGTGAATTTATTTGCCAGGGGCGAATTCCCGCAATTCGCGAATCGCCAGCGAAATTTCGCTTTGCGAAAATTCGCCAGAAAAACACGACGCGCCAAAGTTGACGTGACGCGCATCAAAAGCGTCCCGCGACTCGTTTCGCGAATTTTTCGCCAATTCACAAATTTTTCTGCAAATTTTTTCAGCGAAGCAAATCTCGGGAGATTCGCCCATCACTACTGAAAAGGCTGCATAATACATACATGCTCTTGGTGAAAAGACTGCATAATACATGCTCTTGGTAGGTTTCTAAATATCACATGGAATAATTTGTATTCACAGTGCAGTATTGTGACAATTAGGCCCTTGCCATGCCTTGAAGTAATGGGCAAAAATTGTAGAACTACAATAAATTATCGCATTTTCTGTTTACCATCATAGCTGCAGTGTTAAAAGTATATTATGTTGCAGTAGCACATTACCAGAATGCGAAAGTTGTTTTATAACAGAGGCTGCATGGAAGGAGAGTTCTTTGTGCTCCACTTGCCCTGCCAGTTTCACCAGGCATCTGATCAGTCCTTTGTCCTTCCTTTCAATTAGATACTCCCTTATGATGTCTGAAATGAGAGGAGATTTATATATATATATACATACAGTATATATATATATATATATATATATTCTTTCAACAAAATAGATAACAGTGGTATGTCTTTTATTTTCCAGGAACATCTGACTACTGGGGTGTTTTCTGAACAAAGATTTTTAGTGAAGCAATATGAAATTAAATCAAATGTGAAAAAATGGCTGTGCAAAAATTTGGGTACCCTTTGGGTAATTTTGCTAATTTGAATGCACAGTTCGGTAACTGCTCAATACTGATTACTGGCAACACCAGATTGGTTGGATAAGCTCATAAAGCCTTGACCTTCATAGGCCAGTGTGTCCAATCATGAGAAAAGGTATTTAAGGTGGCCAATTGCAAGTTATGCTTCTGTTTGACTCTCCTCTGAAGAGTGACAACATGGGATCCTCAAAGTAACTCTCAAAAGATCTGAAAACATAGAATGTTCAGTATTGTGGTTTAGGGGAAGGCTACAAAAACAATATCTTGCTGCAGATGGTGTATCTGTACATCGTTCTGCAATTCAGCGCATTTTGCACAAAAAACATCTCTATGGCAGGGTTATGAGAAAGAGAGTCACTGTTGTATGCAAAAGCTCATTTAAACAAGCCACAGTAATTTTGGAACAAAGTGCTTTGGACTGATGATACAACAATTGAGTTATTTGGCCATAACAAAAAGCACTTTGCATGGCAGAAGAATAACACCACATTCCAAGAAAGACACCTGCTACCTACTGTAAAATTTGGTGGAGGTGCCATCATGCTGTGGAGCTGTGTGGCTATAATGTTCACGCATCAGTCACAAAGTTGAAGTTACCCAGCAGTTGGATTTTCCAACAAGACAATAACCCTAAACACACTCTACAAAGGCATTTATGCAGAGGGAGAAGTACAATATTCTGGAATGGCCGTCACAGTCCCCCGACTTGAATATCATCAAAAATCTATGGGATGATTTGAAGCAGGCTGTCCATGCTCGGCAGCCATCAAATTTTTTTTATTTATTTAACAGTTTTTTTACAAAATAAATCAAGTAACAAAAATAAACATAGATACATAATAAGAGATAAATAAGTAAATTATAGTAAATAGTAGATTAAGAGTGATGAGAGTACAAATACCTGTGCTATTTCATTATCGTACACTTCCAATGTTCACAAATTTAACCCTTGAACTGTCTCTTTAACCTTCAAGCTACATAAAGCAGTTACCCTTTTATTATTATTATTCCGGCTGGGACCCTTTGCTAAATCCTCAGATACAGCATATTTAAATTTAAAAAAATTAAAAAATTTGAAGCACTGTCTCTTTTAAAAACTTCGAATTTGCCACTTCACCACCTTAAAGCTGCCAAATTGCCATTGTAGCATATGGAAAATCCTGGAAAGTCCTGGAAAATCCATTTTGAAAATCGTTCGATTCGAACAATGTGATCGAACGATTAGAATTGGATTGAAACAGGTCCATTTTGGCTCGAAAATGGCCCCCCAAAAAAATTTGATGGTTTGAATATCAAATTTTTTTTACTTCGAAATTCGACCAATAGTAAATCTCCCCATAAAGTAAAAAAGTTTCAGGTTATCCATTTTTTTCCCCCTGCACTCCACTTACTTATTACTCAATGGGCAAATCTTTACAAATCAACTGGCTGCACGGCTTTAAAGCCATTAGCGTTGCTCCATTCTTTGGATGGCAAGAAAGCAGCAGCAACTGTGTTGTCAGTATTAGTTTGGGTAATTGAAAACCCAACCCAAATAATACTTGCCCCAATGTAGCCCTTTCTGTTTGTAACAAAAGGTGATCACACCCCTATAATTAGTTGGACTATTACTTTATAATCTGTGAATAGTTCAAAGACTTCAGTCTTCCCATTCTTCTCCACAATTTCTTCCTTAATAATTGGTTTAAAAGCATGCTTAACATACTGTACAAACATTGTCCTCTTCCTTTTCTATCTGCCCCCTCTCTCTCTAAACAGAATATAGTTCTCAACATTTACTGCACAATCATGTGATATCATACCTCTCATCTAGAACAATGAACTCCAACTTTCTCAGCCTTACCAGCCAATTTTCTTGCTTTTTTTTTTAAATAACCATGGGCTAATGGAAACATATGAACATAAAAGCTAAATAAGCATGGAATAGACTTTGTATTATACAATGGGCACAGTACAATGTGGTTAGGACTGCTAACTTGAAGTTCAGGGGTTTGATTCTTCACTGGGCATCAGTCCTTCTAAATAAATGAATGCATTTTAGGCTGGGGACAGACAGGGAGATTCGGGGAGAGTCTGTCGCCTGGCGTTAAATAGCAGGCGACAATCTCCTCGAACTTCCTGACATACAGTCAGTAATAACCACATTAAAATATGAATTAAGCAAGAGTGCTTCTAGATAGGACTTGTTAAATCTAATGGGTTTCAGTAAATTCATTAAAATAATCAGGAGCCAATTCTGCTCTAGAAAGAAATTTACCATATTTAGTCAGCTCTGCAAGACATGATGCCACATACTGTAAGGGTTCTTCTTCATTGTTAGGATTAAGTAGAGCTTGAAGCAATTCCTCAAGGCACTGGCTCTGTATGATCACCTGTAAATATATATTTTTCACTGTGACTTCATGCAGTTTATCAACTACAATGACATTCTAAAGATGCTTAGTATATAATGAACCCACATTTCATATTACTGGTGTTTGTTATATTGATAGATAGATGAAACCAGGGTTCAAAATTTTTGCTTAGTAAAGTGCCTAACTCCTCCCTGGATCAACTTTGTGCTGAGTTCATTTCAGTAACTTGGTATCTTGTCTAAAAATAGTATCCAACCCTTTCTTACAGTGTGAGCCTGAGGTATTGAGGGTCTATAGGGGACCATCATCTCAAGGACAGCCCCTGCAACTCCCCTGCTACATAATGATTCTCACTGCCTCTTCTGGGTACTGTAAAATTCAAACAAAACCAGCAATTTACTTACCCCACCTCGCAGATTACAATCAATCAGCAGACCTGGGGTGACACAACCTGTGTTATGCTGGCCCAGTTTGACCCTGCTCTCTTAAAGCAGGAGAGAGCAGGTGTCTGCAAGTAAAACAGCCTCTAGGGAGAAAATTCCACAACTTCACAGCTTCCTGTTAAAATAACCCTTTCTGCATCTTAACATGAAACTCTTTTTCTTCTAACCTAAGAGAATGCCCTTGCATCTGCTGGAAAAAATGGTAAATAATGCATTTATTGTATGGTCCACTTGCATATACTGTATATGCAAAGTTGCAAATCCCCCCATTCTACACTGTGAACAATCCCAATTTAGCAACTTTTCCTCATAAATGGGACCAGCTATAGGCATTATCAACTTAGTAGCTCTTCTTGGGACTTTCTCTTTTTCATTAATATCCTTTGAAACATTGTAAACCAAAACTATACTGCATATTCAAAATGGGGCCTTACCAGTGTGTAAAAATGGACTATAACTCTCTCCTCCAAGGAATCTATTATGGGGGGCAATACACCTTGTTTGCCTTTGCTGTTGTTCACTAGAACAGTAACCGAGTAATTTAGGCTGAAAAAAGACACATGCCCACCAAGTTCAACTATTTTTGTTTGTATGATACCTGCGAAACTGCTAGTCTATCCAGAAGCCTCTCCAACTTGCCTCAGAGGCAGTGGTGTAACTACTCCCTGGTGGGCCCGGCACAGGATGGGCACCTGGGTCTCCCTGTGGGGCCCTTACCTCTATAAATCCCATGCTGGAGTTTTGATGGCATGTGGGCTGTAAAATCTCCCCCTAGATAACTGCCTGCCATAACCATTTTCGTGGCTCCAATGGGCCCCAGGGGGATGGGGTCCCTGGTGCAATTGCACCCCTGGTAGTTACGCCACTGCTCAGAGAATGAAAAAAAAATCCTTTCTGACTCCAAGATGGCAATCGGACCAGTCCCTGGATCAAACTTATTCTAAGAGCTGTTTTCAATAACCCTGTATTCTCACACTTGCTAAAAGGCATTCAATCCCTTCTTGAATCTGCGTAATCTATCTGCCACTGCAACTACTTTAGGGAGAGAATTCCACAGCTATACAGTTCTTACTGTAAGAAATCCTTTCCGAATATTAAGATGAAACAGCCTTTTTTCAAATCTGAATGAATGCCCTTGTGGCTGCTGATGTGCAACATTTAATTTACTGAGGTATCTGTGATGCCAAATACCAAATGTATCCTAATACCATAAGTATTTCCTCACTTGCAAAAGGCATCCAATCTTGTATACACTATACTACTATATAATACTTGTATACACTACTATACATATCTAATTGTCTACAAGTAATATCATTTCAGAGACAGAATTCCAGAGCTTACCTCTACGTTCTCAGACTGGCTTAAATTCTGTAAAGTGCAGGCAGCATGAACCACAGCCACTGAATTTGTCCTCTCTGTCTGCATCAGCACTACTAGATGAGTAAGCAGTTCCTTACACAACACAGCATCCTAGAGGAAAAAAGTATTTTTCATGTCTAGGTGTCCCACAAGAACAGTCTGATGTTCCTGTTCAGTTTTTCAACTGTGTTCCAGCATGGGAGAAAGTGACAGAAGAAAGAACTGTTCTTATTTTGCTCTCTTTATAAATCCATCAAAAACCTCAGATAATATTTCCATGTCTCCTGTGCAGAGCAATGCCAGAACAGACCTCTTTCTTTCTTATGACACATTCTGCTTACTGTAGCACAGTCAAATAATAGCCAGCAGATGGCAACATTATCACAAAAATCATTTTATTAGCAGTATGCCATTTTCTTAATATACTGAAATCTTAAAAAAGTAAATTAAAAAAGTGCTTAAAATATCACTCACTTGTGAAGGCCTATTTATTACAGGTTGGATTTTAGTGGTTTAGATGTTTTGGAAACCAGGACTAAACTCACAAAGTCTAAAACCACTATTGTTATTGAATGTATTGAAAGGTCCAACTATAAAAGTGAATAAAAATGTATCTGATAGAATCATCTCCCATTGATGTCTATAGCAATGCAACAACTTTTACTTAGTTTGGTATTGAAGGCTTTCGTGGTTTTTACATTTAATAAATGTTGAATTTTTAGAGCTTTTTAGAAATATAGGAAAAGCACCATTTTTTTGTGAAAAAGTTGCAATTCGATAAAATGGTAAATGGGTCTCGTGGATTAATTTGTTTTAAAGTTTAGCATTTTCTTTAAACTAACTGAAAAGTGATTGCACATATTTACCATGTTTCCTGGAGGATGGGTCATAGTGCAGAGAAGTGTAATAGAAGCCTGTCGGACATCTTTACTGTTTGAGATAAGCAAGGTTAGTAGCAGAGGTATAACATCCAGGGACTGAAGATGAGCTCGAATTTCGGCTAGGAATGAAAAATTAAGCCTTATTTAGTTTAGAAATAGCAGAAGGCAAAGTGATAATTGTATTGATAGATTTGAATTTAGTGACCTAAACCTCTACACCAAGGGGGTTATTTATCTAAATCCGGAATGACCAAATCTCTGACCAAATCCATCCTGACTTTTACCCCCATTTATCAATAAATTCTCACTAATATTTCTTCTGCAGGAAAAACCCCGAATTGTACAATTTTTTCCAATGTGCTGCCCAAAACTTTTTTTGGATTTGCCACCAAAACAACAAAATCTTCAGATTATTGAACTAAACCCAGGGTACAGCAGGAAATATTCAAAATGTCGATGGGACGTCTACTTGAACTCAGCCGGTGTGAGTTGGAGTACTTGTTTTTGGACTTTTAACACCATCGTGATTTAATAGATCACAAACAAAAATTTGGGTTTTTCTCCAAAAAATTGTGTTTTTACCCTTTAAATGTCCAAAAAGAAAAGAATATGGACTTTATTAAATAATAAAAAGTGTTTACACTTGAACACAAGATACTGAGAAGATAAACAATGGTTACATAAAATATACAGCATGAAGAACCCTGCTGAAAATATTCATATTAGAAGAGAAGGAAAAGTTAAAAATGACTAGGGGAGCCCCAAGTCATTCTAGTCACTTAGCTGTTACCCCAGGCTGATGGCCCTCTTGTAAAGAAATGCACAAGTCTGGGGTAACACTTGCAAAGTATATCTTAAACTAGACTGTAATTTTAACACACTGTAAATACACTGAATTATCATTATTTTGGCAGAATATGTAAGAAGTTTGTTTATATATGAATATGCAAATGGAGATTTGAAGGGTTCTTACCATTTGAAGCTAGGTTATTCAGACAATGGCATGCTTGGCTTGATACCTGATCAAGGGGAAAAACACAACATAAAAATGTTTTATTATACATATGGTAGACTTAGGTATATGTAGACAGGGGAGGGCAAGTAAGCTAAAATCATATAAGGTAGCATCCCACTGAAGACGAACCTATTCATGACAATGCAGAAGACAACCTAGTTAAGGCTTGCCTTGGGGTGGGAAGTATAAAAAACATTTTGCGTTGTGGGGAGGTCAGGGTAGGGCAACTACTCCTTCTTGCCCCCTTCTGCAGACACCCATGAAGTTCATTTACTATTCCATTCACTCAGCATTATTATAATCTATTTATAATAGTTACACATTTACATAGTTAAATTGAGTAGAAAGCCAAAGTCCATCAAGTTAAACCCCTCCAAATGAAAAATCCCATTGGATTGCGGCCGCATCTGTTCGTTGATGCAGTTCCGTGACCCAACCGCCCATATGGCCTCCGTTATGATCCGATAGTTGGGCCCTAGGGCCCACGATCGGATCAGCCCGATATCGCCCACCTCAAGGTGGGCTTATCGGGGAGAGATCTGCTCGTTTGGCGATGTCGCCAAACGAGCGGATCTCTCAGTGTATGGCCACCTTTAGGGACTGAGACCAAAACTGTCATTCCAGAGTCAAGGTTCCTGATTACCTCCTCATAAAAGACAATTAAATTAGTTTGGTAAGATTTGTTGCTCAAAAAATCATGCTGCCACAAACAAATTCAGCCTATTTATCAAGTGAAACCTGCTTAACTACTAGAAGATTCTGAGTAAGGTGAGAAAACCCCTCTGCAGCCACTCCAATTTGCCTTTTGGGGGGGGGGGTTCCTTCCTGACTCCCAAGAGGACAATCTGACCAGTCCCTGGATCAATCTTGTACTAAGTGCTACAGTATTTTCAATAACCATGTTAACTTTGTGAGAGAGTTAATTTTTATGACTTTTTGTCAAGCATCCAATCCTTTCGTGAAGCATGTATCTGAGAATTCAGAGAGAGAATTCCACAACTACACAGCACTGTAAAAAAAAAACATTCTACAGTGGTGCAGTCCTCAAAATTTTAACCAGTGGAAAGGAATTACAACTACTTTCATGCAGCTACAAGTGGCTGTGATCATGCTGCTCACAGAGGTTTCAGTTTAAAAACAGAGCATTGGACTCTAACCCTTCTCCAATCATACAAAGCATTGTGAATTTTTTGTACTGTATTAGGGAGATGACGGTACCAGTGACTGCTACCACAGCTCCAGTCCTGTTCTAGCTTATTGCCCTTGACCTTTTACTGTGTCCAAGCATATGCTGATACAACAAGAATACACCAAACCAGATAACAAGAAAAACAAGTGTTGAGTGCTGAGTATGGGCAACTTCACTGTATTTAATTATACCTGATAATTGTCTTCTGAAAGTTATACATTACCTTCATCCAAATTCTTTACAGGTTGCATACAGCCTTGGGAGACTAACATTAACATAATGTTTTATGTATATGGTTGAGAATAGTGAAAAATGCTCCTTTTCTCACTACCATCGGTAAGTTACATATGCTATCATATAGTACCAGCCTGAGGAGAACATAAGGGAAACAGAGTAGTTGAAATCTGAGAGGTGGGATATGAGGCAAGCCAGGAAAGGAACAAATAAAAAGGAAAGAACTAAAGGTCCACTAATTGTAAAAAGTTATCGTAAAAGTTAAGTAGTATATTTAATTTTAACATGTAGATATACAAATTAGTTTGACTTGAGCCAAAGATATATTATTTTAAATAAAACACTAATATAGTATATAGGTTCAGTGCAAGCTCTATTTATTGAACTCTCATAGAACACACAGGTAATAATGCCCCACTAAAATATTAATATAAGACATTTACTTATATAACAGTCCAAGAAACTAAATTAATTTTGGGTTTCCCACTTGAAGGTAAGACATATAATAAAGATATGAAATAATTATTTATTCATTAATTACCTTTTGAACAGATGAAGACATCAGAGAGACAAGCATTCGGAGAAGAAATTTGTCACCAATTTGCAGCATATCTTTATGGTGGTCTGTATTTGTAGCAATGTTACCCAAGGAGGCACAGCTGTAGTACTGCATGGAAAAAAAACTCTTATAAGACAAAGCTATAAACTGGAATTACTGAAGCCTGATTAACATGAGTGATGGCAGTTGAGTCTTTGGGGGAAATTCACTAAGCGGCGAAAATTCCCTAGTGTTGCCTTCACTAACATTCGCCACACTTCGCCAGGCGAATTTTCGCCAGCGCTACGCAAATTCACTAAAGTGCGAAGTTACGCTAAGGTCGGCGAACGGTAGCGTAGTTGCATTAGTGTTACTTCGCCAGGCAAAGCGCATTTATGCTAGCGATGCCTAATTTGCATACGGCGCGAATTTCAAAGAATAATAGAAGTATATGTTACAGCCACTACATTACACTACACAAGCCCAGGAAACCTTTAATAAATAAAATAAAGCTGTCCTATTGCCCTAAACATGTGCCCCCTGTATAGTTGTGTTGCCATATGTTAGGAAATGTGGGGGGAAGGAGGGTAACCCCACAAAAAAAATGTTGCCAGCATTTTTTTGGGACTTTCAAACTCCTATCTATTGTATTGAACTTCGCCAGGTCTGACCTGGCGAAGTAACGTGTAGCGTAAGTGGTAACGTTCAGGAAAATGGTAATCTTAGTGAATTTGCGTAATTATGATCCTTCGTCAGTGCACAACTTTGCCTGGCGTAAGGGTGCAAAGTTGCGCTAGTCTATCTACTTTGCTAGCAATATCAAAGGACCAAGGACAGGCTTCCTGCTTTAGTGAATTTCCCCCTTTGTGTCTCCTATACTGACACAAGCAATCTAAATGTAATTGCTATTAACATGTCTATTTCAATGTTTACATTTTCTATACTTCACAACAGATATTTTGAACTGTTACTTTTTATCTGTCAATAAGTGCAATTCCAATAATTAATCCTTTGATGGCTGGTCGACTCAGGTGGAAGTTCAAAAGAGACAGCCCAGTACGGTTTGGTATTCATTATAGATCAGCTCAGTGACTGCCAAAACATTTTACTTTATTTTCCAGGATGTTTTGATATTTGCCCAAAGATTGGCAAACTGCTAATTTGGATCAGAGATGGTGAAGTAATGCAGGAGCCTGTCCTTGGTCCTTTTTTTTGGTATTTTTGTATTAATGACCCTGAAGGTTGAATGCACTGCTCAGGTTGTGAGCATGGAGTCCAGACACTGTTTTATCATTTTAATAAATATGAATTATGTAGCTTGGCATATTGTAGTCATTTTCAGGATTGCTATCAAGATTAATAACAGCTGTAGTGCTAGCTGTGAGAAGCCTATGTGCTAGGTAGCATCTAGCAAGTTTAGTGCTTGACACAAAACAGGAATGAAGTTTTAAGAAGAGATTCAAAGTGAACAAAAGACAAAAATGCAAACTGAAAAACAAGTCTATAGATAGACATTAGGTCAGGGCAGGTGGCAGACAAACAAGTCTGTGAAACAGGCCAAGAGTCAAACCAGGAGATCAGTAGGGACAAAAAGGAGGCAGAGCTAGAACAGACTCACTAATTGGAGCCAGGTACACTTAGGATATTCTTACAAAGAGCTTAATCACCCAGCAAAGAAAGAATTCTAAAAATCCCTTAAAGGAAAACTATACCCCCCAAACAATGTATTGCATAAAACATCTCATGTAAAACCCTGCTTCATGTAAATAAACCATTTTCATAATAATACACTTTTTTAGTAGCATGTGCCATTGGGTAATCATAAATAGAAAATAGCACTTTTAAAAAATAAGGGCAGCCTCCTGGGATCGTACACAAACATACCAAACAAACTATAAAGTTAGGTCACATGAGCCAATTAACAGAGTTGTGTCTTTTGCTTCCACACTTCGTCCTGTTACAGTTAGAGTTGAAATATTTCTGTTGCTCAAGTATTAATTTTGGAGGAATAGTTTTCCTTTAATTGGGATTTTCCCTGCAGCTAATAATTGTTTAGGTGTGAACCAATGAAAGCATGGCATGGAACAGTTATAATCAACCAGGATAATCGTCAGCTGATAAATACCAGATTCCTAGTTCCAAAATGCGCAGATCCTAACAGTCATTTACAAGATGTTTCTAACATTGGTGTGGGGCCTGTTACCCAGAATGCTTGGGACCTTGGGTTTTCTGGATAACAAATCTTTTCTTTAGTTGGATCTCCATACCATACATTTATAAGAAAATCATGTAAACATTAAACATTCTATAGGCTGGTTTTGTTTCCAATAAGGATTAATTATTACAGAGAAAAAGGAAAATATATTTTTTAGTTTGGATTATTTGGATAAAATGGAGTCTAAGGGAAAAAGCCTTTCTGTAATTCAGCATTTTCTGGCTAAAGGATTTCTGGATAATATATCACACACTTGTATAATGATTCTGTAAGGAACATCACATATACAGAATATAGTTTGTTTGTGAATAACCTTTTGCGCACAAACTTGCATTAGTTCTCATTCTTGACTAAAAACAAATATGGCTTTTGTCTTTCATGCTAGTGTATACAGCCACAATTATATATATAACCATTAAGAAATTAATTTTGTGTTTAAAAAAAATGTATTGGGGATAATTTTACAACAAAATGTACTCGAGACAAATGGCAGCCTATATCTTATGGTCCATAATGTTTCTAATAGACTAGTCTATCATTTATCCTTGCAAGTGCCTCTTCTCCAGAGAAAACTATTTTCAGGGGGTCATTTATAAAGTTTGCACTGTACATATTTTAAAAATGATAAATTATTATAAACTATTGCACTGCTGTGCACATCTTTCCATTTTTTTCGCACCACGAAAAAAATATTCACAAACGAGATGTATGTTTACGAGAGCTCACAACTTGTGAAAACTGTTTTGCCACAGTCGTTGCGTAACTCAAAGGCAGATTGTTCACATATGTATTTGCAATTTTGCCATATTTTAAAAGCTCTTCTTGACATTTATATATATAACCATGTGCAGGGCAAATATATTCACTGTGCGAATTAGTCTGCCCTGCAAAAAGTATATCAATGAGCCCCAGTATGTTTTGACCAGTTTTAAGCAGTCTCTGCACTCTTCCCAGCTTATTAATACCTAACTTAAAAGGAACCTGTCACCCACACATAAAAAGATGTATAATAAAAGTCCTTTTCAAAATAATCATGAAACCCGTTTTTTTTATTAAAACATTTATATCTGTTATAAACATATTTCAAAGTCATTCCTTAGAGGCATAGAGGAGGCAATTACTTTCACTTTCCATTCTAGATGTCATTGCATTCCCCACATTCCTCCTCTCATCTCACCATCTCATTATGTGGCCATTTGTAGAGAGAAGGGTATCAGGTGCCCCATTCTAGTGCATAAACAAGATTTTAGGATTATGTAAAGCTTACAGAAGAACAGAGGGGTGCTCTGCCATAGCATAAAATTAACAACTCATATTTAGTAGTAAAATCAAATTGCATTTACAATGATAGAGGTACAAACAGCATATTTTATAATATCAGGTATTATTATAAAATATGCTGTTTCTAATTCTATCATTGTAAATGCAATTACTAAATATGAGTTGTTGATTTTATGCAGTGGAATAGCACCCCTCTGTTTTTCTGTTTGTTTTTAAGATATTGGTAGTTTCACTTGCTACATTAAGGAATGGCCATTGTGATAAGGAATCCCATCACAGTTTTAATACAAGAAAATTCTTATTTTTTAGAACTTAACAGGCCCTAAAACAGATTTGGAAGTAGCAGTAGCTCCAGGTTTCCACTGTGTCAATAAACACAACTGCACCAAAACAAGAGGCAGGAAGAGGACAGCAGCACCTAGCACACCTATACAGTTGTGCAAGGAGAGCCTGAAGGATACTGCCACTAGTTTCTCAACTTGCCCTATGGTGGGAGCGCCCCTTGTGACAATTGGTTCTATACAGCACTAGAATAAAAAGCACCTACTGTATCTTCAGCCACAAAAACATCCTGAAGATTAAACACACCTGGATATCAGAGTCAGCAGACTGCAGAAGAAGAGTCAGCACTGGCAGGGCTCCCTGTCTGCAAAGAATGCTCTTGATATTTTCTGTAAAAGCATACAACAATTTTCTTCATTAAAAAGTAACCAAAGCATAATATATTGTAAATCAGATTTCATTGTACAAACAAAATGTTATGCAAGTTAATTTTCATTGTATTTATTTTATGGATTTTATTTAAATTAATGTAATATCATTATTTACTGTATGCAAAATTACCTGATCGAGTCAAGTTCAAAATAGCTCCAACAGCATTTTGCTGCACTCTAGGATCATAGGACTTGGCTAAGGTGAGCAATGGCCTGATTCCTCCAGCAATTCCTATGGCCTCTCGGTTGGATTCTGCAAAACAGTATGATAAAGTTATTAGATGGAGAGGGCTCTGTTGTACAAAGTTATTTACTACCATGATTTGATTTGTAGAAGGGCAAGGCAGTACTGCAATATTTAGCACTACTGCCTTGCCGTAAATGGTTCCTTGCTTTTATTTCAGGTAGAGCACTACTTTATCTGGAAGGAGTTTGTTTAGTCCCTAGCGCTTACCTGGATTTTTCTTAGGAACAGATATGGGACCTGTTAATTTAGATCTCTATACTTAAGTCTACTATCAAATAATTTAAACATTAAATAAACCCAATAAGCTTGTTTTGCTTCCAATAAGGAGTAAATATATTTCAGTCTGCATCAAGTATAATGTTCTGTTTTATTATTATTCCATAATATGGAGTTTTCTGGATAATGGCTTTCCAGATAACGAATTACATACCTGTACTTTTGTATCCCCACACACTCTTAAAGAGCAAGGAAAGTCTAAAATAGAATAAGGCTAGAAATACTGTATTTTTTATATTGAACATAAAAATGAACTTACTGCCCCCCCCCAAGCCTAATCAAACAAATTATTTATGCTTTCAAAGTTGGCCACATGGGGCTGTCATCTTGTAACTTTGTTATACATCTTTGCAAGACTAGACTACATGCACATGCTCAGTGTGGTCTGTGCTGCTTAGGGATCGTCATAAATTATCAAAAAACAAAGCTGCTTGAGTTCTGCATGGCTGGTAAGTAAGGCAGGGGCTCCCTCTGCTGTTCATAAGTATGATTGTTTCCCTGCCAGAAGTTATGGAACGTCTGACAATTCCTATCCACAGCACTAAATGAAGGGAGAATTTTACTGCATACAGTCAGGTTTCTTATAAAAACAATAGACATTTTTTAATTAAAGTATATTGGAGATAAATTTCTTTTTCATTAAAGAAAGTAAAAATTGGATTTTATTCCTTTGCCTTTCCTTGCCCTTTAAAATATACATAGTGGCTACTAAGTATTGTATCTGAATGCAATAGTGTGCTTAGAATGTAAGCACAGGCAGAGAATTATAACCTGTAAAGGTGGCCATAGACGCACAGATAATATCGTACGTATCGTGCGTGTATGGTGGGAAATGAGCCGACCGATATCGTCAGAAGATTAAAATATCGGTCAGCCTTTGAAAGCACCCTGAACATCGGCCATTGTTAGTGCTGAATCGTCAGATACAAGTAGAAATCTATTGTTTCTACCTGTGTGTTCTACCAGCTCTACACGTGTGTGCTGAAACGAACGATCTTTCTTGGAAAGATCTTTTCCGAGAAAGATCGTAATTGTTACGTCTATGGCCAGCATTAATCTGACATCTGTTGTGGGCAAACTATTTGAAGGTTTGTTAAGGGATCATATTCAAGATGACATTTTGGAGACTTGAAGTATTTAGTATTATAATTATAATCGGAAAGGTTTTATGAACGATAGATCATGTCAGAGATTTAATTTATGATGAGGTAAGTAGGAAGTATTGATGTTACAGTTGGTATATAGCAGCAATAAAATCTATGACCTGTCAATTCCATACATACAGTGATGTTTGAGTGGCGAAGTGGCGTTTATTAGTTGCGCTTCGTTTTCCGAAGTTGCCTCACGAGGAAAATTCGGGTGACTTTGGAAAATGAAGCACCACGAGTGCCATAACTGCGGTATAGCACGGGAAGGCGGTTCGGGGAGATTGTTGCCCAGACAAAGAGACAATTAGTCGCCAGGCAACTAAATCGCCCCGAATCTGCTTCCACAGCACAATGCAACCTTAGCAGATGAGAGATTAAACCCTCTCTTCAAGTTCCTCCAGATGCGAGCCTGCCATTTTATCGTCCTACTCAATATGGAATCTTTGTCGTATAAATTACATGTTGTTAACAAAAAGACAAGTTTGGTTCAAGCATCTATAATGAACTTTACAGGCAACAAGCTGTGTTGCTTTCACAAAATGGGGTACATATCCAAATAGTACTTCTACTAAGGAGAGCACATCCTTCATGGATGTGGAAAGGGATGAATTATTTTTAAACAGAAAACATTGTGCTGTAAGATTACATTTTGTGACATTACCTTTAAAGCATTATTGTCTCCAAAAAA
>CM044440.1:48877320-48887848 GCA_024363595.1 Xenopus borealis
CTCTTTTGAATTTCAGCATGTGTGAACCATGCATCATTAGATGTATTATTAGAATTGGGGATATTATTAAGGAAACCTTCATAAGTTGGTTCCTCATTTGTGTAGACAGAGGAAAAGTATGCATTCAGAATCTGAGCTTTTTGTTTGTTCTCATCAACCAGCTGACCCCCCTCTGATAATAAAGGTCCCACCCTTCCTGTTTCAATTTACTATTAATATACTTTTAACTGCTTAATGCTATATCCTTTTCCATATCCATTTTAGCTTGCCAGATAGCTTTTTTGCATGATTTATTGGCCTCTTTGTACCTTTTAAATGATTCGGCTGTCCCAGCTAACTTGAAAGCCTTGAAAGCACGTCTTTTCTTACCCACCTCAACGCCAACACTTCTATTGAACCAAAAAGGTTTTGCTTTACAACAACGTTCCTTGCTTACAAGTGGAATATACTGACATGTATATTTATTAAGAAGCTGTTCCAGGGACTAGTCTGATTTTTTACTTCAAAATAAGTATTGTATAAAATGTATCTTTTAATTATATTAATAAAATATTTAATGATATTAGAAAGTTCTACAGGCGGGTATGTGCCCCTATTAAAGGAATACTATGACATATATATATCCCCAACAGTTTAACTCATATGAAGAAATGTAACACTTACAATATCCCTCAAGCAAAAAGTTCACGAGTGACAAGGAAGACATCTGCTGAACTTCTAAATCATTGGACTGCAGCAAAGCTTGATATGGCTCCAAGAATTCAGGTGGCAGTTTGGCAGTCACTAGGAACAGGAATGAAAATAATATGTCAAGGGTTTTTTAAACAAAAGCTTTTTAAAGTTGTGCACATTTAGATGTATAATAAGAAATTACGGTGGTCAGGTCTTCACATAAATTTATTTTTATTATTTATTTTCATAAGAAATAACCATATAAAGTATACATTGCTGTCTCTCAGAACTATAATATGTACAAAAAACACTTCCATGCCACCATCGTGCCAGTGATTTTGTGGATCGTGCCTGCAAGGAGGGATACCTAGATGTAAGATATCCAATTCAAAAGGCTGAATTTAGAAGTTGTGTCACTTCTTTTTAATCTCAATACATTTTTATTGTTTTAACAAAGAACAAATTTGTATTGTACATTATTTCAATAAAGCATCACAAGTTGTGTAACTTTTTTATTCTCAGCTACTGTGTAGCCCTGTACATGAGTTCAATGATAATTGTAGAAAGTACTTCACATCTTGCAGGCAGGCCCGGATTTGTGGAGAGGCCACCTAGGCCACCTAGGGGGCGGCATGTTGCCCAACCACACCCACTTTGGTACAGAAATTTTAATTTCCTGTGTGCCAATTCCCATTGCTCCTTCCTGATGATGAAAATTTTAGCAAATTAAAGGGAGGGAGCAACTGGCCTAGGGGCGCCCGCTAGGTAAATCCGGCACTGCTTGCAGTCAGTGTATGAACTCAACTCTAACTCACTGTAGCCTGCCTTCAGTAGTACTGCTGCTCTGTAAGTCTGTAGAATTGATTTAATATATATGTCCTTGGCTCTTACATGGTCACTTGCTGAAGTCACAGACAAGTCATACAAGTATTTATTAGGCTACAAAAAAACTTGAAAAACCTGAAGGTAAAACTTTGGCATCTAAAAGCTTGCAAAGTCATGTAGAAGTCAATGGGAGCTGTCCTAAGCAAAATCTCCCAGTGTGACATTACCCTAAAAAATTATTATTGTGGAGACAAGAACCAGGACAATCAATAGGCACTTAAATTAATGATTACCTTTTGTTTTCCTTTAACATGGTTAATTAGTAAGTTATGTCCTATATTTTAATTACTATGTTTGGCAAAAACACCTACGCTGCTTCAAGAGCGACTTGAGCGACTTTTAAAATCACGCCGCTATGTGTGAACAAGCGCAGGCGACTTTATGCAGAGCGGGTGAGCAGCGCTAGTTAGCTATTCCGGGAGATTCGGGGGAGATTTGTCGCGGCGAGAAGTCTCCAGGCGACAGATCTCCCCCAAATCTCCCCGTCTGACCTTGCCCTAAATGTTCAGTTGTCTCAATTAATTATACTAGACACTGTATATCAAAGGTTGTACTTACTGTGCTGGCTCATATGTAGATAATAGAGAGCTGCAGATTGTTGCAGATCAGCATTTTCAGAAAAAGCCAAGATCCTTAGGGCATCCAGTGTTTCTTTGCTTAGCTGTCTCTCTCCCAGTCCTTCAAACATAATATTTAAGATGCTAATAAATTAAGGAATGTATGTATGCATATCTTTATTTATTTAGCATCACTTGTATATACAGAGCTGTACAGTAAAAAATATTAAAAATTGTGGGGGGAAAATTATGTTGATGATGATGATGATGATGATAATAATAATAATAATAATAATAATAATAATAATAGTTGGAAAATAATCAATGTAATAAATATAAATATACACAGGAACAAAATGCCACAAGTAAAAGTTGCAGGAAAAGTTATAAATCCAAAGTGGCATACACTTCTCTGAATAATACTATTACTAATGAATTAAGGTTATAAATTTATGCCCATTTGCCAGAACATTCATGGGACAAAACACAAACAATAAATCTTAAACATGAATCCAAAGGAAAGATTTGTGTAGTAAAGAGAGAAGCTCCTGTAGTTGAATATGAGAATTTTTAACTCTATGATTGGAAGGATTTTTTGGGTGCATTGAACCTTTGGGAGAAGTATGTGGATTAGGGCAGTAATATGTATGGTGGGTTTTCTGAAATATATTTAAGTGCATGATTCTGCTGGAGGAGTTGTGAAGGATAAGAAAACACACCTTACAATGAGTTCAGATTTTGTATAATTTGTTGAAGAAAGCACTAGGGACCTAATGTGGGAGGGTTTGAAATATTTAATAGTCTAGGCAGGATATTCATCTTTAGGATATTAGGATATTGATTATGTCATATTACAAAAGTCTGACTGTGTGTGTGTATGCTGGGGAATAATATGTTATGATTGTACTGAAATGTTTAGACACTAAACAAAGGGACAGTTTTGTTTTAGCCTATGTACTGTGCCTCTTGTGCAAAGAGTAAAATATTTAGGACTTCTGATTTTCTGATAATTGTGAAAATGCTCAGGTTCCCAAATTCAATTTCTTAATAGTGAAAGTACTAGAGATGGTTGTTAGGTGAAATACAAAAGGAGATCATCTGCTAAACTAGCAGTTCTTCCTCTCAAATGTAAAGCTATTTACTTTTGAGGTTATGACACAAAGGGAGGAATGTAATTAAAGTTGCAAAGAGCAAAAAAATGCACATCAATAAGATTAAAAATCCACATCTCACAATGTAATATTGTTCCTTAAACGGTTATTTCATTGCGAATTTTAATTGTGCATTGCGAATTGTAATTGCGCACTATTAAGAAGTGCTTGAAGGTGTCGTCATCTTTTGGAGAAAACGTAGCGACTTTCTCAGTAAGAAGTTTTATTACATTGACAGCACATTGGAGCAAACGATAAAATACGCAAATGGCCTTCCACTGTTGGAAGCTATATTAAATTCTCACAAAGCAAAATTTGTTCGCGCAGAGGCATAAATTTTCACTTTATGAATGGTTGTTCTATTACTGACTTTTATTACATTCCCCTAAAATGGGCTTATTTATGAAATCTCAAAATATTCTGGTCGAGGACGAGTTTTCAAAGGGAAAAAATATCTTATCTTGAATCCATTGTTTAAATGGAATATTATTGCAAAAATATAGTCCAAAGAAGAGTGACTAAGTTGTTAAAGTGTATGGAGTATCATAGTTACAAAGAAAGGATGGTCAAGTCTGAAAAGAGGGAACCTAAATTTGTGTTTAAATGTAAAGAGGTATCCAAAGTGGACATTACAGCTTAGTTTTTGTTTGACACAATTTACTTATTCTGATTTGCAGACCATCTGGCTGAAATATGTACTTTGATGTAACTTTTGGGTAAAGTTGGGCCAAGTCCCACCTGCAGCCCCTAGCTCCTGCTATACTACAGTTGCCATCAATCAACCACTGTATACTGGGTTAGATTTTACAGATAGAAAAGTTGTAGCTTGAGAGCCATTCTGTGGATTTGAAAAGGGCACAATATATATATATATATATATATAATTTCAAAATTAGCACTTAAAATTATTTATGATTGTATTATCAGACCTTCCAGTGGCTTCATCCAGCTACAGAAAAGGCATTCCTGAGAACCAGTCATTGCTTAATAAATATAAGTCAGAATATTCCACTAGCTAGTAAGCAAGAAACATTGTCACAAAGCAAAACATTTGTGGTTTGTGGAAATGTTGGTGTTGAGGTTCGTTTTAATAAAAAGCATGCTTTTAATGCATTAAAGTGAGCTGGGAGAGCTGAAACGTTTATCATGTACAAGGAAGCCAAGCATGCAAAAAAGACAAGCTTAAATGAACATGAAAAAGGATATTGCAGCAATATTGAGTAATATAATTCCAAAACTATGTGAAAAGTAAAAAAAAAATAAGCAGAAAGCATCAAACCCTTAATATGTCTACACAATTGAGGAACCCGATAATGAAGGTTTCTTAATTGTTCCAATATAATAGTAATAGTAATGCACGGTTAACACAAGAGAAAATTCAAAACTTGTAAGATGGTATTCATCACAAGATACTAAAAAAGCTTAGTTCTGTAAATGTCAAACCACTTTACTTGATTTTTCAGGATTCATTGATGTCTGGCATGGTACTGAGAGACTGGTGATTTGATAATGTGGTGTCACTATTCAAAAAGGTATCCAGCCATCAAAACTATTGATGTCAGTGGTAGGAAAGCTTTCAAAGGGGTATTAAGGGATAACATACTTGGCTTCATTGCAAATCACAATACTATATAGTGGCATAACTATAGAGGAAGCAGACCTCCAGTCGCAGGGGGCATGGCCTGTTGGGTCTGCTTACTTTTTAGCTAATAGAAAAAAAAACCCTCCTGCTCAGCTGCTCTCTTACCTGTTGCTAGGAAGTGGATGACAAGTCAGCAGTAGTGGGCTGGAGGTGGGTGGGGAGTGGGCAGGATGGAGGCAGGATGTGGGTTGAGCAGACGTGGGAAGTGGGTAGGGCTGAGGCGGGTTGGGAAGTGGGTGGGAGGATGGGGATCAGAGTGCGCTAGGCCCCTCTGAAGATGTGTTTGTGGGGGGAGGCACACTCTAGTTATGCCACTGATAACATGAGTTTGTGCCAGCATGTTTTATGCGTAACAGATCTTGCAAAACTAATTTAATTAGCTTATATGAGGAGGTGAGCAGGAACGGTGGTAGATGTAATCTACTTAGATTTTGTTAAAGCATTTGATACAGTACCACACAGAATGTTGGCATGGAAAGTATTGTTTTTATTTATGCTGATGATAAATTGTGCCATGTAGGATGCTGCCATGTTGATTTGACAGTTTACAGAGATTGAGGAAGATGGCTTTGTGCAACTCCACTGGAAATATCTGCAGCAAGGGGTAAGTATGGAATATGGGGCATCTCCCCAGGGGTAGTTAAACTGGGAGGGGGAGGGAGGGGGGTCTACCTGGGGTGGGGGCATGGGTTTTCCCCCCCACAGGTTAAATTCTCCTTTAAGAGGGATATAAATGAGCTGGAGACAAAGAGAGTGCAGAGGTCTGCAACCAAACTGGTTAGAGGGATGGAATATATTATGAGGGTAGACTGTCAAATTTAGGTTTGACTTCTCTGAAAAAAAAGACCCTTGCGAGGGGACATGATTACTCTTTCCAAGTACATTAGAGGGCATTATAAACATAGAGGGGGGGTCTTTTTTGTCATAAAATGGAACAACATACCAGAGGCCACCACTTCAGACTAAAGGAAAAGAAGCAGTGTAGATAGTTTTTTATGGTGAAGGCAGTGAGGTGGTGGAATGCACTGCCAGATGCTGTTGTGATGGCAAATTCTTTTAATGTCTTTAAAGGGATACTGTATACTGGGAAAATGGGAAATTGTTTTATTAGTGTTGTTGCAGCAGACTTTTGCACTGAAATCCATTTATCAAAAGATTTTTTTAATTTTGAAATCTGACATGGGGCTAGACATATTGTCAATTTCATGTGACTTGTGCTTTGATAAACTTCAGTCACTCTTTACTGCTGTACTGCAAGTTGGAGTAATATCACCCCCCTCCCTCCCTCCTGCCCCTCACCAGCAGCCTAACAACAGAACAATGGGAAGGTAACCAGATAGCAGCTCCCTAACACAAGATAAAAGTTGCCTGGTAGATCTAAGAACAGCACTCAATAGTAAAACCCATGCCCCACTGTGACTCCTTCAGTTACATTGAGAAGAAGAAAAAAACAGTCTGCCAGAAAGCAGTTCCCTCCTAAAGTTCTGGCACAAGTGACATGACCAGGGGCAGCTGGGAAATTGATGGATGGATGGATTTCTAGTCCCATGTCAGATTTCAAAATTGAATATAAAAAAAACTGTTTTGAGAAATGGATTTCAGTAGAGAAGTCTGCTGGAATAGCACTATTCACTGATGCATTTTGAAAAAAAACACGTTTTCCTGTGACAGTATCCCTTTAAGAAAGGTCTTGGATAATTTCTATATATACTGGGGATCATTTGGAAGGGTTGAACTTGGACTTGTAACTATGTAACTATGTTGAACTGGTGGCCCGCAGTCTAATTTGTGTGTCCCCTCAAATTTCAGTAATCTGGTTGCTAGGGTCCAGATTACTTTACCAACTATGCCTTTATTTGAATAAGAGACTGAAACATGAATAGGAGATTGGCTGAACAGAAAGATAATACAAAGTAATTTTAAAAAGTAGCAATTACAATACAGTAATTTTGTACCTTTACAGAGCATTTTAATTGGGTCAGTGATCCCCATTTGAAGGCTGGAAAGAGAAGGTAACTAATTTAAAAACTGTAAAACGCAAATAATGACAACCAATTGAAGTTACTTAGAATTGGCCATTCCAGAACATACGTAAACTTAACTTAAAATAACTTTTTGTATGTTGTTGAATGACATTTTCTAAGCAACTTTACAACTGGTGTTATTTTTTGTTTTTTTATAGTTTTTTAATTATTTGCCTTCTGACTCTTCCCAACTTTCATGCATTTTCCTTCTGACTCTTCCCAACTTTCAAAAGGGAGTCACTGACCCCATCTACAAAACAAATGGTCTGTAAGGCCACACGTGTTATTGCTACTTATTATTACTAATTTTTCTAGTCAGGCCTCTCCTAGTCATAGTCCAGTCTCTAATTAAAATCAATGCATGATTGCTAGGGTAATTTGAACCCTAGCAACCAGATTGCTGAATTTGCAATCTGGAGAGCTGCTGAATTAAAAGATAAATAACTCAAAAACCACAAATAATAGAAAATGAAAACCAAAATCAACTTGACTCAGAATAGCACTCTCTTCGTCATACTACAAGTTAAGGTGAACAGCCCCTTTAAGTCTGCCTGCTGTTACTGCTTACCTTATGTAAGCTTTAAAGCAACAGTAACACCAAAAAATGTAAATGTTTAAAAAGAATGGAAATATAATGTACTGTTGCCCTGCACTGGTAAAATTGATGTGTTTGCTTCAGAAACTCTACAACAGTTTATATAAACAAGCTGCTGTGTCGCCACTGGGACAGCCATTCAAGAACAGGATACACAGTTAATAACAAATACATTTTAAATAATCACATTGTATGGTACAGAGCTTATCTGTTATCTGCTGTGTATCCTGTGCCTTTTTCTCCTTTTTCAGCTTTGAATTTCTGCCCCCATGATGGCACAGCAGCTTGTTTATATAACCTATTGTAATGTTTCTGAAGCAAATACACAAATTTTACTAGTACAGGAAAACACTATATTAAATTGCCATTCTTTTAAAACACTTTTCCTTTTCCAGTGTTACTGTTCCTTTTAAAGGGATACTGTCATGGGGAATTTCTTTTTTCCAAAATGTATCAGTTAATAGTGCTGCTCCAGAAGAATTCTGCATTGAAATCCATTTCTCAAAAGAGCAAACAGATTTTTTTATATTTCATTTTGAAATCTGACATGGGGCTAGAAATATTGTCAATTTCCCAGCTTCCCCAAGTCATGTGACTTGAGCTCTAATAAACGGCAATCACTCTTTACTGCTGTTCTGCAAGTTGGAGTGATATCACGCCCTCCCTTTCTCACACCCAGCAGCCTAACAACAGAACAATGGGAAGGTAACCAGATAACAGCTCCCTAACACAAGATAACAGCTGACTGGTAGATCTAAGAACAGCACTCAACAGTAAAAACCCATGTCCCACTGCGTACTATACAGTTACATTGAGAAGGAAAAACAACAGCCTGCCAGAAAGCAGCTCCCTCCTAAAGTGCTGGCACAAGTCACATGACTGGGGCAGCTGGGAAATTGAAAAAATGTCTAACCCTATGTCAAATTTCAAAACTGTATATAAAAAAATCTGTTTGCTCTTTTGAGAAATGGATTTCAGTGCAGAAGTCTACTGGAGCAGCACTATTAACTGATTCTTGAAAAAAAACCTGTTTTACCATGACAGTATCCCTTTAAAGTTATCAATGCTGAGATTAACTAGCCCCTGTACTATTTACACCTCAGACTGAGACTGTAAGCACCTGCATTGTTCATCTTTTCACAACTCAGACAGGTTGTAGAAGGGTTTACATGTTAGCAGGTCCCTAAGGGGTTTCATTATATGCTGGGGGTTGCTGTGCTATCCCCAGGGAAAGATGAGGCATATGGATTTAAGGTAGGTCTTTATATAATTTGTAAAACTTTTTCACATATGATTGAGTGAACATCCCTATGAATTCTGATGCTGCCAGCACTTAAATTAACTCAATGTTCAGAATAAATTGAGGTGGCAAAGAAAAGAAACAGGAATCAACATGCCTTAGATTGCAAGTTGAAAATTGCCAGGAACATTAAGTGAAAATCAAATGTTTTGATAATGCATTCAGAATATATTCTGATCATTATAAAGTGGTAAATGTGCCTTCTTCTTTAATGAACAGCAGACATTTGGGGCTTATTAAGGGCTCTTACACACCAGCGTCTGAAGCTGTGCGTTCTGGGGCTATGTGTTCAAGCACAGGGGAGTGCAGGCGTAGACACATTAAGTTTTTTTCAATGAGGCTGTATCCACACAGGCGCATGTAGGTGCCAAATGCAGGTTGAGACGCAACATGCTGCATTTTTCCTGCATTCGGCGCCTACATGCACCTGTGTGAGTACAGCCCCATTGAAAAAAATTAAATGCGTCTACTCCTGCGCTCTCCTGTGTCTGAACGCATAAAATGGGAATGCATGGGAGCACAGCTTCAGATGCTCGTGTGTAAGAGCCCTTAGGGTTGAACTGATCCTAGGATCCAGCACAAAGGCCCTTAGGGCCATTCCCAAAGGGTAAGTTCAAATCTGCTGCATTGAAAAAAATCTAATTTCACAAACTTCCAAAGAACATAATTTACATTTCTGGCAGTTTGTCTGTACGTAAAAGTTACATGCTTCTCATGCGACGGTTTAAAAATCAAACACATGCATATAAAAATATGTTTCTTCTCTATAAGCTCATATGTAAGGTAGGTGGCACAAGGGAACGTTAGTCACCAAGCGATAAATCTTTGCTATTGCAGGCAACTAATCTCCCAGAAATGCCTGCCCACTGGCAAGTATGCTTTAAACCACCTCGTATTAGTGACAAGTATGAAGGCTGTAAATATGCTTAATGACAACTTGATATCCCAGTTTGTTCAAGAACCTACTAGGAATAACTCTCTTTTGGATTTTGTAATAACTAATAAGGCAAGCTAAAATCGATATGGAAAAGGATATAGCAGTAAGCAGTAAAAAGAATCCAAAAATATTTTTTAAATATATTAATAGTAAAAAAATGAAACAGGAAGGGGTAGGACCTTTATTATCATAGGGGGTCAGCTGGTTGTTGAGAACAAGCAAAAAGCTCAGATTCTGAATGAATACTTTTCATATGTCTACACAAATGAGGAACCAGCGAATGAAGGTTTCCTTATTAATAGTCCCAATTCTAATAATACATCTAATGAGGCATGGTTCACATATGAAGAAATTCAAAAGAGACTAGAACATGTTAAGATAAACAAAGGTACAGGGCCAGATGGGATTCATCCCAGGGTACTTAGTGAGCTTAGCTATGTGATTGAAGAAGCTCTATACTTAATTTTTCAGGATTCATTGAGGTTTGGCATGATGCAGAGAGACATTGCTAGTGTCTTTCAAAAAAAGATCCTGTTCTCAGCCTCAAAACTATAGGCCAATTAGTCTGACGGTGGTAGGAAAGCTTTTCCAAGGATTCTTGAAGAATAGGATACTGGACTTCATAGCAAATAACAATACTATGAGTTTGTGCCAGCATGGTTTTATGCATAATAGATCTTTCCAGATTAACTTGATTTATTTTTCTGAAAAGGTAAGCAGGGACCTCGATTCTGGGATGGCTGTGGATGTGATTTACTTAGACTT
>CM044440.1:48931145-48948929 GCA_024363595.1 Xenopus borealis
TGGGGTGACGGGTCCACTTTAATGTTCATTTTGCTTGACTAATGCGATGAAATAGGATTTTGAATACTTTTTTGGGGTGACAGGTCCACTTTAATAACTGATTAATTCCATCAAATCAAACAAGACTGCTTTGGAAAAGTGTAGGCAATAAGTGGAGCAGTGCAATTGCACCAAATCTCACACATTCCTGGGGAAAGAACCAATCCATACCCCCTAAAACATGTTTGTGTTTCAAGGGGTTTCTCCATCTAAAGGTGACCATAGACGCAAAGATTTCCCTGCAATATTGGACGAACGATTGTAGGTCCTCATCTCCCGACCAGCCACTAATGATTCAAACAAAGTAGTAAAAGAACAGATCAGCTGATGTTCTACCCCACAGCAATCGTAGGAAAGTTTTGGTAAGACAAAGCTGACAGTGACACAGTCTCCCACTGAAGATCGTCAGATAAGCAATACATGCAGAGATATGATTGTCAGCCCTCTGACCCTGTGCGGTCAACTGAACAACCGATTGTCATGGCAAGATAAATGTCGGGACACTCCCCACACGATCCCAAAATTGTACAAATCCTTGATCTTTGCGTCTATGGCCATCTTAAGACCTGGCATGAAGAAGCATTACTTTTTCAGTGGAACTTCTGTTTTTACCTCTTGCTCATTGTTATGGAGAAACAAACTCTGAATACAATAAATTATTATACAGTGCTTAATGATGTAATGTGTTACATGACTAACAAACATTTATCATAGAAAATAATGTACCCTGTGTTGTAAAATACCACTTGTATAAAAGCATTTGGCCTTGTGCCTTTATATGATCATGAAACTCCTATGTGACATACTATTTTAGACCAGGGGGTACGTTAATATTTATAAACCTCAGTGTCTGATTCCACAAACAGAAATCTTTGTGTTATAATTACTTTTCAAACAGCCCAAATAACAAACCTTTAAGTAACTGCCCAGCACAGCAAAGACTTATTACACACTTCCACAATCGGTCAAGGTAAAAGTTGGGGGTGGGAAAGCATCTTTTTCCAGACAATATTTGACTTTGTGTCAAGGATTGAGGGTATCCGATTAATTAACCATTTTTTCTAAGTAATAAGAGAACCTTATATTTGATGGTGCCCTCTTCACTTCCTCATCTGTCATGAACATATAATGAACTAACTGGCCAATAAAGTGCATTGGCAGATTAAAGAGCTACTGACACCTGAAATTAAACTCTTTTTTACATCTATTATAATAACTGGCTTTGAAAGCTACTCCTAAATTTGCCATAAAGTATTTGTATGATGCTTTTACATTATCTGTCTGATCCCCCATGTTCCTGCATGATAGGGCTGCCATATTTATGCAGCAGGCATTTGTTATCATTAGAAACTGTAACTAACTGACTTTGCTAACCTAACAGTCCCATCTTAGTCTGAGTGTCAGAGAATCAGGCTTAGGAAATCCAACTAACAATTATATACAAAAACAAACCTCTCAGCAAAAAATGATCAGCATGACCTATAGGTAACATGTAATGTACATTAATATGTTAAAATTCATTTTTTAGTGTCAGAATCACTTTAATTCTTCTATCCTGATAGATTCAGGAACTGACCAATAGCCATAGTAGATGCATAATTACAGACTCAGTGGGGTACCATACATTTACCAATAATCAAATTAAACAAAATATTATTGGTTCATGTATGGTCAGGTTTAGGGTGCATGTTAATCGCCCAAACCCCCATCCATAATTACAAAGAAGCATCCTCCATACCCAAGAGCAAAGCTCAAACAACCTACAATACAGCTTTCTTCTTCATTATGTAAAAGATCTTTTCAAAGGTGGCTACTTTGATGGTGGGCATAAACGGGCTGATAAAAGCTGCTGACAGACCGGCAGAGTTGGCAGCATTTCAGTCCATGTATGGGGCCCTATGATGGGCTTTTGTGATCAATATCTGGCTGAAAGTCGGACAGGGTTAAAAAACCAGTCGGACTGTGGACCGTATCTGTTCGTTGAAGTGTTCCCGCAATCCGACCACGTGTATTCTTTACATTACATCTGAGCATTGGGCCCAAGGGCCCATGACTGGATCAGCCCAATATCGCCCACCTCAATGTGGGCATATCGGGAGAGATCTGCTTGTTTGGCAATATCACCAAACAAGCATCTCTCTCTGTGTATGGCCACCTTGAGTCATAGCTCTGTGTAAGGCCTGGGTGAACTTCTCTGTCCATGCATTGTAAAGTGTGGTACCATTAAAGCAGAAGTGGGTCAACCTATGCAGATTTCAAGAGGCCGTCTTCATATAAATGTAATCCATTTTCAGACTGTTGTACAGCAATCTAATCCTTTTTTTAATATAACTTGAACTGCAAAAGGAAATATATCTAGTACATCACCTTAAGTACACTAGCAATTTAAAGTCCAATGTCTCCGTTGGAAAAGTCCATTTCATGTTATTACCTATCTTACATATTAGTAATTATCTGAGTGAGTAAACAGATATGCAATGTTAAAATAAATCAAAATAAGCAAATAAACCATGGCTCCACAAAGGGTACCATTGCAAAGTTATTTATCAGTAATGAAGTAATAGAAATTTGTGTCATTCTGGGTAACTGGCACTTGGTGGAACATATTTGTTTCTATTAGGAGTATCACTGGTTGCTTGTTCTACCATAATACCGATTTGCCCATAGCGTTATATGTTGATTCACAGGATTACTGTGAGGCACCGCAAAAAGAAAATATATGTATATTCCCTTTTTCAACATGGGTTCAATGAACAGGTTTTGTGATGAACATAATTTTGGCCTATTGTTTTAATCACAAGAATAAAAATATCTATGGTCTTTTGTTAAATAATAATAATGTCTGCACATATGTGTGCTTATTTGTACACAGTTAGGGGCAGATTTACTAAATTCGTGCAAATGATTCGAAATTCGATCGAATTTGCAAAAAAAAATTTGAATTTTCGAATAGTTTTTGTGGCCACTTCGACCACTGATTTTTAAAAATTCGATCGAATCGAATGATTCGAATAAAAATCCATTCAATGGTCGAATTACTTGCCCTTTAAATTTTTATTCGATTGCCTAGTTCGCCAGATTAAACCTACCGAATTGCTGTATAACCCTATGGGAAGCTCCCATAGGATTTTTCCAGCTTTTTTAGATCGGATAAAAAAAATTTGATTGAATGGTTAAAATTGTTCGATTTGAACGATTTTATAGATCAAATTTTTTTTATTCGATCATTAATCGAATTGCATTAAAAGAGACAAATATAAAGTAGTATCAATTTTCCTTTTTGTTAGCTCAAAAAAGTAAAAAAAACTGATTTTTAACAATTAAAATAATTACAAAAATTATGTTCAGCACAAATATTAATTACTGAACTCATACTGCACAAGGAGGATACTACTGCCTCTAAGTGTACATTAAATGGAATCATTTCACTGGAAGACTGGACCACAGCAGTATATTTGGAAATTTTATTTTATGGTAGACTTTAGTAGTAATGTTAACTAAGCTTCAGATAGGCTTCCTTATCTCCTCTATCATGGGTCTGGCACACAAAGATAAAGATCAATACATCTTTCTAATCATTAAGAAATCTGTTTATAAAAGTATTACATTATAAATTAAAATATATATAATATTTCAACCTATAGTACTTTACCAGATTGAAAGGAGAGATGGAATACTTTGGCCAGTGTAACTTTATGAAACCTAGTAATTCAAAATAAACTTCAGCACCCACCAGGAAATACTTCTTGCTTTTAGGAGTATATTCTGGGTCCCACTCTTCTTCTTTAGGCCGTTTTTGGAAAGCTGTGTTTGTATTCACAGTACCAGTACTTGCTCCAGCAAACACCCCTCGAGCACGGCCTCTGCCTCTAATTCGGAACTGCTAAACAATTGGTTTTGATAATAAAGCAATTAGAATTATTTTTCTTCTGCTTACATATCCAAAAACACGTAAAGACGCATCCCTTTTAATAGATTGAAACATTTGGATTAATTTAAGTATTGATGGCTGGTTCAAGTTCAAAAGAGATTAAAAAATGTGAATGCAAACAAAGTTTCAAGACCTGATGGAGTTTAGTGCAGAGTACTAAAGGATCTTAGTTCAGGATACTTTGATTTCTTATATTAGATCAAAATATTGCTAATGTGGTGCTATTATTTAAAAGGGATCCTGTTCCTCAAAACTAAGTTGAGAGGCAATTTTCAGCACGTGTGAATAGGTGCAGGCGGTTGCGAGACACAGGCAAGCAATTCAGGGAGATTAGTAGCCCCAAAGAAGTGGCGATTAGTAGCCAGGCGACTAATCTCCCTGAATCTTCCTGTGTGGTCTAGCCCTTACAAACAAGATTCTGCTATTAAAAAGACTAGTGCTTTATTTATAGCTCTTTTTCAGTAGTTTGGGTGTAAGGGAGTTGCCAAGTTTGCCTAGGATGTCAAAGCACCTAGTTTCAACCCTGATCTTGCAACATTATAAATTCCTGACAAGGACTTAACTTGAGCATGCAATGCAGATTTGGGCCCTTGTAACAAGAATATTAATGAACTGGCAAAAGTATGAGGCAAGGCAATTAAAATTGTGGAGATTTTCTTGGAAGAAAAAGCATCGGCAAAGTGACATGATTACTCTTTACAGATACGTTAGGGGACACAAGTACTAGCCAGTAAACCTCAAATGCGGCCTCTGCCTATTATTTGGAACTGCTAAACAATCTGTTTGTCTCCATTGCTAGTCTATAGGGGGTATTCTAGACTCCCTAGTTGATGGCCATTCCCATTCATTATTTTCTTAACCAGATCTACACGTGGGTTACATAATCTTTTTGGAAAGCAGTTTAATGATGGAACTGTGAATGAAGTAGTTACAAACTGTAGACTCTATTTGATTTTATTCTGTACTTAGCTATGTTTGAATGTTACTAATTACTACACATGACAGTTATAATTAATAATTATTCAAGCATATATTTTAATATTATTCTAATGGATTAACCATAAAAATTAATAATAAAAAGTCACTCTTTACTGCAAGTTGGAGTGATATTACCCCCCTCCCTTTCTGCCCCCAGCAGCCTGACAACAGAACAATGGCAAGGTAACCAGATAACCGCTCCCTAACACAACATAACAGCTGCCTGGTAGATCTAAGAACAGCACTCAGTAGTAAAAACCTATGTCCCACTGAGGCACGCTTACATTGAGAAGAAAAAACAAATGCCTGCCAGAAAGCAATTCCATCCTAAAGTGCTGGCACAAGTAACATGACCAGGGGCAGCTGGGAATTTGACAAAATGTCTAGCCCCATGTTAAATTTCAAAATTGAATATAATAAAATCTTTTCTCTTTTGAGAAACGTATTTCAGTGAAGAATTCTGCTTGAGCAGCACTATTAACTGATGCATTTTGAAAAAAAAAAAAAAAAAGTTTTCCCATGACAGTATCCCTTTAAATATAAATATTAAATTTTTTTTATATTAACTTACCAATGTCCCCCTACTTCTGCCAATTCCCGTGAATCCAGGATACTCTTTGGGCTCTGGAGGGTCTTTAAACTCTTCTTCACTCACCTTCTTTAAATCCTTTTCTTCATGAGAACTACCTGATGAAGGAGAATGGGGTGGTTCCAAATCCTTTTTGCGTTTACTGCAATATACAAACGGCACAAAACCAAATGAGTTCTTGCATGAAAATACACAATACGATAAATAAATGGATATATTTTTTCATTTGAATGTCCAACAGGGCGAAGAAAAAGAAAGTTAAACAATATATAGTATAGAAATAGCAATTGGAACTATACAAAAACATAATTTTTATAAAATGAAATAGAAATCCAATGGATATCTTTCGCAAACAATGGTAACTAACAAAAAGAAAGAAAATACATACAAAGTTCGCTAAAAAAAATTTTTTACCACCTTTTGAATACAAAACCAGAGTGAGGGTGACCAGTTTTTCGGTATCAGTTCTGTAGACCAGCCTTCATGGAGGCACAAATCTACTTTCCTAAAGCTCATAGAGTTCTCCTTTGTTAGAATATGAGGCTAAGGATTTTGATACCATTGAGAGGCAAAAATGCTTTGCAGTGCAGTTGGGACATGTCTACAAAGTCACAAGTAATATTTGCAGAGTCACGAGAGCCATGTTGGAGGGAAATCATACTATTCAGAATGCAGTCTGAGTGTTAAGTCAAGTCAGAAGAAAAGGACAACAAAGTAAAAGTTTGAAAAAAAGTCGAGTCCATCTAGCTCAACTTTTTGGCATTCAATCCTATGTATTTGACAGCAGTCTCATGGAAAGAACTCCACAACTCCACAGTCTTCTCTATATATCTATTTAATAAACCCTAATGCATCTTAAAATTGAACTCTTTCTACTAGTCTGAATAGACTTTGCATAGCTGGAAGGGACTACTGGTGAATAATGCATTGGAAATGTTATTGTAGGGCCTTCTTGTATATTTATGCCCAACTATTATAATACCCCTTCAATGTCACTTTTGTAGAGTAATAATCTTTAAAGTCCTGGAAACTACAAAAAACAAGTTTATTTTAAATGTAAAACAGTTTGCACCCTTACGAATATTTTGCAGACCAGGCTACCCTATGTTTCTGCTCTGCTGCTCAATAGAAGAAACTATTAGAACATAAGTGGCAAGGGCTGATGTTTCACAGAGACTGTTAATATTTTTGGAGGGAAAGACAATCATATTTCAAAGAAATGGCAACAATGTCACATTAGTAACAAATGGGCAATCGAGCATAAAATTAACTTTTCTCAAATTTACAAATTTCCTTTTCTTTAAAAATTTTCTGTTTTACTAAACATTAAAGGGGTGGTTCACCTTCAAGTTAATTTTTAGTATATTGTAGAAGGGCCAATTCTGAGAAACTTTTCAATTGGTCTTCATTATTTATTTGTCAGTTTTTTTTAATGATTTGCAATTTTCTTCTGTTTCTTTGCAGCTTTCAAAGGGGGGGGGGTCACTGACACTATCTGAAAACAAATGATCTGTAAGGCTACAAATGTATTATTATTGCCATTTTTTATTACTTATTCTATTCATATTCCAGTCTCATTCAAATCAATGCAGGGTTGCTAGGGTAATTTGTACCCTAGAAACCAAATTGCTGGCACTGCAAACTCGAGAGCTGCTGAATAAAAAGCTAAATAACAATAAAACCACAAAATAAAAACCAATTGCAAGTTGTCTCAGAATATCACTCTCTACATTATACTAAAAGTTACCTCAAAGGTGAATAACCCCTTTAAATATCGTTGGCAAGTAAAACTACAAAAACATTTATTTAGTGCAGAATTTGGTGCAGAATACAGATCCATAAAGGTTGTGTTGCCTATCCAACAAACTGAAAATAAAGTAATACCAAACAATAACAGAATCTATCTGATCTGTGACCAGGTATTATCTTTGTCAGTACTGAGACAATGTTGTATATATTGATGTAGAGGGAAACAAGCAGCATATAGTGTGAAGCCTGTGATAGTTGTACACCATCCAAACAATTTTCTCATATAATACAGCATAAATACTTCTTTCATTTGCTTGCTATATTTTTTTTTTGAGCAATCTTCAAATATATTTCATTTCTAGCTGAAGTAGCTCGGGGGGTGGATCACAGACTCTGTAGAGTGTTCTTATTGGATTCATTAGTTGATATATTTCTGATCTTTGGTCCTGCTGAGCATAATCCCCGAGTTTTGTTAAAGTCAACAGTTATAATTTTTAAAGTGCTGATGAAAAAATGTATCAAGATACAGAGTCTGCACCTACATTATTGAGCTGCTAGACTCAATTTTAGACACCAATTACACACCACCTTTCTTGCTATTCGGTTAACAAAATAATCTGAGACACCAACACACTAAAAATAATTCAACAAGCCAAATTGCTCTATAAAATGGTAACATTCATATTGTATCTCTCTTGATAAAACCATGTGTGCAGCAATAAGTAATTGTTTGTACTGGGGTGTTATGAGTTGAAAAAGTACGGAATCAAGCATAATGAACCAAAAATCTTACACATTTCTAGAAAAGCACTGCACTTAAGTCCAACTTGCTGATGTTTCCTGGACAATAGGACACAATTTGTCATTTTTTTTTTTCAGTAAGCTTGCTATTCCAAAGTTTTTGTCCTCATCCACCATAAGCCGTGTAAAAGACAAATACAATTTTGCTGTAAGACAAACAATTGTGATTGTTTAAATTAAACAAATTCTTATTTTTTTTATATTATTCTTAAAAATAAATCATGCACAGGTTTCAATCTAGAATATACTATATACCTTTCCTCCTTGAAGATTTTGAAGTCCTTGAATTCTTTTTGTGTCTTTTCTTTCTTTTGAGAACTGCTGGATTCCCTGGAACTTGTGAGGTCTAAACGTTCTTTACCATGCTCTTTTTTGCGGTGGACATCACCTCGCTGATCAGACAAACTACTCTTTTGCTTTTTCTCAATCTAAATGCCATGAAAAAAGTTATCGGTCAAACCAACCATTTGAACATCAGATTGCTACATTTTTAAAAAAAACATGCCTCTGTTCATATCAATAAACAAGAAGAATCAAGGTTTACTGCTATGCCATGCCCATGGTATAGACTGGGAAGTATTGCTCAAACTGTCATGTTATATTACATACTAGCCTTCCTTGGCTCCAAAAGGCATTAAGACCATAAATAATGTAGATTTGTTTCTGACCAGTGCACTGTCTGAATGGACTGTGTTCTTACAGTAGCTTTCCTCTTGCTTTTACTTTCCCATTGCTTTTACTTTCCCATGATTCAAAAACACACTTGGGTCAGCTAGATCCCGATAAAACTATCTTGGTGTGCAAAACATGTTTCCCATAACCTAAAACTGAACCTAAAAACAATCTACTATCAGAATGTGTGCATTTCTAACACACAATTGATTCACAGGTCTCTAGATGGGACTAAATTATTCAAACAGAAACTAACATCTACTAAAAAATAGAAATACAATTGTGTACAAGTGCACGATTCCCAATAATTGAAAAACACATATATTATGGATGCACCAAATACATGTCTTTTTTTAGTATGATTGGCCAAATCCATGTGCCTGACCACATTGAATCTGTACCCTTAAAATTGTTACTTAAGGTCACATGATTAAGGGAATTGGTATTTTTTCTTCAGGCACATAATGCAGATTCAACCCCTTATGATAATTAGCACATAAAAATTAGGATTTGGATTTACCCAAATCCTTCATAAAAAAAAATTGGCATTCAGCCAAAGTCCCCAAAAAGTGTATTTGCATCTTCAACATCTTAGATCAAACATGTATGGGATCAGTTATCGGTCAACCGGACACTTATTGTTCATAAGCCTCCAAATTACAGGAAGGCAGTCTCTCCAAATACATTTTTAAAAATAATTTCCCTTTTCTCTGTAATACTAAAACAGTACCTTGTACATCATCAAAAAAATGAATCGTTATTTTGAAGCAGAACAAGCATATTGGGTTTATTCAAAATTTACATGATTTTCTATTAAACTTAAGGTATGAAGATCCAAATTACATAAAGATCCACTATCCAGAAAGTTCCAGGTCCTGAGAGTTCTGGACAACATGTACCATACATGTAAACTATAAAACAGCAATCCAGGTAAATTATCATAAAGTCTTTGCCTGGAGGAACCCTCCTGTAAGGGCAAACAAGGCCATCAGCAGACCTTAATTCTCAGCAGGATGCATCTCTATATGCTAGAGTTGACACCAATAACTGCTAGAGGAGCAGTGCCTGGAAGAAGCCCCAAGAACCCAACCTTTTAAACCCGTGAGCAATATTCAGAAGTAAAAGGAGTTGGGGGGCAACACTAGCTTGAAAAATGTTCCTGGGGTGCCAAATAAGTGCTGTGATTGGCCATTTGGTAGTCCCTATGTGGATTGTCAGCCTGCATTGAGAGTTGAGACTCTGTTTGGCAGTGCACCTGGTTCTTATACAACCAAAACATTCCTCCAAGCCTGGAAATTAAAAATAAGCACCTGCTTTGAGGACACCGAGAGCAACATCCAAGGGGTTGGAGAGCAACATGTTGCTCACGAGCTACTGGTTGGGGATCACTGCCCTAGAATATAACAGTAACACGGGCATTAAGCCCTTAGCAGATCCTGATTCTATCCTGGCTTCTACTCTAAAAGGTTAATTTTGTAAAAAAAAAAAGAAAAAGTGAAGCACAGTGAAGCAATATGATTGAGAAACAGATTTATTATGTCAGTGACTAGAACAGAGGATAAGGGAAATAGTAAAGAAGATTATTCTGATTCAGATCGCAGTTCTTTTATCTCCTTATAGCTGCGGATTCTGGTGTCTGTGTTACACCTTAAATGAAGTTCAAGCTATTAAACTGAATCACAGGCAGCTCCAAGCAGTATTTTTTGCCAATACATACTTTGCAGTTTAAAAATACTGCTTGGAGCTTCCTGTGATTCAATTTAATAGCTAGGATAAAGGAAATGTCACAGTTGGCACCCTAATTTCAGAACCGATGCTAAGCACCCTGTTCTCAGCTTTTGCTTCCGCCTATAACAGCCGCCTTTCACCTCAGGAGGAGCTCTCGGCAAATCGGATGCCGCCAGGTCTTAAGAGACGTGCAAAGCGAGGGTTCTGAACAAGCACAGGGGCACAACGGTAAATACAAAGTATTTTGGGCGGATGTCACGGTACAAGGCGTAGACAGAATTCATAGTCAGACAAGGCCGGGTCTGGGCAGGCAGAGTACAAACGAAGTCAGGCAGGCAAGGGTCAAACCAGGAGATCAATCAGGAGGGACACGGATATAGAAGAGTCGATATACCACGTAGGGTCAGGGTCACAGAAGTCAGGATAGTCAATACACAGGCAGGGGCCACACCAGAATCAGAGCTATAGCACAAGCCACCAAGAAACCAACAAGGAGGAATATCTATCACGGGCACTGAACAGAAGTCAAAATGCTCTATTTATAATTTGAATTTTGCACCATTGTGCGCTGACGTAAACACGCCAGCATGCATGCGCCTATAAAAGTATCAAAGACGTGCCACTCGTGCCTTAGGTAACCGACAATTCAGGGGAAGAGGCGCAGCGTGTGTCCCCGCCGCACCACTAGACCACCATAATGTAATTATATATATAGTTATTTTTTTTCTTTTTCTTTTCTTTTTTTATATATTTTTTTCTTCTTTTTTTTCCTCTTCCCTTTCGTCACACCCTGGGGGGTCACTGAGCCTTCATGCCATAACTTGTACTTAGTTTGAGGTTTGTATTTCCGGGTCACTTTGAAAAAGGCTGTTGTATCAGCCGAAACGTCAGTTTTTCTTCTGCAATAAAGCACTTTTTTCATCATAAGACCTGCGAGTGCGGCTACCTATTTGGATGTCTTACTCGAATTGTGGATTTGCCGAGTGCCGTTATCTTAACATATACATACTCAACAAGGGCCTTTCTTTTGTACCCAAACACAAACCGGACACCCTCGATTTTCTCATAAACATTCATCAATTCCAGAGGAAATTGAAATTAAAGGAGCACTTCAAGGATTCTGCTCCCAACGCTGTACCTCAATTTAAAGCTAAAAGTCTATTTGATCCGCCCAATACACCACCTGCTATTCGTACCTTCACTAAGGTTCTCAATAAGGAGGCCCATAACATCACCAAACAAGCCCAGGGCTATCCCAATTTGTCTAAAACTGAACGTAAAGCCATTGGATCCCTAAAAAAAGATAAGGATCTAGTGATTAGACCAGCGGATAAAGGAGGAGCGATTGTATTGCTCGATTATAAATTTTATCGGGAGGAAATCTTATCCCAGTTGGCGGATTCATCCACCTATAAATCTCTTATAGGTGATCCCACCTTCAAGTTCAAGCGGGAATTGGACGATTATTTTCATGTAGCACACTGCGCAGGATGGATTGACACAGACACACTGCATTATATGACAGCGGAATATCCACGTACTCCAATTCTATATACACTACCCAAGATACAAATCTTTAACAGCCCCTCCTGGAAGACCTATTATCTCTGCGGTAGGTTCTCTATATCAACCAGTTTCAACCTATATCGATTCGTTCTTACAACCTCACGTGAGGGACATGCCTTCCTACACACAGGACTCCACACATGTAATCAAGAAGTTGAACAATCTAAGGGACATTTCCCCTGATTGCCTCCTTGTCACCATGGATGTTAAAAGTTTGTACACAGTGATTCCACACAAGCAAGGCATAGAAGCATACAGGAGAGTCCTATCGTTGAATCCAGAGAAGAAAACTCCCTGTGAATTTCTTCTCCATCTATTAGAGCTTACCCTTACAAGGAACTTTTTTCGTTTTGAGAACACCTTTTATCTACAGACCTCCGGGACAGCAATGGGAAGTGCCCTCGCTCCATCATATGCCAACCTATTTATGCTTCACTTTGAAACACTGAATATTATACCCTTACTGGGAACCTCGATCACAACGTATTTCCGCTATATCGATGATCTGTTCCTGATCTGGAACGATAGCGAACAAGCCTTGATGGACTTTCACAACAGATTGAATAACTTGGATACCCCAATCAAACTGACTCTGTGCTATCATGCCCAGGAAATTGACTTCCTTGACTTACACATCTATAAACGTGAGGATGGGCTCGGCACTACCCTATTCCGCAAACTCTCTATTACATGCCTCCAGTAACCACCCACCAGCCACTATTCGAAGTATTCCGTATTCTCAATTCATCAGGGTCATCAGAAAAACTCAGATACCCAACTGGCCCAGACACAATTGATGACCATGTTCAACCGCTTTTTGGAAAGAGGTTATAGACATAACCTCCTCGATCAACAACTCCAGAGGGCATTGCAACACACACAGACTTCTTTACTGAATAAAGCCCACAGCAACTCCAATGAATCACCGCCACTTATTTTTACCTGTACATATTCTACAGCCGCTAGCAACCTCTCTGGTTGATTAAATCACACTGGCCTATGATTTCGATGGATGAATCATTATCCCTTTTTCAATCTCCTCAGCCAATGATGGGCTACAAATGTGGCAAGAACATAAGGGACATCCTGATGGTTACAGATTTCAAAAACCACATAAAGTCTAGATCAGATTGGTTATCTAGCAGCAAGAAACCGGGTTGCTACAGATGTCCTGATTGCACTACATGTGGACCAGATTTCTTAGTGGACCAGATTTCCCCCATCCGTACACTGGGCTAAGAATCAAGATTAAACATAGATTGACTTGTGCATCCACATTCGTGGTATACATTATTATTTGTCCGTGCGGACTGTATTATGTGGGTAAAACCATTACCACACCGAGAGAGCGCAGTGGCAACAATCGCTCTGCTATCAGCAAAGCTCTCAAAGATAATGTGGCCACACAGCCAGTTGCTAGACACTTTCTGCAACATAGCCATGGTCTGCCAACATTCAAATGCATGGCCATCGACCACCAACCACCACTGACTAGAGGTGGCGATAGAAACAATGCCCTTCTCCGCAGGGAAACACTCTGGACTCACAAATTGGACACATTGGCTCCTAGAGGCCTTAATGAATCATTGCCACTGGGCTGCTTTACTTAAATGCTTCATGATCATTATATGAGACTGACTTCATATTACCCATTTGTACGATTATTAGCCAAAGACCGCTGTATTACCTAGAGGCTCTTTGTAACTCTGTTGTCTCGAGACTATTTGTGAGATGCCTCATTTTCTTCCAAATTTTGCTGATTGGTTTTTGTTTTTATTTTCCCTCACCCAGACCCTTTCCCAACCGGATCCACTGGTGCAGGACACATGTAAGTGACTTCTGGTGTTGTACTAGATTTAGACACTCCCTACTCGTGCATGGAGCTGGTCGCTGGGCCCTACACACAGATGTGGATTAAGAAGTCGGGCATACTGCATGATTCGGATAGTCCTTGGCTTGCATACACAATGTGTATGGTGCTACTGTAAATATCTCCATTAAGAAGAGGTTTTCTCCCCCTAATGCACCTACATCATATTATGCATCCAATATATTTGGACTTGCAATCATTTGACCGATCAGGTTCACCCTTGAGTAGGATGTACCCAATTGCATATTGCCCTAGTCTGAAGCACACCCTTGGTGTCTTGCCCACCTCTACTGTGTGTTGTGTATATAGTTGTCATTATACACGAAAGAGAAGGGTAGTGGTTAAGCGACCAGCTAATTATCTCTTGGTCCCACGTTGGTGGGCACGCACATGGGAGTGATTCTCGATGGTACTCACAACATACAGGAGCCCATTGTTATAACCAGTGTTTCCTTTTTATTTACCTAGGGGTTTTGCCTTAACTCCATTACATATCTGTGGGTGGGTTTCACCATTATGATGTCACTATGTGGGTGGGCTATCCAATAAGCTAGCCTCTTCTTGGATATTTATTGGGAATTTGCACAATGATAAAGGTCCTTGTGTGGGACCGAAACAGATTAATAAACCTTTTTTTTGTTTGACAAACTGTGTCACTGCTTGTGCAAATCCTATATATATATAAATTTTGCCATCTGATAAAAACTTGCAATAAGTTTAACTTTATAGGACGATGGCACAAAATACATTTGCTTTTTTTATGCTATGATATGAAATAATAATTCTTGATTACACATACACCATTGCAAATAGTAGCAGAAACCTTGAGCTGCAAATAATGGTAGCTGATTTGGAGAGCCAGTAGGCTTGCTACCTTACGGATTCATATCCATTACCTTTGCTGTCTCTTTCTTTATAGCTTTGTCTTCATCTTGCATTCGGTTCTTAGGAATATTAGGAAAGATGTCTATCACCCTGTAGTAAAAGTAAATGAAACCCTTACATTTTTTAAGAATAAAAATCTGTACATTACAAACAATAAAAAGTATATAAAACTTTGTGCTTACGTATATAAAACTTTGTTCCGTTACTATAGAAAATATCTAGCAACAGCCCGCTGTTGGCTTTTAATTACAGGATAGTGCAAACATTGCTTTAGTTTATTATATTTTATATAGGGCTTTAATCTGCTCTTGCCATGTCAGTTGTTCTAGGCAAGTGCTTGCCAAACTGGTGGCTCCGAGATCTGATAGAACCTTCCAAAACATTTTTATCACATCCAGCCTGTTCCAGAGACTCATTTGAATAACATCATCAGTGTAGATTCACTGGTAAGTTAATAAAAAAAGCATGGACATACATTAAAGAGAAGGCAAAAAAATAAAATCCCATTTTTACTTTCTATAATGAAAAAGAAATCTATCTCCAATATACTTCAATTAAAAAAAGGTCTACCATTTTTATAAAAAACCTGACTGTATGCAGTGAAATTCCCCCTTCATTTACTGCTGGGGACAGGTATTGTCAGATGGTTCCCAAATGCTATTCAGGGAAAAAGTCAGTTTCAAACAGCAGGGGGGAGCCCCCCGACTTTACTTCCCAGAACTCCAGCAGCTTTGTCTGTTTCCCTGTCAAACAGCCAGTGACCGTGTAGAGTTTGTATCCACAGACCCAGTGCAGTCTGTATATTCTGATTATTAATCAGTCTTGCTGTATTGGCTTCTATAGCAGATATTATTTGACTTGTGCTGTTTTGATCATTTATGATGATCCCTAACCCTCCCAACTGAAGCCCAGACCACACTGAGCATGTGCGAGTCTTGATATTAGAGAGAGGTCTAACAAAGTTACAAGATGACAGTCTCCTGTTCCAACTTTGAAAGCATAAATCATTTGTTTTATTAGGCTTCTGGTGCAGTAAGTTCATGTTTATATTTAGTATACAAAATACAGCATTTCTAATATTACTCTATTTTAGACTTTCATTGCCCTTTAAACAGCTTCAACCTGGTAAATACGGTCACAACAAAATCCTGGAGCCAAAACCATGAAAAAAAACAGTGCCTTAAACCAAAAGTATTTACGAAAATGATGCTTTATCATTTGACCTTAACACAATCTTTAGTCTAGGTTAGTTTTAAAAAATTTTCAGGAGACCCAGCTGACTTGCAGCAGGGCCCCCCTGAGTCTACAGGGCTATGTTTTCCCCATATTTTCTGCTTTTGTCCTGTGGATACTTACATATTCTACCACACATAGCTGAGTTGATTTGTTCCTGATAAAACTAAGGGGAAAATTTACTATTATTCCCTAATTCGAGGGTTCGATAAGCATTTGACTATCGAATGCTTATCGAATAGTTTTAGGCTATTTTTACTTCGATATTCGATTTCTCTATGAAAAAGATTAAGAAAAAAAATTGTGAAATTTCCTCCGATCGCTCAAAAAATTTGTACGATTCAAACGATCGAGGTCGAATAAAATTTTAAAGATAAAGTACTTCGATCATCGAATGGTCAAATGATCGAATATCCGATCATTCGATACGCTCGAATTTTGCGTATTCGATGATCGAAGTGGCCAAATTTGCATATTCGAATATCCGAAAAAATTGTACGATCGGAATTCAAACTATTCATGTGAATTTAGTAAATCTGCCCCTTGGGGCAAATTTACTATGATTCACTAATTCAAGGGCTAAAAGCCCTTGAATTCGGGCGAAATTTGATAAGCATTCCACTACTGAATGCTTTTCGAATAGTTTTAGGCTATTTATACTTCGATATTCGATTCCTCGATAAAATCGTACGATTCGAACGATCGAGGAGTTCGATCGTACGAATGGTATTCAAGCAGGTGACAGAAAAAAAAGCCTATGGGGGGCTTTCCATAGGCTTCTATTGCAATTCGGTAGGTTCAATCTGGCGAAGTAGGCAGTCGAAGAAAATTTTGAAGTTAAAGTACTTCGATCATCGAATGGTCGAATTATCGAATATCCTATCATTCGATCTATCGAATTTTCGGTATTCGATAATCGAAGTGGCCAAATTTGCATATTCGAATATCTGATAAAAGTGTACGATCAGAATTCGATCGAACTTCGATCTAGTCACGTGAATGTCATAAATCTGCCCCTTAGTGTTTGAACATGCAAGAACTTAGACTGTAAGTTCCACAGTAGCAGGTACCAACAGCACACGATGGGGAGTATTTTGTATTTATTTTGAATAAACTATTTTATTAATGAATTCTCATAATATGTATATGAAAATAAACATACAAATATAACCTCTGAAACTGTGGAACGATGCAGAGGGGGAATAAAAGGACTGGTGGATATGGTGTGGCATTTATAAAGTAAAGGAATACACATGAGGCGTGTGTTGACTGTGAGTTTAGTTTATACATTTTTAACCTTTTAATGTTTACGTTTACTAAAGGAAAGAGGTTCCCCAACTCCTAAAATGTTAATATGTCTAAGGATAAAGGTCCACCGGGCAATACATTTTATCCCCCTCCCAAGGAGGAAGAAAAGGCTAGAAGCAAGAAAATGCTCTCAGTCTACTAAGTACCTCTATTACACTATACAGGGATGTCCAACTGGAGGACTAGAGGCCTGATTATGACTCCTTTCAAGGCTCAGTACCTGAGGGAACAGCTATTATTTATGAATGTCATTAATAAATTGTATTTTGACCCATGAAAATTAAACAACGATGTAGGCATCACATGTAATTAAATTTGTTCCCCTAGGTTAATACCATTCCAGAAATGCTCATAATGCCAGATGCTCTCTTGCTCTAAACATGTGACCCCACTGACATCTGTTCTTTAAGTCACCCTGACTTTCTGCTAATGAAA
>CM044440.1:48991154-49009169 GCA_024363595.1 Xenopus borealis
TTTTTTTTCCCATGACAGTATCCCTTTAAGGCCAGATGAAAACAGATGAGGTTGCCCCAAGCAAGACCCAAATACAGATCCCTGAGGAGAGGATTTGTTAGTGTAAGTCTGTAAGAGATGAAGAAGGATTTATTAGCAAGGTAGGAAGAGAGCAAGGATGCAGCTTGTGTTCATATATATACAAAGTATGTGGAATTTGGATTGGATTGGATTTATCAACAAAACCATAAATAAATACAGGAAAATGAAAATATCATATTTTGGCAGACGGTCTATCCAAAATTTTGATAGCACAACTTAGGTAATGATGGGATGATATATGAAAGAAGCATTGTTAATTGTTTTGTACATTTATTGTTGTAAGTGATGCTGCACAATATCCAAGCATAACTGAAGGTCTTGGCACAAGCAATCAAAACAATACAAAGGTGGACATAATGTATGTGGCCCCTTGCCAACTGTGTGGGGCTGATCAGTCCAACTACATTAACTACAACATATGGCTAAATGATGCTTTTTTTTGAAGATGGCAAAGGCAATTCTCAGAAAGATGTGTCCCTTCATCATCACATGGAGCATGGTACCTCGTCATTAATGGTGCTCTGTGTTATCAAATTTATGTAATTATGCTAGCGTAGTGATGTAATACATTACGGCGAACGATAACTTAATATATAATAATCTGGAGTATGATAATCTAGAGTATGGCAAAATTAACCTAAAACAAAAATAAAAAACTGAAAATCTACCTACACATGATTATGCTTTCAAATCTTTGGGATCTCGAAGTAAACTGTAGATTTAGTTTCATTTTCCAATTTTGCCCTTTTTAGAGCAAGAAATATTTTAAAATGTTTCCTAATTAAAGGGGGTGTTCACCTTCAAACACTTTTGTTTTGGTTCAGATTGTTCACCAGAAATAAAGAATTTTTCCAATTACTTGTTATTTTCTATTTGTGACTGTGTTTCTAATACTGAAGTGTAAAGTTTAATTTTTCACCTTCTAAAGCAGCTCAGGGAGGGGGGGTCACCGACTCTTTAAATGTTACACATTCATATGTTTAGTTGATACATTTGTTATCCTTGTCCCTGCTGAGCAGTAAAAGCAGCTGTTTGAATTGATGTGAATATTCCATAGGTAGTGCTGCGAAATGCTGAGAAATGTATTAACTAATTGTATCAACTAAATGTAGAAAATAGTAACAGTTACTTATCTGCTCCTGGATCACTGAGCTGCCAGACTGAAACCCCAGAAACATGACCATGGAATTCAACCTGTAACAACCCCCCCTCACTCCTCCCCCAAATGCCCCTAATTTTTATACTTACTGCTCCTGCAGATTCAGCCCACGGGAGTTCATGAGCACCATCTCTTTTGTGAGTAGACTAGTAGGGCTAGTCTAAGGGAACTGTCCCAAACAATTAAGATCATAAAAAGTCTACATATTTCTTGAGTTTATGTTTACTTTTAAAAAAAGTGTAATGTTTTGTAATGTAGTGTTATGTTTTTGTGGCATTTCCCTTTAAACTTACATTTTGGAAAAATGGTAACAAATATGAAAAGCAATTGAAAAAAAGTATTTGTTTCTTGTGAACAATCTGAAAACAACTGAACTGAAAAAGTTTTGGAAGGTGAACAACCCCTTTAAAAGACTAGGCAAAGTGCTTTACATGTCCTGCTATGAAGGAGAATTGCATAAGTGTGCAAGGCATTTGGAGAAATGATTTTATGAAATGAGATCTGATACAGTGTTTTCTAGTCAATCGAAGAAGAACAGGGCTAGTTCCTCTTTACATTCACCTTCCAAGAACTTTTTCTCAGTTCAATTGTTTTCAGTTTGTTCACCAGAAATAGACTTTTTTTCAGTTGCTTTGCCTTTTTTTATTTGTTACCATTTTCCAAAATTGAATATTAAAGTTACTGTTCCTGTCTCACTAATACAGGTGCAGTTTCTTAACTGTTACAATTTGATACATCAGGACCATCTGTGGGATGTTAGCAGTTATTGTATCAGTTATAACAGCTGTCTTTAAAAGACACCTGTTGCCAAAGTATATTCTATGCAACCAAAGGTGCAGGCAAATAGAGCCTGCACTTTGGTTGGGGGCAACAATCCTTTTTTGTTAAAAAAAAATTGCCCCCCTCCCTGCAAGTGCTAGCAAACTCACCAGGAGGGAGCTTCTGGTGCAAGCGACCATGTCGGTCATGTGCCTCTACATGGCCTGTTGAACGGGGAACTCCCTCCCAAGTGCGGGTGGCCTAGTTCTGGTGGGATGCATTTAAAGAAAAAAAGACCTTTTGTTACCCACCAGGAGTGATCTTTGGTTGGGAATAAAGTATTTTGGCAACATGTGACCTTTAATGAAACACAGCAGGGCAAATAGAATAAATGTATCAACTAAATGTATCAATTTAGAACGGTTTACAAAATCAGCACCCCCCTCCCCAAACTGTTTTACAAAGACATCTTTGAAAAATGGTCACAAATAGAAATTACTTGGAAAGAGTATTAATTTCTATCTGAAAATAACAACTGAAAAAAAGTGTTGGAAGGTGAGCAATATTATAGAATGTCATATTCTTTATACAGGTACAGTATGGGACCTGTTATCGAGAGTGCTTGGGTGTTTTCCAGATGACTGATCTTTCAGTAATTTGGATCTTCATACCTTAAGTTTACAAAAATGAAATCATGTAAATACCAAATAAGCCCAATAGGCTGATTTTCTTCCCAATAATGATTAATTATATCTTAGAACAAAGGTACTGTTTTATTATTACACAAAAAAAGTAAATGTTTTTTTAAAGATTGGATCACTTCGATAAAATGGAGTCTATGGGAGACCATCTTTCTTTAATCTTTCTGGATAATGGGTTTACGGATAACGGAGCCCATACCTGTAGTTGTTTTTTGTTTTTATAGTTTTGTATTATTTGTCTTTTCTGCCTATTTGCAGCTTTGAAATGGTGGAGGGGGGTCACTGACCCCAGCAGCTAATAAACCATTGCTCCGTGAGCAATAATGTTATTGTTTTAATTAAACTTTTTATGTTTATTACTTTTATTTCTGACCAGGTTTCCGCTGGCAAACTGCTGAACAAAAAAAACTACAAAAAAAATCAAAACAATTAAGGCAATTTTCAAAAGTTCTTAGGATTTTAGTGTCTAAATCAGACTGTTTTAATCAAACTACCCACTTAACATAAATAAAAACTTAAACATCATTGAAAATTAATAGTTAATATTTATTAGAAAGTGATTTACAATTACATTTTATTTCATTATTCATATTATTCAAGTCTGTGGGTGATAGACAATTGCACATGGGGCATTTTGTCATCTGTAAGAAATTGCCCACAGGTGACAAGTGAAAATATTTATGTTCTTTAATTGCATGAAAATTCATATGGATTTATTTGCATGTTACAATCTGAGTAGGGACATACTGTTGATGGGCATTGTGTCACCTACAAAGAATGCAATATCATGCAAGAGATAAAAAGCCTTGTGCCATTGCCAGGATAAATTTATTTAACCATGATGGTTCATTGTTTAAAAAGTTTTATGAACTTGTTATTATTTGAACTTGATGTTGTATAGCTAGAACTTTGTTCAATTGAGCATTTAGTCAAGGAAGACATAAATTGAATTCCACTGCCTGCTCTTGCACCATGTAAACAAGGTATTTAAAGGCACATGGGGTTCTAGTAATACAACATAGAGACCCAAAAACTTTTTTGCAGGGGGGCCAAGAAAGCAAAGCATGTTAGTGATCATATCAATGTGTATATCCAAATTAATGTAGAATTATGGGATCTCTTTTCAGGAAACCCCTTATTCATATATATCCAAATTAGGGGTGAACATCTTCTATTCCATTTTAAGGGGCAGATTTATCATTGGTCGAATTTCAAATTAAAAAAAATTCGAAATTGGACCATATGAATAAAAGGGAAGTAAAATCCTTCAAATTCGACGGAGTTTACCGCAATTCGATTGATCGAATGATCTAATAAAAAAAAGATTTTTTTATTTTTTTATTCAATCAAAACTAATGATTCCCAATTCGGCAGCTTGGTTATGGCGAAGTAGGTGGTCGAATAAAAATTTAAAGGGGAAGTTATTCGACCATCGAATAGTTGAATATTCGAATAAAAGTTTATTCGAGAATTCGACTACTCGATGGTCTGATTTGAAGATTCGAATTTATATTAAATTCGATCAAACTTCGAATTATTCATGTGAATTTTGTAAATCTGCCCCCAAGTGTATAATTCTAATTTTAAAAATGTATATTTTCTGTTTTAATAAAATAGTACCTTGTGCTTGATCATAAGTAAGCAGCATGGACCCATATTGGTGGCAAAACAATTCTATCCTCTGCAGTTTAATTATACAATGTTGGTTTATGGTTGTCTCCCTGATAACTATATTAGAGTTTGGGTGCGATTCCTGCCATGTTACAGTACTGTGTAACAGTTCTGTGCCTAATAGGTAACTTGGGACTATGAGTCCTCTTAAACTTTAAGATGGCCAAACTGTCTCTGTCATGCTCGTTTGGCAGATTTTTAACCAGTTTCACCAAACAGTACGCTACAGCAGGGTGATCTGATCATTCATCCCACTTGCCAGTCATCATCTTATAATAGGGGCATTAGTAGACTGCACTAATACAGTTCTAACCCAAAGGTGTCTTGTAAGCTACTCGATAGATATCTGGGCAATTTTCATCAATATATTGTGAAGAAGATGAGCCAGTTGCTGTGCTCATAGATAGCTGAAAAATATTGTTTGATATATTTAAAAAGTGTGGTTGCTTAAACATGTCTTAAACATTTATACTCTCTAAGTAACATATACTTGTAATATTTTGCTGCTTTAGGTTGCGGGACTCTGGTGGTGCTGGAGCAAAACGAAGGTGGAATTGCTGTTCGTAGAAGGTAATTTAATTTCTGATACAATACGCTATACAATCAGGAAAAATAAGTACAGTAGGATTTTTCTGCCACCAGTATAGCAGCTTAGTTACCATCAATACAAGGTACTGTTACATTACTATAGAGAAAAAGGAAATTGTCAAAACAAATATATAGACAGTGGTCTTCCTTTATTGTACAATTCTCTGGGCAATACATTTTCAGTATATTTGGCGTTTTACATTGTGGCAATAGATGAAAGTGGTCAAAAAGGCACTGTGGACACTGTGATGAAGTAATATTTAATTGCCTATCAGCATTAGGTAAGCTGTTGTCACTTATCTGTGTGATAGGACAGGGGAATAGTCTTACATAAGTTGGACGTCTAACAGCCACTTTACAGAATCTTGTTGGATATGTGCACATGCAGCAGAAAAAAAAACCTTGCTAGAGGTATGATAATTACAATGAATACAAAATACTGCAGCACTTCTGGTTGCAAAAAAGAAAGACTGTATTTATTAGGTCTAAAAACAGGCAAGGTTTCAAGCCTTATCCTGTCCTTTCTCAAGGCAGCCTGGAAATGCAACATACAAACTACTGGTACCCTCCAGATAGGGAGTGTACTTCAGTAGTGTCATACCAGAGCAGGGGTGTTCTGGCATTGTATGGGTTAACATTATGAACATTTGATCTCAAGCTCACAGAGAGACCCTTAGATCCTCCGCCAAGGGGTTGTTTAAAGATGACTTTTCTGGCTTGTGATACTTTTCTGAGGACAGTATATCCCTTTGAACTGGTGATCAAAGGAAAGGGCTGGGAAACCAAGAGAAATGGTGTGGGTGTCAGTTATGAGAAATATATGTACTCATAAAGGGATCCATATACCCTCCAACTTGGGGTTCACACCCTTATTGCTTATGAGAGGTTACATTCTTTCTAATGATGCAAACAGGCCACCTGTTAAGGATGGAGTCCCAATCCCAGAGCTAATGCCAAGGTCCCGGTCGTGGCTCACTCTTCCGCTTATAACAACCACCTTTTACTTCAGGAGGAGCCCTCAGCTACTCAGGTGCTGCCAGATCTTAACGTGAGATGCCCAGGGAGAGAGTTCTGGGCAGGCAAGGGAACCGAACGTAGTAGTGAAACGGAGAACAAAAAGCGTGGTCGAGGGACATGCTTTGTCGTTGCAATTTGGAAACAGGGTAACAGATTCAAGAAACAAAAGAGTAGATGAGATCAGACAAGATCACAGGCCGAGTCAAATGCCAATATCTCAGTACAAGATCCAAGAGTCGTCAGTACACGGGCAAAGGTCAGGACAGGCAGCAAACTAGACAAGGTCAGGGAGAGGCATGGTCAAGAACAGATTAGGAATACTCAGAAATCCAGAAGTGGACAGAACATAATTTCACACTAAACTGGCCACCACCAGGTGCTGCTTGCAAGATTTCTGAATGAAGAATGAAAAGAATAATCAGAAGAGTTGTCCAAGAGCCAAGGATCACTCCCAAAGAGCTTCAGAAAGACCTTTTTTCCAAAGAAAACAAAAAGTAATGCACTTAACCAGCATGGCATCTATGGATGCTCACCGTACAGGACTCCACTGTTGAAAAAAAAATCCAATGAAATTCTGGGAGAATATAGGAAGGATGAATGAAGAAATGTACCGGCACATTCTTGAAAAGCATCAACCAATGAAACTCTCAGTTGGTTTCAGAGAAAGAAAATAAAGCTGCAAGATTGGCCCAATCAATCATGTGACTTGATTCAAATTGAAAAATCTATTGACTATAACAAATTTCATAGAAGAGGCCCCCGGAACTAGATTTGAATCTTCATATATGTTACTTTGGTTGTTAACGACATCTAGGGACAGATTTATCAAAAATCAAATGTGATTTTTTTTTTTTTTCCATGATCAAATTTTTTTTTTAAAACCCAAACTTAAACATTCAAGTTTTTATTAACATGTTTTAGGGTGCAAAAATGTTTTAATTCAAAATGAATAAGTGAATAATGCCAACAATTGTAATGTAAACATTTGCCATCTAAAAGCTGGCGAGATCATGTAGAAGTCAATGAGCATTGTCCTGTGCAACGCTTACATTTTTGTGGTTGATTTGAGGGTTTTATTTAAAAACTCATCAACCAAATTACGGAATTTCTATCGATTTGAGTTTTTTTCAGGACATGAATTCAATCGTTACAGTTTTTTTTTTCCCGTCTTTCATTCGAGTTTTTGTCATTTAAATTTTTCCATAAATACTCAAACTTTCAAATTCAACTTTATGTGAGGTAGAAAAACTCTCACACAACTCTTGATTCTTGATAAATCTGCCCCCTAGTGTAATTTTCATGTCAATTGCCATATTGACATGACATATTTCAATTAGAAATATATTTACTGAGAAAAACATTGACGTGTTCAATACTCATTTTCCCTGCTGTATCAGTGAGCACGACATTCAGGGAGAGCATTCCACATCTTCACAGCTCTCACTGTTAATATTAAATATAATATTTAGTACATTTTGTCCTTGTTGCTCTAAACAGAGCCCATAGCCTGTATGACAGTGTGCCAGTGCATCTTACCTCCCTATGTGCTAAAAAATGGAAAGTTGTCCATTTGTATTCTAATTTACCAGCTTACTGTGTGTTTAAATGTGATTTAATCATTTTTCTGCCAGAGGGCTTGTTGAATTAGTTGAAACAACCCCTTTGAATGCTATATTATCAGGTGGGGTTGGTATATGAATTTGGATCATAGAGTGATAGTGATATCAGAGAAGTTTATGCATTTTGAGGCATCAAGGCTAATTTGGTGAGTGCAATTACACTAGTCTTAAGTGAATGAGGTTCTGATCTGAATGGACAGATATGGGGCCTTTTATACAGAATGTCTGGAAACTGGGGGTTTCTAGATGAGTTATTTCCGTAATTTGGATCTCTGTACCTTAAGTCTACTTAAAGGTATTTTTCAGTGTAAAAATAAAAACTAGGTAATATAAAAAGTTTCTAATTTAGTTAGCCAAAAATATAATTTATAAAGACTGGAATGACTGGATGTCTAACATAATAGCTATAACACTACCTCTCTCTTGGTTTCCACTGATTGGTTACAAGGCAGTAATCAGACAGGTGGGCCCACATGCGTCATAACTGTTTGCTTTTTTGAATCTGACCTGCGTGCTAAGTATCAATTGCAAACTCACTAAAAACTTGTGTGGCCCCCTTAGGGTGGTGACACATGGTAAGATTCTGGGAAATTTCGTTGCCCAGTGACAACTCGCCTCTTCTTTGGGTGACTAATCTCCCCGAAAAGCCTTCCCATCTGCTCTAATCTAAATCACCAGCAGGATGGCAGTCAGAGATCTTCGTTTTCTGAATTTGCCTCACGAGGAAACTTTGGGCGACTTCGGAAAACGAAAAGCTCCGAGTGCCATCCCGTTGGAGATTTAGATTCTAGCTGGCGGGTAAGATTTTTGGGGAGATTAGTCGCCCGAAGAAGAGGCAATTTGTCGCCCATAAAGTCCTTAAAGTCCTTGACTAACTCAAGGTTAGAGAGCTGAAAAGTAGGAAGTAGTGCTCTGTTCTGTTCTGTCACTCCAGCCTTTATAGATTAAATTTTTTGGCTAACTAATTATATTAGAAGCATTTTTTTTTGCACAGCCTATCTATTTAGCCAGTTTTTATTTTTACAGTAAGCTCATTAGTCTTGTTTTGCATCCAAGAAGGATGCATTATATTTTAGTTAGGATCAATGACAAGGTATTGTTTTATTATTACAGAGGAAAAGGTATTTTTCATTAAAAAAAAAAAAAAAAAAAAAAAAAAAAAAAAAGACTCTTTTTGAATAAAATGGAGTCTATGGGAGATGGTCTTCCCATAATTCTGAGTAGTGATGAGCAAACTTTATCACCATGTTTTGCATCGAAAATGAGGCCCATAGACCTCAATTGGTGAAAAAAAAAGGTTTAGCGTAAATAAATTGTCGCCCATAGACTTCAATGCATTTCAGGGAATTTATTCAGTTTCGCAAATTTTGGTGAAGCGTAACAGGTCAGATTCACTCATCACTAATTCTGGGCTTTCTGGATAACGGGTTTTCAGTTAATAATGAATCTCATACCTGTATTATCATTATGGCAACCTCTTTTATAAATTCAATAAAATACAGTCTTTAGTCAGTTTCATCAGTCAGTTTATTATAATATTTTCAGATATACCATTTAAATATTATAAATGTAATACAGGTATGGGATCTGTTATCTGGAAACCCGTTATCCAGAAAGTTCTGAATTACGGAAAGGTTGTCTCGCACTGACTCCATTATAATCAAATGATCCAAATGTTTAAAAATGTTTTCCTTTTCTGTGTAATAATAAAAGCATAGTTTGTACTTGATCCCAACTAAGTTATAATCCTTATTGGAAGCAAAAGCAGTTTATTTAATGTTTACATGATTTTCAAGTAGACTATGAAGCTCCAAATTATGGGAAGACCCATTATCCGGAAAAGCCCCAGGTCCCGAGCATTCTGGATAATAGGGTCCATACCTGTAACTGGTAACCATCTATCTGTTGGGAGTTATACTTGAATGAACATTATAAACTGACACCTGGGTGTAATGGCATGAACACCAATGCAAATGGAAATTGAGTGCCAATTTACATATGCAAATTAGGATAAGGAAGGGTTAAAACAAACCCCAAAAAAAGTATTCACATTTGGTTAGGCCAGGCATTTTGATTCAGCCAAATCAGAATCATGCTGAAAAAGACCAAACCCTGGATTCAGTGCATCGGTTTATAGTTCATGAAATTAGTCCCGTTAAATAATTAATGTGATCAGTCATCACTGAGGAGATAGCTCATACAATTAAATAAGTAGATCAGTCACAATATGAACAGTTTAGTAGTGCATATAAATTATTAATAGAAATTAATTTGATAATAAAGTAAGTTAAATCATTGTGGGTGGAAGTCTCTGTTTGCCTCTATATCTGCTTTGTGGATACATTAGTTTCTAGACAAGCTACTGACAATTTAACATTAGTTACAAAACTTTCTCTGCATGACCTCTCCTATCTTCTGACCTGAACTTGACAACGGTCCCCTACTAATTGTGGACCTTTATCTTCTGTTTTTGAGATCCCTGTTCAAGAGCTGCAGTATCAAAATGGCCATTTGATGGGTTCCTGGTTACCAGTTCTTTTATACTGAGTTGGTGCCTTGTTTCTTTTGTTCTATTACTCCGTAGTAATCGTCCTAAAGTTACCTGCCTACCAGGAAATTTTGCATTGCCTTCCACCTGACCCAAAACCTCTGGTTTGGTTTTGACTTTGTGCTTTGGCATTCCAGTCATGAATCATTATTGCTCCTAGTCTTTCATGCAGATTCTGCATGCCACAATCTATATGTGTTCCCCTCCATGCCTCCATATATGGGCTTCAGTCTGACAATACACAGCAGGTTTCCTTTCGTAGCATGAGCACAATCATTAAAGGGCATCTATTGAATATTTCCTCTAACCAAAGGTGTCAGTTGATAGTCCCCACACTTTGGTTGGGTGTAACAGTTTGTTTGTTTGTTTGTTTGTTTTTTTAAATGGCCTGCACTTGGAGTGGCCAAGCACATGTACATAATGAGCAAGTTAAGGCATTCGCTCATTATGCGCATGCGTGCGCCCCAACATGGACACTTATACCAGGAGCTATCATTTTTATATATAATTTATAACAACTTATCACTGCTACGCCTGTACATTTGTTAAGTCTCGGGATGTACCTAATTCAGTATTTGGTTTGGGATTTGGCTGAATTCTTGCAATTATTGTAGGATTTGAATTAGTCCAAATTTGAAGCATTCAGCTGATCTCAGTCCTAACTCTTAAAATCATGTGACCTGACTACTCTGGTGAAATGAAAGTATTACTTTTTGTTCATTGATGATGTCATTTTTTTGTTATATTTCAATAATTGGCATTAGGATCTGTATTTGCCTGAATATTTTGTGAAAGATTTGGCATGCAGCGCACTCCTTAAATTATTGACTTCTATAACTGTAGCAACTTTAGCATTCTATATAATAAAGCTGACATAAAACAGTATTTTATCTAAAATATGAAGATAGAATGGTTTGTGTAAACGAGTCAGTTTTTTTTATTTTTTCTCTGTATTTTGATCAAGGCTACCATAGATGAGCATCATTTACAGTACAGTATGTTTTTCTTCTTGTTAGTGCTATCTTATGACAACATATGTTTTTCATTGTTTATCTAATTTAGCTTTGAATGGACTGATGCACTGTTTGATGTGACATGGAGTGAGAACAGTGAGAACATTGTGGTGACATCCAGTGGAGATGGATCTCTGCAATTGTGGGATATCACAAAACCGCAAGGCCCATTACAAGTCTTCAAAGAACATACGCAGGAGGTAAGATGTAATACTTGTGTCTTGCATCTTATAAATTAAAGCTTCGGTATAAAACTGGCCATACACTGTCTATTCTTACACCCTTGACCAAGTCTGCAGGGTGAAAATACAGACAATTCCAGAAAATATGCAATTTTGTTGGTTACATTGCAAAATGAGTGGTTTTTAGCAACACTCTTTGTACCCACAATATACCATCTTTTTTTGTAGTACATTTTTATTACACATGATGGAAAACATTGGTCCCTTTTTGTAATGTAATGTGCTCTGGGTATGAACATGTCCACACTGCTTTTTTATGGATTCTAGCAAAAGTAGTGTCCATTTGGCAGAATGTGTACTATCCAAGAAAATATGGTTTTTACTTCACATAATATTCAGTAAATGTATTGATTTTGCTGTAGCTCAAAATTAAAAGAAATAATAGGTCATATGGGGTATTTTGCTTTTGGGGCCTCTACATGTCACATACTGTGCACCTTGGTCACCAAACTGTTTATACCTCTGGTATTCATATTTATGATCTTTTATCTGGTTACCAAAAATCTGTAGGTGATAAGATACTATAAACTGGAAGCATTCCAGTTATTTTTCAAAAATTTGTTTCATTTTTAAATATAAATAATTAAGGTTAGGAAAGCATTACAGCTTAGTTGTTTGGAGTAGAAAGACGTATATACATATTCTGGATTTGTCACAATCTGTTCTTTTTAAAAATGTATGGTTTGCTATGTTAAACCTACTGTCAGAAATCTTCATGAAGCTTATTTACTACTGGCAATAAAGACATGGGAATTTTATAATCAGTTGTATGCCATTTGTGCATAAAATAGTTTTTTATATATGTATTTTTATTTTGGAAAATATAACATGAAACCGCTAGCATATTTTGAAAGCTTAGGTTGTCCTGAAAAAAGTTTATAGAGGTAGATTTAACAATAAACAATTTGAGACTTCCTAACTCTTGCGTGGTTTCTTCCTTTAAATACAGTAGCTTCCAGCATATCATTTTTTCCCCTTGCCTAAAAAATAAAAAAACTTGCCAAACTGACACTGGCAGTGTGCTGTATCCTGGACAGTGTTTATTGCCGTACTTTTGTTATTTAATGTGGAGCCCTTCTCACATGTCTTTCCTTACACACAAGGGTTGCTAAAATCTAACCCGATGTTTGTTTGTTATCGCGTGTAACATTTGTATGTTGATCTAAGAAACTGAATTCCTGGGCAGTTTTCAGTAGGTTTGGAAATGGTTTTCAAAATGTTGACTTGGCTGTATATTAGTCCTTTCATAGGTAAGTCTTTGACACAACATAGTCTATTTTGCATAACCGTACATGCTAATTTAATTTCTCTGTAGGTTTACAGTGTTGATTGGAGCCAAACAAGAGGAGAACAACTGATAGTGTCTGGCTCTTGGGATCACACTGTTAAACTGGTAAGTCACTGTAAAATGCATGCATTTTGGCACTTATGGTTAGATTTTATAGACTTGCTCTGTCATTTCATTATTGCCTACAATATTGGCAGGAGGTTCCACTAAGCCTATATGTCTCCTTTAATGCACAGAATTCAACTTGCTGCAGTGGCACAGATTGAAAAAAGACATATGTCCATCAGGTTTAAACTTTTAAGTCTGTATAAACTATGCCTAACTGATAGCTGGGGGAAAGCTATGTAACGTGTATGTATTAAATATATTGTAATATATGGACAAACAATCTCTGTTTAGTTTAAAGGGTAAGGCATTTTTTAGTAGCTGTATGCACAAAATGTCTCAAATTCTTTCACTCATAGTTAGTGGTTGGCTGAAGCCATTTATTGTCAATCAACTGTGTTTACTCTTTGTATAGTGTTTTTGATTTAAAAACTACCCAAATGACCCTGATCAAAATTCTACATACCCTGGTGATTTGGCCTGATAGCATGCACACAACTTGACACAAAAGGGTTAGAATGGCTATTAAAAGTAACCATCTTCACCTGTGATCTGTTTGCTTGTAATTAGTGAGTGTTTATAAAAGGTCAATGCCTTTCTGGACTCCTGACAGACCCTTGCATCTTTCATCCAGTGATGCACTGATTTTTTTTTTGGATTCTAAGTCATGGGGAAAGCAAAAGATTTGTCAACGGATCTGCGGGAAAAGGTAGTTGAATTCTATAAAACAGGATATATATATGTATATATGTATATGTATGTATATATATATATATATATATATATATATATATATATATATATATATATATATATATATATAGATAGATAGATAGATAGATAGATAGATAGATAGATACCAAGCAGCAAAGGAAGATCAGCACTCTCAGGTCTTAAAAATAAAAAATATAGTTGTTTTATTTATAGGTACAGGACTGATGTTTCGGCCCCCACTGAGGCCTTTCTCAAAGTGCATAAAGATTCACAAAACTGCCTTAAATACAGAGTTTGGTGGGAACTTAGACAGATTGATACTGATGTAATTAGCACTTCATTTAAAACTTAATAGCCATTTGCAAACTGCTCATGAATATCAAATGAATCTACAGCTAGCACATGCCCCAATAGCATATTCTGAGTCACATAAATACCTTAAAAACTACAGAAATACTAAAACAATACTAGTGTATTGCAGTTAAAAACATGACGTGTAACTTAATATAGAATTGTTACTATGTCACAACAGCCTATCCTGCATAAAAGTTACAAACATCTAAAATTGAGCAAAGATGTCAGGACAGGTAGGCCCAGTATACACACTTTAGTATTCCATTCCCATCACTCTATACTAGTGTTATATAATTCCCTGTGATATATGTGGCTTTTAAAATATGTTAGTAAGTAACACTTATAATAATAGAGCACAGTTGGCCTATCATTATAATATATACATGGCTGGACATTGCATTTAGGAGTAACACCACTCTCTATGTGCTAAATAGAATCCCTTGGGGCTGTGTAATCCCTTGAATCTGTGTAACCAATAAATGTGCATGTTCGCAAATAGATAGGTATACCAATAAGGTATATACTCCCTTGTGTCTATCCAAAATAAACCCTTACATTTGAATATATTAAACCCACACCCCAAACAACAAGAAAACAGCAAAAATAGGGTTCTATTATTACAGAGAAAAAGGAAAATCTTCTTTAAAATTTGGATTATTTGGATAAAATGGAGTCAATGGGAGACTTCGTCTCAATTTGTAGATTTCTGGTTACAGAGTTTCCAGATAATGGGTCCCATACCTGTATCAAATCTGTAATAAACGAATATATATATTTTTTCATGGTGGTGCTGGTCCTTTTAGCAAAGTTTGCAGGAGAAAATGTTTAAATAATTAAGATACTGTGAAACAAATCATAGAAAGATCTCTTATCTTAAACTTAGGTTGCAAGCATTCTGGACAAAAGATCCACTACCTGTACCAGGTGCCTGCATAGGATGTCATGAAAATGCACAGTATCCTTAAATGTCCATGGGGTGGCAGCATGTGTTCACAGATCTCATGTTGAAAGAAAAGCAGTTTATTAGTAGTATTTATTCGCAACAAATATCCTTGTTTTATATAAATGGTCTTCAGTGTGTTGCCCTGTCGAGAGACATGAATGGCACCTGACCCCTATTTTTTTCTTCCTGTATAAGACGTAAACCATTGTATTGTAGAACTTATCTGTTCTTTGCTGTGGAAACATTTACTGTTTGCCCTATACAGATCCTTATTAAGATACACAATTGGAAATCATGGATTTTGTTATTTCTAATATATAAATATGAAAAGTTTGAGGTCTGCATTATCAAGGTTTCTAACAGAGTGTACAACTATAAAGTTGCAAGCTATTACACAATAATGCAGGATAATGTTGTGAGTGGAAAAAAACAAATGGTATGGTTGTTGAGATGCTGGGTTTAGTAGTAACCATATATATCTGAACCATGTTCTAATGATGTTGCTCATTAGAACCCTACAAAGAGAACCCTCTTTGGAGGATATACCCATAACAATTTACCACGAACTACCATTTTGTGCATGTGTGTAAACTTCAGTTTAATACCTGTAATGATCAGCTTCCTGGAAGTTGATGCCTCACATATCCCTAGGAGAAGACATTCAGAAACATATACACGTAGAACCCTTTGCTACCGCTTCCAGTCTTGTCCTTTGCCCTTCCATAATGGAATTACCCTGTCTATCCAAACTGGTAGCCACTAACTTCACCTCCCTCTGATTTCAACAATTGAGAGGCAGACATGTCCTCCCTATGTGGTTCTTGTATATGACTTATATCTTTCTGTTTGTTGGCTTGGCTTTCAAATATCCCACATTTTTTCTCAAGCCTTTCTTTAGAGCAGAGAAGTTTGCCTCCATTGGCACAAGAGCAGTAAGCCTAAATCTAGTGATAATTCATCACAGGGCTGCTGCTCATATCTCATATCGTAAAAAGCAATGGGCATTGGCCTAGAAAAATAAAGTTTCACCCACACCTTCACGTTACAATCAAGACAAACAAAGCTACAAACACGCCATAAAGAGGGTTGTGTACAACTAGACAGTGACCGGTACACACAATCTAAAGTGACAGGTGTAAATGTGAATTGTGTGAATTCCACAATAAGTTACGGGGATTCCTCCGTCACCAAACCCCCCCATGAGCCAGTCTACTCAATAATATGTTAAATTAGAATAAAGCAGTATAATGAAACTGAATGGCATATATGATGATGCATCAACTCCTCTAATGCCACAAGGAGAAGTTTCAATGCTTTGATGAGATGACACACACAAAATATACAAATCAATATATAGTGCAGTAAGCTTTTGTTAAAGATTGGGAAAATACCAAAAATGGCTTCTTAAAATAATCCAATGTAAATACAGCACATAACAAATGGGAATTCAACACATTTCACGTAGTATAGAACCACGCTTCATAAGGGACCACACTCATACTGATACTTTCCTCAACAATCTTTTTAAAAGGCAATTTCGCCACTTATGTTACGACGTCTCAATGTACTGCTAAGACAATTTCTGTGTTGTAGAATCTATGATCTATCAATAAAACTACAGTATCGAATTACTGAGCTGAACTACACCATTACCGCACAATTTATATTACATATTCCTATCAAAATCATAATTTGTTTTTTTTCTACTTTTGTTTTTCTCATTAGCACATTTTTGCACACGTGCACACACACTACAGTCTGTCAGTGACAGATGGACATCCAGTTTCACATCCAGTTTCACTATAGTAGTTGTTATATTATTGATTTGGGCGACTTAATTCTATTTATTTTATTCTGGATTTTTCCTTTGCACTGTTTTAATTGCTTGTTTAGTGCCCTTCAAAAAAGTTCACACTAATGGATCTAGGATTCTGACCATCTAGGATTCTGACCACTTATTTCACTGCAGGAACTGCAGTAACCCTTTTATTGCTTTGGTTGATTTTATTGCATTTGTTTTTTTCTTTCCATAGAAAGAGAGAGAAAGAGATAGGGAAGAGTTCAATGAAGCTGCTAGCTTTTGCAGGACTCCAGTTCAGAGGAATTTCGCTATGGTATCAGAAGTACTATTAGTGCAGAGTAAAGTAGTGGTATTAAGCTTACTGATGGTGGTACCTATGCACCTATGGATGTATAAAAGGGTTAGGGTAGCTGTGATGCAGCAGTTGAAGATCCTTTGTTGTAGCCTCACTGTAATGATGTCCTACAAATTCTACCATTTACTGCAGTCCTTTGTGACAAGGTGGACACCACTTATTTGAAATTGTAGATATTTTTCAATCTGTATGTTACAGAGGCCATCCTACAGGACGTGGTCCTCTATACTAATGTATATGCTGATCTCTTACCAGCAACCCTTCACCTGGATATTTAAGAGTCCAGGCATGCTATCCCACTAATGTAAGTAAAATAAAAAGATTCCTAGCACTCACATTGTCAATGGAACTCATAGAATGTAATACTTTAGCTTCATACTGGGATACCACCACAGTCCTTTCCATCCCTCCATTTTCAGCTGTTATCAAATTTTACTTGACTGTGGTTTCTTCACTTTTATGACAACACAACAGCTGTTCTTCCTAATAAGCCTGGTCATGACAGGCTTTATAAATTGAAACCCCATCTAGGTAGCCTGTCTCAGTGCTTTGCAGAGGTCTACACACTCTCCCAAAATATTTGTGTGGCGTCCCTTTTGCTTTTCAATGGGTATTTAAGATTTCACCATTATAGCCCTAGTAAGCATTCTTTTAAGATGTCCGTTAACTGTATGGCTAAATGGTAATAAGTGCCATTTTTGTGGTATAATTCATCTTACTGTGCTAGCACCTGATTGGTTATATAGTTGACCTAGTAACACTCATATCAACTGCGCATGGTTAGTTTTTAATATTTTACATGGGAGCTCTGGGCCCTCTATAGAGGTTTATTGCGTATGTATTTTAATATTTATAAGGATAGTAATGTTTCTAATATTTATTTCTAAGGCAGCTCAGTATATACATGGTTTTGGAAAAGTATTCAGATCTTTAAATAGTTCTCATGTATTGAATAATATATGGTAAATTTGGTCCATTTCAATTTTAAATCCCTGCAACTGGTTACTAAGTACAATGTAACTTCTTAAAGGGGTTGTTCACCTTCCAAACACTTTTT
>CM044440.1:49012030-49023662 GCA_024363595.1 Xenopus borealis
TTTGTAATGAGTAAAACAGAGTTTAACATGAGTTTCATGAAGAGCTGCAGATGATGGTAGAATCCCACTGCTACATTTTTTTTTATTACCATTGCAAATAGTTTATTCGTTAACTGTACCATGCAATGCCTTTTGTAAGTTATTTTGTTGATTATATATTGCTTTTGGTGGTTTAAGTTTTTTTAGCCATTATATTGCATTTTAAGCCATTTCATTGCAATTTCAGTTCTGCATTGTTCTTGTTCCCTTGTTTCTGTCCATAAAACTTGTTTGGCAAAGCCAAAATATTTCAACTGTTATTCTGACTGCTGCTTACATTAGACAGATAAACATAGATTAGTGTTTTTTTTATTTTATTTTAGTGATTTTATTGCATTCCAGATTGTTCTTGTTTTTGCCCATGAAATTTTTGTGTATCCATTTTGGGTGCCTGTAAAAATCTATGCATCTTGGGCCCCCAACCATGAGTCACATTCAAATATTTTAAAAGAGATGGGAGCAACATGGGGATATCAAATAACTGCTCTGATTGGCCTATAGAAACTGAATTTGGCAATACATATGGTTTTTATTCAACTAAAGCTTGCCTCCAAGCCTCAAATATAAGCACCTGCTCTGCAGCTACTGGGAGCAAACATACAAAGAATTAGTGTGCAACATGCTGCTCATAAGCCACTGGTTGGGGATCACTGGTATTGGATATCGAACTGTTCAGTAGACCCCTGGCATTCATAGCTAGGACAATTCTATGTTTAACAATGCTTTGGTAGATTACTGTAGAAAGGGGATTTTACCCATTTTGGATTTGACAGAATGTGTTTTTTCTCAAAATATATGGTTTTCTATGGTCTCTGTACTGTTAGGGGGTCGAATGGCAAATAATACACATACTGGTTGCTTGTATTGTGGCAGCCAGAGTGTCATAAACAGTATAAATAATTTCATTTGGGTGCCTCTGTACTCCACGCATTTATGCATATTGAGCATCAAACTAGTTAGTAGGCCCTGGCATTCATAATTATAATGCTTTATGCTGTCAATTTACAAAGTATGTGGTATGTGTTGTGGTAAAATGCAAGCTTTGTGTCAATTTTCTGAAATTTAATAAAAACCACTACACTATGTTTAGCATAGCAGTTTAGTAGCTTGCAGTAGAAAGGCATATTAACCCAATTTGTATTCTTCAGAAAGTGTACTTTTGGAAAATATATGGTTTCTGGGGTCAACTTACATATTTTACAATTTTACCACATAGGCCGTAATGTCTTTTTCTGAATTAATTTTTGGGTCTCTATGCCAGTGGCATCAAACTGTTTAGTGGACCCTTGGCATTCCTATTTAGGATGTTTTTTCTTGGAACCTAATGAAATGTGGGATATAAGCTGCTTGGAAAGTGGAATCTTTGAGGAGATTTTTACCACTCACTTGGGGAAAGCCTTGCAACTCAGATGTTTGGAGGAGAAAAACATGGTAACCTGTTTTGATTTGGCAGAATGTATAATGTTTAAAAATATATGGTTTTAAGAGATCATTGTATTATTTAGTGTTTTTAAAAAAAATGCATAGAATCTGTTGATTTTTCTGTAGCTGAAGTGACCTCTGGGACACACATTGTATGCAATAACTTCATTTTATTGTCTCTAAACTCCAGCTACTTTTGCAATAAACAATGGGCATCAAACTGTTCAGTCGGCCCTTGGCAGTCATATTTAGGCTATTTCTTTCTACCTAATGCTTTCTGGGAGATACAAACTTGCAAATTCAAAGTTTTGAGGAAACTTTTCAAAATATTCATATACACCAAGTTTTGGTGTTTGGGAATTACGAGTAGAAAGACATGATTATTCATTTTGGATCTGGCAAAATGTGAAATGTTAAAAAATATTTGCTTTCCAGCTGTAAACTTACTGTTCTGGGTTTTTTTTATATTTGGAATGTAAAGTATGCTGTGTTCTGTGGCAGTGTTTGAAAATTCTGTAATTGACTGCGGTTTTTCATCTATAGAAATCAGAAATCTCCATAAAATTATATATCTGGTATTGGTGTGTTCGAGACATGACACTTTCCAAATCAGCTGAATTGTGTATAAAATAAAATATTTTTCGGTTATAAATCCCTATATAATGAAAAAGTTTAAAAAAATTTTGGTATTTAGTGCTCTAAATCTTGTTGGAAAGTGGAAATACACAGATTTAGAAACCTCAGGTTTCCCTGAGAAAAATATTCCCCTACATTAAAAAAACTGTTTTTAGTGCAGAATTCTGCTGGAGCAGCAGTAATAACGTATGCAACATCTCTTACATTTGTTGCACTACAAAAGCCCATTGTAGTTCATATTATAAAAACAGTGCTCAAAAACTTTTGATGCATTAATGTTTTTTGTACTTCAAGAATGACAAACGTACTCAAAAACGTACTGCTCATTGGTCAATGCTGTAGATTGCAGAAGAAACTTGTGGGTTTCAATGTTGTTGAGCATACAGTCCACCATTTTGTACTTATGTATTGACTCAGCATTGTGTTCTGATGATGTAAATCAGAACCCTCCACAGACGGTTACTGTGCATGTGTGGTTAAAAATGTGCTAAAAACACTTACATTGGTTGTCCTGCAGCTCATTTCAGCAGTCACAAGACATGGGTTAAGTGCAGGGCTCCATTTTAGATCAGTGTATTTACCCCCATTATAAATACAGCTCTTTTGAATGCAGGAAGCTCATAGTGTATCACAGATCCTTCATCTGTTGTCATTTACCCAGTGGTTCACGTATGGAAAACATGGCAGCTTGCACTTTACCTCTGAGAAATAAATTATCATGTTGGTAATTATTCAATTTAAACACAATTAATTAATTTTGTCCCCCTATAGACTATAATTAATATAGTCCCCAAAGCCCCTCACCAAATGCTATATTTCTTTTGCCCTAAAACCCTTACTTTACATGCAGCAGTCCCATGTCTTTAACTTGCGTCAACTCATTCTGTCTGTGCATTCATGCAGGAGATTCTTGAGCTCTGTGTGTTTTGTATGAATGCGCACATCACAGTCTGAAAACCTGCACATGTGCACAAGACACACAGAGCTCCAGAATCTCCTGATTGCTTCTGCACGCATGCACAGACAGGCCGAGTAGACAGGACGACAGCACAGTGCTATTGGAAGAATGGAGTATTTTGGAGTGTTTGGTAAGTTCATATGGGTTATTTAAAATGGGTCCTAATGCATAGACAGTTGTCTTGTTTATTGCTCCCTTGTCCCCAGTATCCACACCCATTTTTGAGGCTACGCACCTTAATTACCATGTAAATTTTACAAAAATTTGGCAGGTTATGAAAGTTTTAGCAAAAAATGGGACAGTGAGGAGATATAGGTATTGATAACTTGAGCAAAGTAGCAAGAGACACTGGTACTTCAGGCATATTATATACAATGTCAGTGTGTAAACACAAGGTATGGAATACTTTCTCATAAACTGTTCAAGTTTAGTGTGGGGGCTTCTTCATAACAGGCAAAAATCACTGCTCTATCACTGCTGAAATGGCCACTATATTTACTGTTCCTGTTTGCTTTATCCTCCTTTTACTACAAACAACTTTATACTTCACAGTTTAACTTAGAACTCACTGCCACCTAGTGGCCAAACTATTTATACATTAACCATTTAAAGGAACAGTAAAATGAACGTGTTTTAAAGTAAAGAAAATATCATATAGTGTTGCCCTGCGCTGTTAAAACTGATCTGTTTGCTTCAGAAACACTAATATAGTTTGTATAAACAAGCTGCTAAATAGCAATGGCGGAAATTGAAAAACGGCTATTTGGCACAGGATAAGTAATGGATAACAGATAACATTATGTTCTACAGAGATTATCTGCTATAATGCTGTGTAACTTGAGCCTTTTGGCTGCCCCCATGGCTACACAACAGCTTATTTATATAAACAATAGTAGTGCTTCTGAAGCAAACACTGCAGTTTTACCAGTGCAGGGCAACACTGCATTATATTTTTATTACTTTAAAACAATTGAATTTTTTGATGTTACTGGTCCTTTAACAATTCACATTTTACCTCCTTACACGTGGGTACTGGTGAGCTAAGTACCAGTGCAAGTACTGACACCACCAATACATTATATACAGAGAAAGTCAGTGGGTACTGGTAACATGAGCACATTTTATACAGTAACGAGGCAGTGGGTACTGATAAACTAAGTACATTGTACACAGTGAAAGCCAGTGGGTGCTGGTAGTCTAATAACATTATATACGCTGAGAGCCATAATTTTTCCATTATCTCATGTAGGCTGGTGGTGGTGGCTGTTTCATCTTTCATAAATCACATGCAGAAACACATAAGAAAAGAGTAGGTACAGTATATGTGTAGCGCCTACCTTGGCTATTTGTGCGCATGTCATTACACCTATATATATTGCAAGCAAGATGCGTCACACATAAGTGATTCTGTTAACCTTTCTGCATGTGCGCTCATCCATTAAATTGCAATATACAAAATGTATAAAGATATAATGCAAAACAATATCTACACCCCTAATGTCTGCTTTCTTTATTTTTACTAGTGAATTTAATCAAATACACAGGTGTGACATTGGGTGTACAGATGTAAAATGTGTTAGACAGCCAACCAAGAGGATTTTGTGTGCCATCATCTTTTTTTTTTTTTTTTTTTTGTGCAGTAGTTAATTTTGACTTGGATAGGCTGTTGGATGTGGTATGTACCAATACATTACTGCAAAGGTTATAGTGTGTACACAAAAACATTAATTGATTATTGGTCAAAGGTGTATTTCACAGTGGGAAATATATATATATGGATCACACCATAAAGCTGTTGCAATATCAGTAGAGAAAATACAGTGTAAATAACATGAATAACACTTCTTATTTTTGCGGAATTAATTTTGAAAATAAATCTAATACACACTATTGTAAAGGATGCCATGGTTTGACAAAGTATTTTATTTTCTTTTTTCATTTTAGTGGGATCCCTCCTGTGGGAAGTCATTATGCACTTTCACTGGTCATGAAAATATAATCTATAGCACCATATGGTCCCCACATTTACCAGGGTGCTTTGCATCTGCATCAGGTAACATAATATATCCAACATGTCATAACATTTTGTCTCTCTAACAATTCTTCAATAGGAAAATCATTGGTATTTACAATTCAAGTAGCACTAACTATAGAGAGGGCTATCCTGCCCCTCAGGTAGGAAGCTGCTACCCATAAATGTGTCGCTCCTTATAAAGGTGGATGTTTCCCCTTAGACCATAGTTTTGTTATGTTTGTTATTTTCCTTGCTAATTTGCAGGTTGGCTGAAGGTGCTATTCATAATATTGTGCTCCTTTAGGCCCTCTGCCTCCTGTGCCACAGAGTAATATTCAGGTTTCCCATCTGGAATTATGTTCCTTACATGAGATAAAATTACATTGGGTTGGGTTTCTTTATGAATAGCCAATGCTGTGTGCACGTCAGAAACTCATGTAATGAATGACGTCATTTTAGACACAGGATCTTGCAGGCCTTTTTGTGGTTCAGAAGTGGAACTTCTGGACCACTTTCTACTAACAGAGGCTTCCATGTTTACCACAGTGACAAAAAGCCTTTGGTAGATGTGAGTTGTACACCCACTGCAGAGATACAGTTGTGTTCATAAGTTTACATACCCTAGCAGAATTTATGATTTCTTAACCATTTTTTCCGAGAATATGAATGATAACACAAAAACTTTTCTTTCAATCATAGTTAGTGGTTGGTTGAAGCCATTTATTGTCAGACAACTGTGTTTTCTCTTTTTAAATCATAATCACTACACAAACTACCCAAATAATACCCTGATCAAAGTTTACATAGCCAGGTGATTTGCCCTGATAACATGCATACAACTTGACACAAAAGGGCTAGAATGGCTATAAAAAGGTAACCATCTTCACCTGTGATCTGTTTGCTTGTAATTAGTGGGTGTTTATAAAAGGTCAATGACTTTCTGGACTCCTGACAGACCTTTGCATCTTATATCCAGTGCTGCACTGATGTTTTTTGGATTCTAAATCATGGGGAAAGCAAAATAATTGTCAAAGGATCTGCAGGAAAAGGTAGTTAAACTCTATAAAACAGGAAATATCAAAGGAATTGAGAATGCCAATCAGCAGTGTTCAAACTCTAATAAAGAAGTGGAAAAAGTGGGTTCTGTTGAAACCAAACCAAATAAACCTAACATTTCAGCCACAACTGCCATAAAAATCTTTCTGGATACAAGGAAAACCCCACAAATAGCTTCAGGTCAAATACAGGACTCTGAAAAAATGTGGTGTGGCTGTTTCAAGATGCACAATAAGGAGGCACTTGAAGACTGCATGGTCGAGTTGCCAGAAGAAAGCCATTACCACGCAAATGCAACAAAGTATCCTGCTTACAATATGCCAAACGGCACAGAGACAAGCCTCAAACCTTCTGGCACAAAGTCATTTGGAGTGATGAGACTAAAATTTTACTTTTTGGCCACAACCATAAACGCTACATTACAGGAAGCTGTTAGAATTGATACAATAGTTGCTAATACTCAAGAGATACTGCTGAGAAATGTATCAACTAAATGTTGCAAAATTGTAACAGTTTAGAGTCTGTACCTGAATTACTGAGCTGGCAGACTGAAACACCAGAGACATGAACATTCAAGAACAAGTAAACGTTTTATTTTTCTATCTGTAAATTTGCTCTAAACAGCCCCCCAGATTAATGTACCTTAGTCCCTGCTGCAAGTCTGCTCTGGTTTCTGTGTTATCAGCAGTGTGTTTCCCCTTCTTCCTGGTGCAGAGTGAAGCCCAGCCTTTGAGCTTACTGAGCTGACCTTATCTCTGTGACTAGTCCTGGAGATCATATTTACAGATAGAAGAAAAAAAACATTTGCTTTTCCTTTCAACTTTAAACTTAGATTTTGGAAAAACAGTAAAAAATAATGGAAAGTAATTTGAAAAAAGTCTTTATTTCTGGGGAACAATCTAAAAACAACTGAATTGAAAAGTGTTTGGAAGATGAACAACCCCTTTAAAGGGGATATAAAATCTTGATATTAAGTTAATGATAGAGTCCTGCAGCGGGTCGGGTACCCGCGGGTTACCCGCAAAATCCCGTGGTACCTTGCGGGTTGCTCGTAGAATTTCTGGGTGCGGGTATAGAAGCGGGCCGGTGGTTCTGCAGATTGGCGGGTTGAGGGTCGGGTCGCGGATCCTCGCTATAGCGATTTTTACTCCTTTTTCTCAGCATTTCTACTTCTGATGATGTCACATCCGGTTTACATTGACAGCACTTCCTGTTCTACTCCTTTTTTTATGATCACGGCTACTTCCGATGATGTCACTTCCGGTTTACAATGACAGCACTTCCTGATTCTTGATGGTCAGCGGGTCCGGGTTGCGGATTGTGGGTTGCGGGTACGGGGTCGGGTATGGGTCCCAAAAAATGGACCCGCGCAGGACTCTAGTTAATGATATAAAAACAAGCAACTTTCCAATATATAGTACATAATGTCTCAGTTGTGAACAAACCACTTTTATTTGCTGTTAGAGGTCAAATAATACTGACCAGTTATGTGTAAAATCACTAAAAAGTGATATGGCTTCCACATTAGCTAATAGAAAGCACCAAATCGTCTGTGGTATGTTATATCACTTTAGAGGTAATTTACTACAAATTAGTGCAAAGAGCAAAATATTTTCAGAAATCATTTTAATAAATGTTCAATGCAGTGCTTTCCCCAGAATTTCTACTGTATTTATTGTTGTAAATTGCAAAGCGCATGTATAGGCATATTCCTTTTATTGCTTCAACCCATGGCTTAAACACTGAGGACCAGCTCCAGTGAAAGCTTTGCATGCTTAGTGTATAATTAACCCAAATCTGTATGATAATTTAGTACATTATACAGCAATGATGAAGTGTGATATGAACAAACAAGAGGCAAATGAACTGCCTTTGAAAGCAGATCTTTTTGTAGTGTTTATGACCTAATTGGCTGTAATCCCTAATTTAACTTGTCTGTTTCTAGGTTACTGATCTTTATGGTTTTCTAAGGTACAAGCAACCCTGACATGTCTTAAACATATTGTAATTAATAGATAATTGTTGCTTTTGTGCCTTTGTGTTTATAATAAAAGCTTTTTTTCTAGCAGAGAAAACATTTTGCATCTAACAGAGATCTATGCATGATTTGAAGTTATATTTAATCTTCTCATTCGTCCTCCTGTTGTTCTGTAGTAGTTCACCTTTGATTTTTAGTATGATGTAGATCACCTTTGATTTTTAGTATGATGTAGACAGTGACCACTGTCAAGTTTAGTTTGCCATAAAAATGTATACATTTGCTTCTGATGACATCCATATTTGGTTGGGCAACCACTGCTTTCGCAAGCCAATTTAATAAGAGAAAGATATTTGCTAACCAATTTCAGCCATTGAAGGATTCTAGTTTTTGTTATGGCTATCCATATTTTGAAAAGTCCTTACCATTTTATCAACCACTTCAAGCAGGAGTGTTTTGGTGAGCACACACTGGGTAAAGCTAGGTGGTGGGATAAATTAGTAATTACATTAAATCCAAAAACATGCTGCATGTGGACAGCCTCCTATTCAGTGGAGATGTACATGCATTTGAGTACATTTGGCTAACCCAGGTTGGACCAATGTTTCAAGCAGGTAGGGGTAAGGTAAACCTGATCATCACCCTGTCAATAGATTATTTTAAGAAACTGTACTATATGCCTTAACCTCCAGTTACTCATGCAAGTTTAGGAATAAACAGCCTGCTATGTCTTTGTCAGTTATATCAAATGGCAGAGGTTTTTCAAATTGCAGTGAATTATACCACATAGAGACCTTTTGCATTTTGGGGATGCCAATGTAACCCCCCCCCCCTGATACTGGGGACTAATATTCTGTATATGATTTCTGAAGTACTTCTTTCTTGTGTGTATGTATAATTTTATTTATAAAGCACTAGTAGGATAAGCAGCTCTGTAAAACTTTACAGTATACAAAGTATAAACAGGAAAGACAACATTATAATAAATGTACCAAAACTAAGGAGCAGATATGTAGCCATGGGGCAGCCATTCAAAGCTGAAAAAGTCACAGGATACAGAGCAGATAACAGATAAGCACTGTAGTATACAACGGGATTCTTTAGAACTTATCTTTTATCTTCTGTGTATCCTTTGGTTGGGTATCTGCTCCCATGGCTGCACACAACTATATACCCATACCTCTCTACATATAAAAGGCTACTGGGAAAGAAGAGACTGCATACCAAAGTCACAATCAGTAGCACTGCCCTGCACTAAGCTCTACTGTCATATAACTGCTATAGTTACGCAGTTAACGACCATATTCCTCTAAGGCAACACAACGGAATTCGCAACTAAATCTCCTTAAAGTGGAAGGAAGCCCGCTACAAAGGCATATAAGTACAGTAATCTGGCAACTGCAGGGAAGCCCAACGAGGAAAAGAAGATGGGGAAACCGCAGTAAACCAGAAGTGAAAAAGAGAAGGTTAAAGAAAAACAACAATCACATGGGCAAATAGAAGTCGCTCCAATGTTTATGAAAGGGAAAGGGAAAGATGCTGGGATATACAGGAAGAAGATGCTGGTCAAAGATCAACTGGATGAAACAGCTGAAACAGCTGATACACATCAGGAATCTTCAGAACACGAAAGTGAAAGCGAGGGTATCATTGATATAACTTCATACCTGGCTAAACTGCCCTCCAAAGCAGATATAAGACATATGTTGCAGGAAGTAACATCTACAATAAAGGAGGAAATAAAGGATCTGAAGAAAGAGTTTGAGACATTGGCTAGTAGAACGGAGGAGGTGGAAAAGCTTCAAAGTAAGATAATAACTAACCAGAAAATTATACATAGGACGGTGATATCTCATAACTCCTGGCTGACAGACCTGCAAAGACAGGTGGAAGATCAAGAGAAAAGAGGAAAGAGAAATAACATAAGAGTTAGAGGGATGAAAGAACGAGACAAAGAAGAAAACATCAAAGAAGTCCTATGTAGATTGTTCTCAGATGTTACGGAAGGAAAAAGAGTGATGGAAATCGACATTGAGAGAGCTCACAGAGTTCAAAAATCAAAATCAGCCCCTCTAAATGCAACTAGAGATATTGTCTGCTGTATTAAAAGTTTCACATTAAAAGAGGAAATACTAAGGAAGGCAAGGGAGAGAGGTACAATTATTTTTGAAGAATCCACAGTGAAATTATTCCAAGATATCTCATGGAGCACCTTAAACAAACATAGACTATTGAAGCCACTGACAACAGCCCTTAAAGATAAAGATATACAGTATAGATGGGGATTTCCATTCTCTTTAAGCGCTAACAGCGAGGGGCAACAAGCGATAATCCGCTTCCCAAAAGATACAGAAAGATTCCTGAGGAAGATGAAATTGCCTGACATAGACCTTCCAGGCTGGACATCAGAAGATTCTGGTGAAATAGACTGGGGCCTTTCACAGCAAGGAGTGTGGCAACAGAAGGAAACATCTAAAAAGAAAGCAAGTACACCGACTTCTAGCGACATCAACTAAAGTCCTGTAAGGCCCAGCAGAAGATACTGAAAGGGGAGTTCAACCCTCAGGATGGGTAAATATTAAATAATTCCAGAGACTGGTTGATACGAACTGTTATGAACTGAACTGAGAAAAACTGGTATAGATAAGTGCACGGGAATTTCTACCGGATGTTGATGTACATTTAATGGGTTATGGCGTTATGTTCGACAAGGGGAGGGGGGAGGACCATGCATGTGTGGGGGTAGACAGCCAATTCCTCTAGGGAAAACAAACACTTCACGGATACTAACAAATCATCATTATAAACTTCACTGAGGTCAGAGAATGATCTACACAGAGGCACAGTGAGGGGAAGTGTAGTAATAATATTTAACAATAAACACACTGGAGGTGTAGATAAGTATAGAACAAGTACAATATTGGTAGTGGGGGTTAGCAAGTTTAGCTGCCACATGTAGGGGGAAGGAGTATTAAATTATAAAATATCACTTAACCCCACATAAAACACAGAACACAGTGAGGTATATATGGTAACACATGGGGGGGCAGCAGTAAATTTCACCGGATGCACATTCAAGACATCACAATAATGGGATAAAGGTAACACAATTAATATAGTCAATAAAAGGGAGGTAGCACCAAGGAGAAGGGGATAAGGTGCACGAACACAATTGGTTTACATAAAACACTAGAGGAATGGGATTTGCCACTTCTGCATGTGGGGAAGGCCCCCTTAAGCCAAGTCAGGTCTGAAGGGGCTAGAGGCAACAACGGTAGCAATTTAAGAATTTCTTCATTCTTCTCCCTTCCTACTTGTTGAAGAGAGGTTAAAGGAGAGTAGCAAGGTAGTAAAGTTTATAATAAACAGCAGAGAGAAGGGAGAGATAAACTGAGAGAGTAAGGACGGAAACAGAGGGGGAAAAAAAAGAGAAGAGCCCTGGCAAGTAACCCAAGTAGGTATAGATTCAGTTGGATCGAGAACCTGACTGTCCTGGAAAGGGGACATTAGTGCGGCAGCAAAAACTCCC
>CM044440.1:49031557-49052750 GCA_024363595.1 Xenopus borealis
CACAGCCTATCTATTTACCCAGTTTTTACTTTTATACTGAACAATTCCTTTAAGAGCTACAGTCAGTTAGTATAGATGGGGTTAGTTTTGAGGAGTTGAACATGATAGACTTTTTTTCAAACCAATGTAACTATCTAACAGATGACAGCTCCAAGTCCATTAAGGCTTAATATATTTGGTGGGTCAGGAGTGTCAGGAGTGTTTATTACTGGACAAGTGGTGGATGTCAAAACTTTTGTACATTCCACAATAGCTCAGGGATAATTTTTTCCACCCTGAGGAAAATTGGAGAGTGGCAATTTACCCTTTCTTCTGAATTAACTAGTAGAAAGGAAAGTTTTACTTAGGCAAAATTGTTAACTTGCTGGATTTGTCTTTTTTCCAACATCATTTATTATTTTACCATAGTTATAGGGGTTACATAGTAAAAAGACACTTAAGGGGCCATTTACTGATATTCAAATTTGTGGTTTTCCTGTATTTCTAAAAAGCTCTCAAAATCAACATTTATTAAGTGTAATAACCACAAACACCTCTAAGTCAAAACTTTGCCAAGTAAAATTTTTCAAGGTGCTGTAGAAGTAAATGGGAGCTGCACTGATCCTATTGGACCACTTTAAATCAATTCAGACTTTTAGAGGTTTTTGGATTTTTTTTCACTAGAAATTGTCCGGAAAACGAACATGTCTTAAATGTTCTTATTTTATTTCCTTATCGTTCTGTGAATTTTCTAGATTAGTATCTTTTAATAAATTCACTGATAATCATAGTTTTAGAGTTTGAGAGTTTAGTTGTGGTTTCAAAAACTCTAAAACCTCTAAAATCCAACCTAATACTGTATAATAAATAAGCCTCCAAGTTTGCACAGGTGCAGTAACCGACAAATCACCAGGTAGTGGTCACCTGTTTAAAAGCATGCCTTAACATTTGCAAATATGTGTTTTTTTTAGCACACAAATCCCTGTAGTAGTTGTTTACTACTCCTGGTCAAACTTTGTGCCTTTTATTACATATGGCGGAAGGTTTGTTATTTTGTGAAATAAAATATATGTGTCTTAATGTTTGCATATATGTTGTTTTTTTTAGCACACTGATTCCTGAAGTAGTTGTTTACTACTTTTCACTTGCAAAATCAACTAAATATATGATACTGGAAGAGGTGCCAAACTTGTATTCGTCTGTAGATGCCTGGTGGCACAAAAGACTGTTTTTCTGATTATGTAATAATGTAAAATATATTAAAATTCCTTTAAACAACTACAATTTAAGTTTTCAACCCTTGGCCCAGACTGGTGCCAGCTTGTCTTATATTTGTTCTTGTGCTACTTTTGATGCTGAAGATCTGGGGCATGTGCATCCGGACCCACCATTTACAGCAGTAAGTGTGCACCACTCCATTAATACTGTTTTTTATGTCAGTATTAATGGAGTGGTGCACACTTACTGCTGTAAATGGTGGGTCCGGAGGAAAAAATCCAGAGTAATGTCAAGAATAAGAATTTAAAATAAGTCTTATGTAGCAGCATAATTTATCCTCCAGATAACTTGTCTTAAAGAATAACGTTAACCTTCAAAGAGTGTGTAGTAGCTAGAGAAAGTGAATTTTTTCTGGATTTTTTTTGTTTTTAAATTGCTTTCTGTGGTGGCATTGTGAAGTGTGTTTCCTTATACTTGCATTACCTTGTTGGAAAAAAATAACAGTCCTTTCTTGCTTTATGTCAAGGATTATTGGTATACCCTCAGGATCAGATCTCACATCTCACATGACACAAAGCAAAATCAATTACTCTTTATCTGAAAAGCTATTTTTTTTTTCAAAATTACTACATTGCTGCCTGGGTCATTTTTGTCTAATTAATCTATAAAAAAGGAAGAGATACTATTTCTTGCTGAGGCAGATCAAAGAAAGCTTTGAAGTTTGAAATACATTTGTATCTTAACTGCTTATGCTACAGAAATAAATACTGCTTTATTATAGTTTGTAAAATATTTTTGTAAGTATAGGAAAAAACTGCACATGTACATATACATCCCTGGTTGTGACCTGTTGTGTACTAGTTACTGCTGCTACAGTTTGAGCCACATTAGGCAGTGTGGTCTGGGCTGGTAGGTTATGTCAATATTTTTCCTGGCTGACGCATATGAATAGGGTTGCCACAGCCAGGGTGATTTGATGGGCTGCCCTGGTCAAAATTTCCTGCCCAGTTTTCCGAATAATACTGGATCATTAAGCAGAAGTCTGTAAAAAATAGCAATCAATCCCCACACTCCATCAGAATGTGTAAGTAAAAAAGTATTTAATCAAACATGTCAAAAAAGTTAGCCAGTGAGATATGAATCGTATAAGGCTTTTTTGGCATGTTGTTTAATTAAAGACTTTTTTTTAAAGTTTGTTGGAGTGCAGGCCTTGAGTCTTAGGGGTATATTTATCTAAGAGTGAAGTTCCGCCACTAGAGGGAAATTCCGCTGCTCTCCATTCATTTCTATGGGATTTTTAAAGGCGTATTTATCAAAGGGTGAACTTTCACTTCACCCATTGATAAATAGGCCTTTCAAAATCCCATAGAAATGGAGAGCTGCGGAATTTCCCTCTAGTGGCGGAACTTCACTCTTTGATAAATTTACGCCTTAGTGTTGCCTGAATATCTTATTGTGTTGGAGGGGGTTGTGGTGCTCTCTGGACACCTTGTATTGGAGGGGTTTGCGGTGCTGCCAGAAGGTGAGCCAGTCCAAAGGCTGGTAAACTGATATTCCTGGAGGACAGAACAGCTTTGTGAGATTTTTCCAGAGGGTGGAAGTCATCCTGTATGGTGAGAACCCCAGAGTGGGGGAAAGTTTTCAATGTGTGCTCTTAAAACTGTGTTCCTTTTAACTTTATATTAGGAAGAGTTTGCTCAAATAAACAGTGGAATTGCCTGAAAACATGTTGTCTCTGCCTTTATGCTCAAGATCCTACATTGCCTGCCTACCATAGCTAATTTCCTTCAAAAACTGTGTGTACAGGCACTCTGCTCGTCACCCTGGGAATCTGTTACTTTCTGTAACCAATAATCCAGTCCCTGTTCTGAGTTCCAATCCTGGTATCCTGTAAATCTGTTCCTGCTATATGCTTTTTTTTCTCTTATTCTGACTCAATGGCTTTTGAACCAAGGCCCATCCTGACCTTTTTGCCTGGCATATGTACTCTGTTTGCTTGCTGCCAGTCCTGACCACTGAATTTAGTCAGACTTTTCAGCCTGCACTTTTATGTTTTTGCTGGGGTCCTTGTTTTTCAGTTTGTGTTTACTTGGCATATTGGATCAAATCAGCTGTTTAAGCTAGCTAGTAAAAAAAGTAGAGTATCAGTATCAGAATACTAACTATAATGAAAGAAAACCTAGTCCCGCCTGGAACTATTCATTTTCTGGTTTTGATAAAAAAAAAATACAACAGCCTCTTGAGAAGTAACATAGGATTGTAAATAATGTAGCTTCTATTTGTTAATTCAATTCACTAATTAGTTTGGAATATGAAACAGTGATGCCAACATATTGCTCAGCCAAAAGGGAGAAACTTGGCACACCAATCTGCCATTATCATTAGCCATTTCCATTTGTCTAGCTAAGAAATCCAGCCATAAAACGAATAGATTATTTGGGCAGGTCAATGCATAATTTCAGTCACAAAGAAAGAAAACAATTCCTTTTTGTCCCTTATACCAATCATCAAGCTGCTAGTAAATGTTAAAAGCATACTATTATTGTACACAGTGTGTTGCAAATAATTCTGTATACTGTATATTTTTATTTTGACATTTTAATGGTTTTTGGGCAATCATGTCACAGCAGCCAGTACAGCGTCATGCATTTCTGTCTGTTCATGCAGCTATTGCAGCAGTTATTCAAACCTTATCTACCTGTCATAAAACGTTTTCAGCCATTCTACTGCTGGGTGCTAGTCTTGCTACTAGGTGGCACTTGCATTCATTTAAAAGTGCAGAAAATTTCTGAGCTGCTTTTAACTTGTAAGATACTAAATACTAATTTAACCTTCAGGTAAACTAGTGTTTGGAATTATAAAGGGGTGTCCGGACTGATGATCATTTCTGCCTTTAATTCTATTCAATGTGATATAAATGTCCATACCCTCTGTTTCTCACTGTATACTATATTTAGGGTGTGGGGTTATTGTACTTTGAAGAAAATTTACCATTTCTACATTTACATGTGGCTGGCAAGAGCCGTACTGCACAAGCTGTCTCAGAAAGCCTTAAAGGACAAGGAAAGTCTAAAATAGAATAAGGCTAGAAATGCTGTATTTTGTATACTAAACATGAACTTACTGCACCACAAGCCTAATCACACAAATGATTTATGCTATCAAAGTTGGTCACAGGGGGCTGCCATTTTGTATCTTTGTTAAACATCTTTGCCTGACCCTGACCCTGCACATGCTCAGTGTGGCCTGGGCTGCTTAGGGATTGTCATACATTTTTAAAACAGCACAAGTAAAATATCTGCCAGAAGCGGATACAGCAAGACTGATTAATAATCAAAATATACAGACTGCATTAGGTCCTCTGTTATAATGTAATCTAATGTGGATTTTATAGTTTTGTAATGTTTAATACAAACTTTTTCCAACTCTGCAGAACCAGTGGCTGCAGCAAAATATCCTCCAAATAAAATCCCAGTTTATCTGTTTAAATCTGGCTCTGTGATCTTTGACCCTGCAACTGGAGCTGGAAACAGTAAAGAGGATGTAAAGGCAAAAATAAAATCCAATACAAATCTCTACATAGTCATCGACTGCTCTACAGGGAATCAAAGCTGCTTGAGTTCTGCACGGAAGTAAATGAAGGGAGAATTTCACTGCATACAGTCAGGTTTCTTATAAAAACAATAGACATTTTTATAATTGAAGTATATTGGAGATAGGTTTCTTTTTCATTAAAGAAAGTAAAAATGGGATTAAATTTTTTTGCCTTTCCTTTTCCTTTAAGTGAATGGTATGTGGAGGTTTATCAAAAGTGTATTTTAGTTATTCAGCAAGTACAGATGATTCTCAGACCAAAAATATGTATTGCAGAATTTTGATAACCTATTATACTAGGTTTGTAAGGCAGTTTCTATTAAGGCTATGAAACACTGGGCATTTTGTCTGCTGGTGGTCAGCATCAACTACAATGTACCTGTAGCCATTCCTGATGGTATAAAAGGGATATTGCCATGATTTTTACAGTGTAAAATTTAATTCTCTATTACACTGTGTTCATTGCATATACACTCTTGAAAAAATAAGTGCACTCCATGTAAAGTTTTTCCTTTTTAAATATATGTTGGTTGTATATGAGCAAATAACCTCTTAAAGACTTGTATTAGAGCCATAGTGCAACAAATTACAGCACTGCAGTCCATTGACTGTCTTCAGAAGAGTATCTTGCTCACTGATCAGAACATAGTGGGGTAAGATAATTTGGGGGGAGAAGAATAGCAGCAGGATGATGAGGCACTCAGGAGTAAAAGAAAATCTAGTGTGGGCAAAAGGAAAAGGGGGGGGGCTGCTCAGGGGTTTATGCACCCCAACAGAGTATCCAGATTGTGTGAAGAAGATGGAAGTGTGAAATCTGAATTGGAAGTTCCCGATGGGACAGCCAGGAGACCAGTTTCTCTAGTAGAAGTGGTGGGGAGGAGAGCAGAGTCAATCCTATACAGATTGTTGCTATAGGGCAGTGGTCCTCAAACTTGGCCCTCCAGCTGTTAAGGAACTACAAGTCCCACAATGCATTTGCCTGACTGTGGCTGTCAGACTCCATCATTGCATTGTGGGACTTGTAGTTCCTTAACAGCTGGAGGGCCAAGTTTGAGGACCACTGCTATAGGGGAAAGAATGGTTAAGAGGCTGGAGGAGTGTTTAAGGGGGTGAGGTTGGGCAAGCTACAGTATTATGGGAAAACTAGGGTAGACTGGGCAGTGGGATCAGTAACGGGTCATAGGCTGGCAATAGACTCAACGATCCGATCGTACGAATCCTGAATTCGTATGATTTTTGGATCGTGTGAGGGGTATCCAGACATTATTTGTGCCATGCCGATCGGTCAGTTGGACAGGTTAGAACATTTCTGCTGATAATATCTCTGCGTGTATTGCCGATCTTACGATTTTCAGTGGGTCACTAGGTTTTGTCAGACACAACATTCGTATGACCCCTATCAGGGGCAGAACATCGGTGACTTATCGCCGCGTCTAATCTCCCTGAATTGCTTGCTGGTATATGTTTTTCAAAGTCGCTCGAAATTGCCTCACAAGGCAATTTTGAGCGACTTTGAAAAGCGCGTCGACGCATGTGAATAGGCGCAGGCGACTTTAGTGCTAGCGGGTGCGAGATACCAGCAAGCCATTCAGGGAGATTAGTCGCCTCAAAGAAGCGGCAATTAATCACCTGCCGACTAATCTCCCTGAATCTTACTGTGTGGACTAGCCCTTAAGATCATTTAAATGTCAATCAAATATTGTCTGCCACTACTCTATGCCTAGGCATAGAGGTGGGGCAGATAATTACTTTCACTTTCCATTCAGCACTTCTTAGATGACACTGCTCCCCACACATTCCCCCAGTTCTCTTAACCATTTAATTGTGTAGCCAGGACATGGGGATAGACATCGGGTCCCCCATTCTGGTGCACAAACAGATTCTGAGATGATGCAAGGCTTGCCTTAAAAGCAGTGTCCACAAAATGGCTCCTGCCTGCTTGCTATAATTATGAATTCCCAGACTGAAGAAAACAAGATTAAAATAATTTATATAATGTCATTAATGTTCATTTTGCTTGACTAATGTGATAAAATATGATATTCTGAATATTTTTTTTTGGGTGACGGGTCCACTTTAAGCAGGAAGGAGTTGGGCCCTTAATATCAGAAGGGGTTCAGTTGGTTCAGCTGTGAAAAAGCAGCTGTCTACAGCTAATGAAGGTTTCTTTCTTATTAGTCTCAATTCTAATAATACAAATGCTGATTTATGAGTCCCGCAAGAGGAAATTCAAAATAGGCTACAACACATAAAGGTAAATGAAGATCCAGTACCAGATGGCATTCGTCCCAGGGTACTAAACGAGCTTAGCTCTATGATTGCCAAACTTAATTTTTTAGGATTCATTTAGGTCACTCCTCAAAAAGTGGAAATATAAGTGTGAGTTATACACTAAATGGCAGTGTTTTGGGGGTTTACTTAATTGAGTAGATCTGGGGATTTTTGTAGATAAGAAGTTTTTTTAATTCCTGGCAGTATCATGCTATGATTAATTAAGCAAATAAAGTACTGTCTTGCATAAAAAGGGCATTGACTCAAGGCATGAAAACCCAATTCTACCTTTTTATAAGTCTGTTAAAGGACCAGTAACATCAAAAAATGAAATTGTTTTAAAGTAATACAAATATAATGCAGTGTTGCCCTGCACTGGTAAAACTGCAGTGTTTACTTCAGAAGCACTACTATTGTTTATACAGGTTGGCAAAGTCAGACTGTCAGAGAGTCAGGCTTAGGAACTTCAACTAACAATTATATATAAAAACAAACCTCTCAGCAAAAAATGATCAACATGACCGATCGGTAACATTTAATGGACATTCATATGTTAAAAAGTAATTTTTTTTAGTGTTAGTATCACTTTAATGGAGCCACACTCCTGCATTATTTACTATTGCAGGAATTGGGGACAGAGTGTTCAAAGAAAAGTGTCAATGTACAGTGATGTGTGGCAAATTATTCCACCATTTTTTGCACCACATAATAAATCTGCACATAGTGTAGTTACAGCAAAAATTGTGTGTTAATAATGTTTAGAGAGGGCTGCTATCTGGTTACCTGTGCATTGTTCTGAAGCCAGGGAGAACAGGCTCTGTTTACATCAGCTGGTGGTATTTGGTTGTAGTATCTGATAATTCAGTATTTGTCTTTGTAAGCACAATAGAAAACTGTTTATTATACTACATTATTAGCTGTACAATACCTTCTTTGATTCAAAGAAAACATTTGCATTTACAAGTAAATCCATTTCTTTTTGTTTTATAAGTTATTTAGTATGTTTGGTTTTCATTGAGTATCAATGACTAATTTCAAAATCTGCAGCTTGTCTCCGCTAAAGAGACATCTGGTCCATTTTACACAGCTATAATAGCAACGCTGTTTTGTCTATTTTCTTTTTAACCTTGCTAGTTTAGAGAGTGTATATTCAATATGATTCTTTTTACGTAGCCTAACCTCTTCTGTAAAATCAGCCTTTATTTGAACCGCCTTTGAATGATATGCGTTGTAAGGGAAGTACTTGATCAGTGCTGAATGTGAGAAACTGTATGGATTGTTAAGAAAGCTGCTCACCTTCACTAACAACACATTCTGTGCTGTAGCTGATTGTGATTCTTTTCTGTCCTGCTTTCTATTTTCCACCCACCCTATTTGCAGCACTTTGTGTAATTCAGAATAATTTTGCTTGCCTGAACAGCTGCGGTGGCAGCATTCGAAAATAACAAGGCAAACACAAGTTATGATTAGTAAGACATTATTTTCACTGTGCAAATAATATAACAATCAAGTTTTAAGAAGTGATAAATATGCATAACCATAGTTGTTGATACCGCATTCAAAGCCATTTATAACAGTGTATCATTATTCTTTCATTTGCACATTAAAAGTCATTCAAAAGTTTTTCTGTTTGCTTTTTAGATAGATATTTAAAGATTTTCCCAGTGACCTGGGACAATGGTTAATGGATGTATCATTCTGAGATAATATTTTGTTTGAAAATGTTGCCTTTTTAAAAGTGGAATAATTCAATATCACTCTCCCAAGTAACTATTTTCTGAACATAGCAATTGCAGATTTTTTTGTGCCCTTAGTTATGACCTTAAAGGGATTCTGTCACAGGAAATAATGTTTTGTTTTTTTTCAAAATGCATCAGTTAATACTGCTGGTCCAGTAGAAATCTGCACTGAAATAAGTTTTTCAAAAGAGCAAACAGATTTTGTTAAATTTAATTCTGAAATCTGTAATGGATCTAGATGTATTGTCGGTTTCCCAGGTGCCCCCAGTCATGTGACTTGTGCTTTGAAAAACTTGTCACTCTTTACTGCTACACTGAAGTTGGATTGATATCACCCCCCCCCCCAACAGCAGCATAACAAAAGAACAATGAGGCAGTAACCAGATATTGGCTCTCTGACACAAGATAGCAGCTCTTTGGTACATGAGAATAGCAGTCAGTAAAAATCCATGTCCCACTGCCTTGGCTACATTCAGTTTGTGAAACAATAGCCTGCCTGAAAGCAGTTCCATCCTGAATTGCTGTCTCTTTCTGAAAACACAGGATCAGCCTGAGATGGCTGCCTACACACTAAGGGGCAAATTTACGAAATTCACGTCAAATGATCGAAGTTCGATCGTATACCGATCGTAAAAATTTTTCGTGAAATCGTATATGCAAATGTGGCCTCTTCGATCATCAAATGATCGTATATTCGATAATTTGAATTCGAAAGTTATTCGACTGCCTACTTCGCCAGATTGAACCTACTGAATTCCAATAGAAACCTATGGGAAGCTCCCCATAGACTTTTGAGACTAAGTCCTGCTCGAATACCATTCGTACGATCGTAGCGTTCGAATCGTACCAATTTTTTTAGAAAAACCAGAGAAAACATAATTGGCATTAGAAAGGGATAAAAAAAGTAGTTTTTAAAATAATCAAACTTATACGGTGATACAAGTTCTAAGATTAAATAAAAAATTAACACCAGAAAAGGGAAATGGTCCTAGAGTGTCCTTTTTTGTCATTTAACGCCAAGCAATTTCAGCCTCAAAAGTATTTTACATCATTAGCTGTGTGTTTGTTCAGTAGCCAGAAATATCTTCAGTGGAAAGTTGTACTTTTAAAAAAAATGCAAAGGTGCAGAACACTTTATATTAGCCTTGCAAGCACACCCTGGAGCTTTAAAACTACCTTCTACACAGAATGGCAAAATAAACCAGTCTCCAGCCTTTTATAACCTTCAGAGTGTTTTATGCTCCACCAAGTAGATAGCAACCCTATAAATTTAATTCAGAGAGGCTCTACACAGCTTTTAGAAGTTTCTTCTCAAGGAGGTCTATGTAAGAATTTAAGCTAAGAAAATGTAAATGTATACTTGTTATTGCATTGATTTATGTAAAAGTAAATTTTAATATGCAAACCTTTGTATGAACACTTGACAAGCATTACAGACAGTTTAGCACATTCTTAGCACAGCCGAGGCATATGCTCGGCTGTGTAAGCTCGGTTTTGTAACCTAAAGTAGTACTGTATCAATGTTCTAATTTTTTTTTTCTCCAGTGCACATTTTTACAGTATTTATCAATAAATGTAACTTTGGTGCTGGAAAAGACTCGATAAAATTGTAACAAAATCTGAATCATATGATTATTTTTCTAATTTGATGCCCGCAAACTCCGACTTTTTGGATTATTGGCAGAAAACCATGAATTATTCAGATTATTCTGCGAAACCCAGCGCAGATCATGATATTTTCCTATTGTAAATGGGACATCTACCAGTGACTAATAAATTACCTCAGTAAGTTTGAGATGGAGTACTTTTTTATTCAGAATTTTAGCAGAAACCGGGGTTTAATACATTCTATTTTTTTCCTACTAAATGTGGTTTTCCCCTTTAAAACTCAGACTAGGAAAAATCAGTTTATCCAACATATAGTAAATGATATTGGTTAGCATTATTAGTTAACCAATTATCTGACATATAGCGTTTACTTAAAAGAATGAGCTAGTAGAGTTTAATTAGAGGTTATTTATTGGTTATTTAAGGTAGGTGGTTCTAAAATCATGATTGTTGTGAGATTTATTTAAAAAAACTATGAACAAAAAAGCAACCATGTTTTTCAGACAATTTCTTGTGGAGAAAAAATCTGAAAACCTCTTAAAGTCCAATTGATTTAAACCAGTCCCCCGCAGCTCCCATTGACTTCTATAGCACCTCGACGACTTTTACATGACAAAGTTTAGCCTTAGAGATTTTCACTTAATAAATCTGTATTTTAGACTATAGAAAAAAAAAAATTCGATTTTTAGTAAATAACCTCCTTAGTGTTTACACTGCAGAATGCATTTTGCATACTTAGATTTTGGTAAAACACACATTTGTAATTCGTGCTTAAAATCCCAAAGATCTTGTGACATGCTAAGCACTGTGTGGAGAAAGAGTACTGCAGTAGGGAGTCCTCAACCTCCTGTATAACAGCAATCAGGAGAGAGAGTTTTTGCAGTTCAGTAGAAAATTGTGAGGTGTGTATTGGATGGATTTTGAAATGCATGTATATCAATAAATAGTTTAGTCAAGGAAAGGCTGGTAATATCACGAAGGTGAACATCCTCTTTAATTAAGATTTGTGTATTACCAAACAGCTAGTGATGTCGGGCCAGCCTGATACCCATGGGAGGGTCGCAGGAAGGTTTGGGTTGAACTCTTCTGCCTGCTCTCCTCACCCGCGATCTTACACTGCTGGCTTCCAACTTCTGGCTTCGGTTTTATAAGTGCCCGCATGCCAGCCATACCTTTTTTGTGACCATCGGCTAGGCTGGATGACGCGGGTCAATAAAAGGAAGGGAAAAGTCAGGTGCATTGGGAGCTTATTGTGGGTGCACAAGTCCAGGGTCGAGTTTTTCTCGACCCACACATCAGTACAAATAATACATTATGTGATCAGTCATGTGGTTATAAATATTAACAAATATTTTTCTGTATTGGGCGATAAACCTTTCCCTAACTACATATATTTAATGGTAATATAATTATATTTACAGTAGGAACCATATTAATTTGTTTAGACCGAATGAATACAAGTTCTTAAATCCAAAAAACTTCCCTGCCCTTTAAGTATTTTAACTGGTTCCCTCCCATCTTGGGAGGCAATGCCTGCTCAGAGACAAAAAAAAATGTCACCCAGTATTTATAACTAATGATGTGAGATCCTTCTTGGATTTTCTGTGTGCTATCCTCTATACTGGAGGACCTCATTGTATATAGTCATTTGTGGCATAGAAATAACATCCTAGGATTGCAATGTCCATTTTCACTTGTGTAGGACAAAATGTTGTATTCTTATTTAAGTGTAGCTATAGCAAATCATACTGTTTTTGGGAAGGTAAACCATCATTACTTAGGAGATGCTACTGCTGGCCTAACCAATTTATTATGTAGGGTACAAGTGGAAATTGTTGGAACTCTTGAATTTGTGGATATGCTTGGTGAAGCAAATAGAAATTGTTTCTAATTTTATTGTTGACAATGTTGTTACTGTTCCTCAAGGGTTCTAATAGTTGCACCTTTGCTATACATTCATTAGATCCAGTATTGCATGTTGAGGACTGGAGTCCTCAACAACCTGGACAACAAACTGTTCAGAAGACCAATGTAGATGTGTGATAAAGTGCTAAGAATGCTGCACCACTGCTTTAAATATTACTTGCCCAATACATGAGTGCTCCTGCAATTGTTTTTGGTTTGTGGTGTTTTGTCACATACAGTGGTGTGAAAAACTATTTGCCCCCTTCCTGATTTATTATTCTTTTGCATGTTTGTCACACTTAAATGTTTCTGATCATCAAAAACCGTTAACTATTAGTCAAAGATAACACAATTGAACACAAAATGCAGTTTTTAAATGAAGGTTTACGTTATTAAGGGAGAAAAAAAACTCCAAATCTACATGGGCCTGTGTGATTGCCCAGTATAGAGTAGGGACCCGCACACCCTTGTTCAATCAAATACTTAAATATCGTCTGGTGCTCCAGGACAGAGGTCCGGCAACCTCCAACAAACTGCAAGGTAAGAAAGTCCACCGGCACACAGAACTGTAGAAAGCAAGGAATAACCTTGCACGTTTAATGCAGTATAGCAGTGCTATACTGCATTAAACGTGCAAGGTTATTCCTTGCTTTCTACAGTTCTGTGTGCTGGTGGACTTTCTTACCTTCCTGTGTGATTGCCCCCCTTGTTAAAAATAACTAAGAACAAAAGTAATTGAGATCTATCAGTCTGGTAAAGGTTATAAAGCCATTTCTAAAGCTTTGGGACTCCAGCAAACCACAGTGAGAGCCATTATCCACAAATGGCAAAAACATGGAACAGTGGTGAACCTTCCCAGGAGTGACCGGCCAACCAAAATTACCCCAAGAGCGCAGAGACAACTCATCCAAGAGGCCACAAAAGACCCCAGGACAACATCTAAAGAACTGCAGGCCTCACTTGCCTCAATTAAGGTCAGTGTTCACGACTCCACCATAAGAAAGAGACTGGGCAAAAACGGCCTGCATGGCAGATTTCCAAGGCACAAACCACTTTTAAGCAAAAAGAACATTAAGGCTCGTCTCAATTTTGCTAAAAAACATCTCAATGATTGCATAGACTTTTGGGAAAATACCTTGTGGACCGACGAGACAAAAGTTGAACTTTTTGGAAGGTGCGCGTCCCGTTACATCTGGCGTAAAAGTAACACAGCATTTCAGAAAAATAACATCATACCAACAGTAAAATATGGTGGCGGTAGTGTGATGGTCTGGGGTTGTTTTGCTGCTTCAGGACCTGGAAGGCTTGCTGTGATAGATGGAACCATGAATTCTACTGTCTACCAAAAAATCCTGAAGGAGAATGTCCGGCCATCTGTTCGTCAACTCAAGCTGAAGCGATCTTGGGTGCTGCAGCAGGACAATGACCCAAAACACACCAACAAATCCACCTCTGAATGGCTGAAGAAAAACAAAATGAAGACTTTGGAGTGGCCTAGTCAAAGTCCTGACCTGAATCCTACTGAGATGTTGTGGCATGACCTTAAAAAGGCGGTTCTTGCTAGAAAACCCTCAAATAAAGCTGAATTACAACAATTCTGCAAAGATGAGTGGGCCAAAATTCCTCCAGAGCGCTGTAAAAGACTCGTTGCAAGTTATCGCAAACGCTTGATTGCAGTTATTGCTGCTAAGGGTGGCCCAACAAGTTATTAGGTTCATTTTTTTTTTTCTCCCTAAATAATAAAAACCCTCATTTAAAAACTGCATTTTGTGTTTACTTGTGTTATCTTTGACTAATAGTTAAATGTGTTTGATGATCAGAAACATTTTGTGTGACAAACATGCAAAAGAATAAGAAATCAGGAAGGGGGCAAATAGTTTTTCACACCACTGTACCCGCTGAGCTATTTATCACCCGGGCAACAAAATACCTGGAATAACTATTGTTATAAAACCGCTGTAGCAATCAAAATTGAAACATCTATACTGTCATGTCCGGTTACAAAAGTTGCCTGGTTTCATTAAAGTATTATGGGAAAGCAACTGCATTTCAAGTTAAAATTAAAAATGGGTAAATAACATATGCAAAATAATAAATGTTTTCAATATACTTAGACAAAACTTTAATCTATACTTGCTGTAGTGACAATATGTCTAACATAACAGCCATAACACTACTTCCTGCTTTGCAGCTCTCTTATGGGTTACCAGTCCATAACCAATCAATGACTTGTAGGAGGGGGGTCATATTGGTCATAACCATTCACTTTTGTATCTGACCTGCCTGTTAAGAAGCAATAGCAAACTAAATGATTGATTGTGACCCACGAGGCAAGAAATTGGATACTTTTCTGTTCTACATCCATTCAACCTTTATAGATTACATTTTTGGCTCACCAACTATATTAGAATTTTTTTAAATGTATTTTGCATAGCCTTTCTCTTTAAACAGTTTTCATTTTTACACTGAGCTGTTCCTTTAAGGACCTGGAATTAAGTGTGTTACTTTTTACGATAATGTACGAAACCAGAAACATCACCCCAGAATTAACATCATTTCATCTCCATCTGTAGAAGATATGAGTAATATTCTATTGTGTTGTACAGTTTACTTAACATTTGTGTACCTTTTAGGTGACCATTGTCTCCGAATTTGGGATATGAAAACACCTGTGTCCAAAGTAGTGATTCCAGCTCACCAGGCAGAAATTTTAAGCTGTGACTGGTGTAAATACGACCAGGTAAAATACATTTCTTTTCCTTTTTTTCCTTCATACTAATAACATCAAGAAGAAAGCTTTGGGGCTTTTAATCTAAACAGCTTTCAGTTTTATCAGTTACCTTCAAACAACTAGTTTAAGTGAAATTTTTCACCTTCTAAGCTGCTCTGGGAGGAGGGTCGCAAACCCCCAAAACTGTTCTAAACCGATAGTTTTCTTTTCTCTGTCCCTGCTGAGCAGAATCCCTGAATTTCATTACAGGCAGCTGTTAGAACTGATACAATAGTTGCTAATACTCAACTAAATGTTGCAAAATTGTAACAGTCTGCACCTGAATTCTGAACTGCGAGACTCAAACACCAGAGACACAAACATTCAACTTTAAACTTAGATTTTGGAAAAGCAGTAAAAAAAATAATGGAAAGCAATTGAAAAAACAACTGAAAAAAGTTTTTGGAAGGTGAACAACCCCTTTAACTGACTTTAATATAAGATTCAGCATACTGAAATTATGAACTTTCTAAATACAATAAATTAAATATTATGAACTGTTTTTTAAATAATCACGTTAATCTTAAATATTCCTCTCTCAGCATCTGTTTCTCTCCATTCTCTCTTCATGCAGCAGTTGGGTGTCATTGACAGTTAGATCCAATATATTTTATAGGGAGGGGGGCTTCCTTTCCTAACAGATGAATTAGAGCTCACTCAAATAACTGATTCCAATACAAACAAAATCTAGCAAAAGAATTGCCTTTTGCACAAATCCTGCATGTAGAGATACAGGACTTCTGGTGATTTAAATAGAGTGAGGTCTAATAAATCTTCCAGGCAAATGAAGACCCCGCTCCCCTTATAAGGTATATTGAATCTAATAGATTATCTGATACACAGCTCCTGGATAAAGAGAGAATGAAAAGAAACGGATTCTGAGAGAGGAATAGTGAAGATGAACTTTGATTATTTCATAAACAGTACAGAACATGTAATTGATTGTATTTAGAAAGTTTCTTATTGTAATTTATAAATAATTTTCATTTTCACAATAGTTTCCCTTTAAATATAAAATATATTTAAATGAGAACTATGCCCTCAGAATGAATACTTAACCAACTGATTGTTCATATCATATTAAGTGGCCTATTAAAGAATCTTAGCAAACCATATAAAGTTGTGTTCAGAATAATAGCAGTCAACATACCTAACCTGATCAATCACTGAAATTATATTTCTACATGGCAGATAATTTATTAGTAGGATTAGTAGAGTAATAATAATATAATAGCCAGAATCCAACTTCCTGCTTTTCAGCTCTTTAACTTTGAGTCAGTGAGCGACTTGAAGGGGGGTCACGTGGGACATAACTGATCAGTGAGTTTGCCATTGATCCTCCGCATTCAGCTCAGATTCTCAAAAGCAACAGTTATGGTCCATGTGGGCCTCCTCAAGTCACTGATTGGTTACTGCCTGGTATCCAGGGTAACTAGTCAGTGGAGCTCAAAAGCTGGATTCTGGCTGTTATATTAGACATCCAGTCACTCCAGCCTTTATACATTACATTTTTGGCTAACTAACTATATCAGAAACATTTTTTATTTTGCACAGCCTATCTATTTACCCAGTTTTTATTTTTATACAGAACAATTCCTTTAAGACAATTTGTTTCTAGGTACAGTCATATCTGGCAGTGAAGGACAAAGGGGATTAAGTTAATTCCTTCTCCATCTCCTCCCTTCTTTGGGTCTACACCTCTTCCTCCAGTTTTTTTTTTTCAGTTTGTCCTACTGTACCTGGGAAGCAGCAATACTCATTTCACATGCAGTACCAAAATCTTCAATATATATATCTTGTTGAACCCTTACTTAGTATCATAATACTATATCTCATGGACTGCATACAGAGGTACAGTGCACTCTCTGCTTAAACCCTACTTGGAGAGCTCCAACATAAAGCCATTTTGTTGGAAATGATCCACTGTATGGAACATACAAATTATACTATGTTATAGTGTGCTCCCATTTTAAATTGAGCACTTAACTTATATGGAGATAGTTTGCATTAGCTGCAATTATGTAAACTTGTAACAGTGGGACACTGTTTTGGAAAGTATCTGTGACAATCACATACTCAGTGGCTTCTGAGCAGCTGTTGAGAAGCTACTCTTAGGCATCATAGCAATTTATCAAGTAGAAAATGAGGTTGGCCTGTAATATAAGCTGTACCAGCGCCGGGCCAGGCCAGGCCAGCCAGGCTCCCTAAGCAACCTGACCAGTCGCATCGCTCAAAAGGCACTCGCTCATGCATGAGAGACAGAAGGTGGCCACAGCAGAGAGATGGGACCAGACCGTGGTTAGGTGGCAGAGAAAGTACATGCCTGGTGCCCCCAAACTTTGTGCGCTATGCAAGGGAATTTCATAATTATAGCAAGTAGGCAGGAGCCATTTTGTGAACACTGTTAAGACAAGCCTTGCATCATCTCAGAATCTTGTTTATGCACCAGAATTGGTGGTTACACAATTAAATGGTGAATAGAATGTGGGGAGAGCAATGAATATCTAGTAGTGCTGAATGGAAAGTGAAAGTAATTTATGCCTAAAGCATAAAGGAGGTACAGGAAATATTTGATTGACAGCTGAGATTTTTATGTGAGTTTATAACAGCTATGCATGCTTAAATAAAAAAAAGATTTTGGATTCCATGTTTAGTTTAAAAATAAATTTTATTATAAAGATTTTACTGACTGAGAGGGAATATTAACACTGTCTTTATTAGGCAAATATGCCACAGATGTTAAACTTGATGGATATGTGACTGTTTTTCAAACTCATCTACTGTATTATTATATTTATTGGTACATATTGGGTTTTATGTGTATGTTTAAGATATGTGTCTTTGAAATGGAGGTTATATAACTTGTTCTCTAATCTAGAATTTGCTTGTGACCGGCGCTGTTGACTGCAGTTTAAAAGGTTGGGACCTGAGGACTGTACGTCAACCTGTATTTGAGCTTCAAGGCCACAATTATGCAATTAGAAGAGTAAAGGTAAGTATTCTGCTTACTACACACATTAGAATTATATACAGATGCAGCCACTTGGATTTGTGTGTTAAATGCTTCATGACTCAGGGCTACTTGAAGATACTGTGTTATCTAAAGTTATCTTAACTCATTTAATGCATTTAACCTTTTCATTAGCATACCAAAGCACCATTGTTCACAATGATGAACACTTTAATTAGATGGGATGCTGTGACGCAATTTTCTGTTAAATGAGACAAGTGTGAAATCTGTGTTTAGTTATTCTGTGTCAAACACACAATCCAAAGTGGCTTCATCTGTATATACCAACACTTTTGTTATCTTTGTAAGACAAAATCAGTAGCTTTTTTTTAAGGTCTGTCTTTGAGAAGGTCCCATGGAATTCTGCAGTTTTATTTCAGTCCATTAAAGGGGTTGTTCACCTTTGAGTTAACTTTTAGTATAATGTAGAGAGTGATATTCTGAGACAATTTGCAATTGGTTTTAATTTTTTATTGTTTGTGGTTTTTGAGTTATTTAACTTTTTATTCAGCAGCTCTGTATTTTGCAGTGTCAGCAATTTGGCTGTTAGGGTACAAATTACCCTAGCAACCCTGCATTGATTTGAATAAGAGACTGGAATATGAATAGGAGAGGGACTGAATAGAATGATAAGTAATAAAAAGTAACAATAACAATACATTTGTAGCCTTACAGAGTATTTGTTTTTAGATGGTGTCAGTGACCCCCATTTTAAAACTGCAAAGAAACAGAAGAAAATTGCAAATTATTAAAAAACTATGAAAAATAAATAATGAAGACCAATTGAAAACTTTCTTAGAATTGGCCCTTCTACAATATACTAAAAGTTAACTTGAAGGTGAACCACCCCTTTAATGAGCTAGGGGAGGGTATTGTAAGTTATGCATGATACAAAACTATGCAGCCTGAATAATTCCACCCAGGGTTTTGCATCAATGCAAGAGGATATTGACAAACTCGCAGTCTAGCTTGAGATGTTAATAAGATTCAGTATTGATAAATGTAAGGTTCTGAGATGTAAAAATATGCAAGCCACTTGTATACTTAAAGTATAAACTATACCCCCAAAATTAATATTTAATCAACAGTTTATATCATATTAGGTTAATTGCCTAGGTCAGTGCTATCCAACTTCTCTGTTACGAGGGCCGAAATTTTTCTGACCTACATAGTGGAGGGCCGATAATGGAAACCAGTGTTGACCACTCCCTCTTTTTAAACCACATCCACTTTAAACCACACTCAAGTTACCACAAGATCATGTCCAAATTAATTGTTTGTGGTAGCACACCTATAAAACCAAAATGGTTGGTGCTCACTACAGGAATATGACTCATATGTGAAAAAAGTTGTCATACCCTTAAAGTGATACTGACACAAAAAAAAAATTTTAACATATGAATGTAAATGAAATGTTACCTATAGGTCATGTTGATCTTTTTTTTTTTTTTTTGCTGAGAGGTTTGTTTCTGTATATAATTGCTAGCTGAAGTTCCTAAGCCTGACACTTGCCAACCTGGCTGTCCCATCTCAGTCTGTTATTTACAGTTTATAATGTTAACGGACTCCTGCTGCACTAATATGGCAGCCCCCTCATACAGGATCATGGGGGATCAGACAGGTAATGTAAAAGCATCATGCAAATACTTTATGGCAAATTTAGAAGTAACTTTCAAAGCCAATATTATAATAGATGTAAAAAAGAGTTTAATTTCAGGTGTCCATAAATGAAATCCATTTAAATCCATTTGCCTCCTCTTCCCCTGTGGATAACACAGCACCCCCAGCACATGATTATACACCTTAGGGGCCCCTAACAATAATTTATTTTCAAATGCTTACAAACCCCCAAAACAAATACCAGGCTTATGTTCCACAGGGCACACACAGGCAGAGCAGGGCATACACACAGGCAAAATATGTCACATACACAGGCAGAGTATGTGACACACACAGGCTGAGCAGGGCACACACGGGCTAAGCAGGGCACACACGGGCAGAGCAGGGCACACACGGGCAGAGCAGGGCACACACGGGCAGAGCAGGGCACAATGTGGGCAGTTTCACTCTGGTTGTCAGTTGTGAACAGTACAGTGCTTTAAATGCTGTAAATGCAGAAAAATGTTAAATCAGGGGAAAGTATTATGCATAATATACAATATAGGGTGTACCACAAAACAACGATGTAAAATGAGGGAAAACTTAAAATCGGGGGATGTAAAATTAAGGCTCTATTGTACTGTTTATGATCTTTTGGTACTGGTTCTAGGTTGCTACTCAGATAGTAGTGGTGTGATTGTGCACAATACCTTTCTAGGCAAAGTATCCGTAATTTTAGAAGCCCAGGTGTTTTAAGAATATATATATGCCAGGGGCCTAGGTGCCTTACCACCCCAAAACTAGAGGAATTATTAATTACCCAAGAATATCTTATACTGCACTAAACATAACCTTTATTCATGCATTAAAAACTTTTAATTAACATAACCAGCATCACACAAAACTGAAATATGGCTTATTAAATATGGCCATAAATACAATAGAAAATCACTATGATGGACTCATGAAGATAGTGGCAAGTAATAGATTGGTTACTCCATTATTACCCCAAAAATTCCACCCAACCAATCAGTCCTGCCTACCAATGTTGGGACTAATGTGGACTAGCCACAACCCACAGTCCACCCATACAGCTAAAAGTTCCCTCCAATAATAAACATGGCACTTAATGCAAATGAACTGTGAAGCTTGGCAGACACTAGAAGGGTTAAACATCATACAAACACATCAAAACTCGGATGCCTAACAGTTTTTTTATGGTCATTGTGCATCAATCTTGTAATGACAGAAAACTAGGGACCAGACCAAATCAAAGTACAGTTATTGCAAGGCTGGAGGCATAGCATCTGTCAGCCAATAACTTTGTCTCTACTCTGTGCTAGTTCAGAGGGTATATGTGTGTTAACAAAATAACAGATTTTTTTGTTTCCTTTGCTGTTCTTTTCTTCTGGGCATTTTAGTTTTAATTTTAATCACATTCTGTCTCTTGGTTATTCACCCTTAAAATTGTTTTGTCTGTTACTGTACATAAATAGAAAT
>CM044440.1:49056538-49070018 GCA_024363595.1 Xenopus borealis
CAGGAGTAAAGAATGATTGAAATGAATCTGTTTTTCTAGAAATGCTGTATTTTGTATACTAAACATAAACATGAACTTACTGCACCTCAAGCCCAATCAAACAAATGAGTTATGCTTTCAAAGTTGGCCACAGAGGGCTGTCATCTTGTAACTTTATTAATCATCTTTTCAAGACCAAGACAGCGCACATGTTCAGTGTGATCTTGGGGATCGTCATAAATTATCAAAACAGCACAAGTCAAATAATATCTGCCAAAAGCAGATACAGCAAGACTGATTAAAGGGATCCCGTCTTGGGAGAAATCTTTTCAAAATGCATCAGTTAATAGTGCTGTTCCAGAAGAATTCTGCATTGAAATCCATTTCTCAAAAGAGCAAACAGATTTTTTTATATTTCATTTTGCAATCTGACAAGGGGCTAGACATATTGTCTATTTCCCAGCTGCCCCAAGTCATGTGACTTGTGCTCTGATAAATTTCAATCACTCTGTACTGCTGTACTGAAAGTTGGAATGATATCACCCCCCCCCAGCAGCCTAACAACAGAACAATGGGAAGGTAACCAGATAACAGCTCCCTAACACAAGATAACACAGATAAAAGAAGAGCACTCAATAGTAAAACCCATGTCCCACTGCGTACTATTCGAAGGAAAAACAACAGCCTGCCAGAAAGCAGTTCCCTCCTTAAGTGCTGGCACAAGTCACATTACATGGGGCAGCTGGGAAATTGACAAAATGGCTAGCCCCATATCAGATTTCAAAAATGAAATATAAAAAATTATGTTTACTCTTTTGAGAAATTGATTTCAATGCAGAATTCTGCTGGAGAAGCACAATTAACTGATGCGTTTTAAAAAAAAAATGTTTTCCCATGACAGTATCCCTTTAATAATCAGAATATACAGAGACTGTACTGGGTCCTGTGTGGTCATGTAATCTAATGTGGATTTTATAGTTTTTGTATTGTTTAATACACATTTTCTGCAACTCTGCAGAACCAGTGGCTGCAGCAAAATATCCTCCAAATAGAATCCCAGTTTATCTGTTTAAATCTGGCTCCATGATCTTTGTCCCTGCAGCTGGAGTTTGAAATATTAAAGGGGATGTAAAGGCAAATATAAAATCAAATACAAATCTCTACACAGTTGCTGACTGCAAGCTACTGGAGTTCTGCATGGCTGGGAAGTAAGGCGGGGGCTTCCTCTGCTGTTCATAAGAATGATTGTTTCCCTGCTCGTCAGTTAGGAACTGAAAATTCCAGTAGTAAATGAAGGGAGAATTTCACTGCATACAGTCAAATAATCAAATAAAAGACTTTTTATACTATGTAAACAAGTTAGGGACCACCATATGGGTTTACCTTTATGATCATAACTTTGTACAAAACAACCCCTGTTTTTAAACAATATGCACTTGCATTTAAACTGAATTACAGGGGCCATGGGAATGTGCTTTGTAAGTAGCACTTCCATTATACTTAAATGTACTTTTACTTAGCCTTTAGAGTGCTCCCACAATCCCCATTTTTTTATATTTTCTGATAAAAATGGTACGCATTTTTTAATTAAAGTATTTTGGAGATAGAAAAATGGGATTTTTTTTAATTGGGAAAGTAAAAATGGGATTTTATTTTTTTGCCTTTTCTTGTCCTTTAACTGATGCATTTTTTAAAAACCATTTTTTTCCCCATGACAGTATCCCTTTAATCTTATAGCTAATAGTGTGGTGAGTCACTGAGGAGGCGTGTTAGCACAAAACACATCTGATTCTTTTATGGATATTCAAATAAAGTTTTAAAACTATTTTAATGCAGGCTACGGTTTCCAATTCCTGGTGTGCACTGCTGAATGGGATAATAGCAAAAATCTTTAAAAAAAAAAAAGCCTAGATTGAAATCTGGCACCATATATTATTTCTTATTGCCTACATGATGCAGTGATTTTTTTTTTTAAACTCCATAGTCTGTCCCCTTTAACTTATCAAACCATAAGCAGTCTTTTTAGTCCCAACACTGAAAGATCATCATTATGGATTAGTGAGAGTATTATAAACATATGCTCTTGTTCCTATGCAGTTTGCCTGAAAATATATGGCTGACCAAACAGTCCTTTTGAAAGATATGTGCTATTAGCAGGTGCTGCTGAAACTATTTTCCCATAGCCTCAATAGGAAATCCAAAGTAATTCAATGAATTGAAAAGAAAAGGGACCTATTAGACTGAAAATTGGATGAGTTATTGTCAACCTCAGTATATACAGAGTAAACAGATCTTACAACATTTTCAGCAACATTTGTAGCCGTTCTTATGAAAATGATTTCATATATTTAACGCAAAACTGCCCTGACTTGATGCAGAACTGACATACTCTTAACTTGATATGGAATGGTATGAGAATCAGAATGAAATCAAAACAAGAATAATTTTATTTGCAATATTGTCATTCTTTGTATAAAAAGAGAAATTCTCTGCACATTTTTTGTTCCAGTAATGGAAACAAACAGTTTTTTTTATAGTACTCCATACCTTATTTGCACAAAACAAGGTTTTGTATCAATTGTCATACTGTATTTCTATGCAACCATGCTATGCCATCTATTTAAAACAAAAAGCTATTCATGATACATAGCTAATAAAGTTTGGATTATGTTGCATTTACTATATTTTGAATAATTCCTTATTAGTCATTCAGAAAACACATTTTGCTTGTCATTATTTTAAAGCTGATTCAGTAGCCTTAAACTGGAATATGTTGCCCCCCCGTAGCCTGGTTGATTTTGAGAGTTAGAATGATTTCTAGCTGATCAGTTTCCCAGTTTTCAGGCCATCCTCTTTGCAGTTTGTTTGTTTTTTTTTATCCAGTGACTTTTGGGACTATAATGTATATGTGGCTATAAATAGATCTTTTATAAGAATTAAGGCTCAGCAAAGAAGTTATTACTTGGGGCAGATTTATCAAGGCTCGAATGTCGAAGTGCAAAAACTCTGAATTCAAAAATACCAGCCGAAATTAATTACATTTTTTTTTTCAATCGAATAGGTCCATTTTCGATCGATTCAATCTACTGTATTTGAATTTTTAGCACATTTGATTTTCAAAAGTCCACCAATTGACCCCAAATAGGGTTTAGGAGGTTCCCCCATAGGATAAAACAGCAATTTGGCAGGTTTTAGATGGCGAATGGTCAAATTTGAATTTTTAAAGAGACCACACAGGATAAATTTCGAATTTTCAAAAAAAAAAATTGGACTATTACCTATTCAAAGTGTACAAAAATAACTCAAAATTTTAATTTTTTTAATTCAGATTTTCACTTCGACCCTTGGTTAATCTGCCCCTAACTGTTTGTGGCCTTTTTGTAACTTCTTTTGTTACATGTGCACTGTTGCACCTTTTATAATATGAAATTTAGTAAGTTTTGTCCTTGATACTCTAGAAGAACCCTAGACAGATTTACTAAGGGTCGATGTGAATATTCAAATTAAATTCAAATTTTTAAAATTCGAATTTCGAAGTAACTTTGGGCTACTTCGACTATCGAATAGCCCAAAACTCGATTTGAATTGAAAAAATTTGAAGTACTGAATTCGACACTTCGCCACCTTAAAGGGGTGGTTCACCTTCAAGTTAACTTTTAGTATATTGTAGAAGGGCCAATTCTAAGAAAGTTTTCAATTGGTCTTCATTATTTATTTTTCATAGTTTTTTTTAATGATTTGCAATTTTCTTCAGTTTCTTTGCAGTTTTCAAATGGGGGTCACTGACACCATCTAAAAACAAATGCTCTGTAAGGCTACAAATGTATTGTTATTGCCACTTATTATTACTTATCATTCTATTCAGTCCATCCCCTATTCATATTCCAGTCTCTTATTCAAATCAATGCAGGGTTGCTAGGGTAATTTGTACCCTAGAAACCAAATTGCTGACACTGCAAATTATAGAGTTGCTGAATAATAAGCTAAATAACTCAAAAACCACAAACAATAAAAAATGAAAACCAATTGCAAATTGTCTCAGAATATCACTCTCTACATCATACTAAAAGTTATCTCAAAGGTGAACAACCCCTTTAAAGCTGCCGAATTGTCATTTTAGCCTATGGGGGACCTGCTATAATCTTTTGCTAAGTCCTAGGAAATTGAAGTATTTTTTTGAAAATCATTCAAATCGAACGATGCATTTGAATGATTTATATTCGATCGAAAACAGATCTATTTGGTCTATTTTTGATCAAAAATAGCCTTTTAAAAAAATTTGATGGTGGAATTTCAAAGTTTTTTAACTTCGAAATTCGACCCTTAGTAAATATGCCCCTAAGAGTGTGTAATTTCATGATGTATACTTCTGGTAGAAAGAGTGTGGGTTTCAATTACCTTAAAGGACCAGTAACATCAAAAAATGTAATTGTTTTAAAGTAATAAAAATATAATGAAGTGTTGCCCTGCACTGGTAAAACTGCAGTGTTTGCTTCAAAAACACTACTATTGTGTATATAAATAAGCTGTTGTGTAGCCATGGGGGCAGCCATTTAAAAGAGAGAGGCTCAAGTTACACAGCAGATAGCAGATAAGCTCGGTAGAACATGTTATCTGTTATCCATTACTTATCCTGTGCCATGTAGCCATTTTTCAATTTCCACTATTGCTACTTAGCAGCTTGTTTATATGAGCTATAGTAGTTTTTCTGAAGCAAACAAATCAGTTTTAACAACGCAGGGTAACACTACATGATATTTTCTTTACTTTAAAACACTTGAATTTTTTGGTGTTACTGTTCCTTTAACTCCTTTAGAGTACTTTGTATGAATTTACGGTATCTCTCATTGCCTAAAGTCTGACAGTGGTGGTAGTATGTTGTGTGGATTTAGTGGGTGTTGCTTGTCTTTGGGTTAGGTCTCTGGGGTCTCTCTAGTCTAACTTGTATGCAAGGTGAGGGAGACTGCTAATTTCAAGGACAGACACACCTAGGTGCAAGAGGACCGAGAGCACCTTCAACATGCTCTTGGCAGAAGTATTTTATTAGTATTGTGGACAAACTTTGGGCACTCGCTGCAGTTTTAAAACTTGTAAATTCGGCTCTTAAAGTTACCAGAGGTGGCTTTTTGCCGCTGTGCTTGCTTTACCACTGAACACATTTTAGAAAAGGAAAAGCTTAGAGCCTGTTGCATCGTCTACCCCTATAGCATAAGGTATAGATTGGGGTGCACATTTCATATATAATCAAAATGTCAAAACAGAAAAAAGTATGGATTGGTGGGCACTCCTGGGTTCCCCTTCAAAAAAGATATCCCACCCACACAACATAAAGCAAAATTTACTAATATTGATAATGTTCAGAACATCATGAATGGAATGGAGCTCACACTCTCGTTAAAAATAAAAAAGGGGCAAACAAAGTTTGTTGTTTTTTTTTCATATTTGTATACAGAAAGCTGGGGGCCAAAGGGCTTTGCGTCTTGGTCTATCTTTTTATTTATTGGAATTTTTCATTTTCTAAGGTACATAACATTTCTTGTGTAGAATGATGTAAAAAAAATATACGGGTGAAACTGGCAAAGTTCTGAGATTTCTGACATGCTATACAATACTACAGCAAAAAAAGGGGCTCCTAAATTAAACTACGTTTTATTTATCCTTCTATCATATCTATTAAATACAGCATATCTTGTATATAGTCTAGCCTAGGAAATTGCACTAATGTCAGGGCAGGTGCTAACCAGTTATGGACTGTTACCCAACAGGCTGTTGTCAACATTTGTGTGATTTTGATGGAAGTTGTGTTGATATAAAATTAGTAATTTTATTGTATGGTAGGATTTCTGAGGATGAAATTGTGTGATTTTATTGTAGGCATTGTAATTCTTTCATTTCACTAGGGGTTAAAAGGTCCTGTATTCTACATATCTTTTAGGGGGGAAACATGGGGAAGATTGTAAATGAAGGTTTGCATGTTTACTTCTAGGGCACAATTTATCGATGTCGTTGGTTCATTAGTTTCTAATCTCAATTAATGGTTGCCATGTTCTCTTTATGTTAACTGGAGATTCCTAAATTAGAGCTGAGGTCCAAAAGGTGTTTGGTCAGTCCATTTGCTGTGCTGTGCCGATATCTTTCTAATACTGGATTCTTTTTTTATACTCCCAGACCTGTAAACAATATATTTGTGAAGACTATGTAATTTCTTATACCATATAAATTTTAATAGTTTAGTTTCAAAGCTGTCAAAGTGTTTTTAATGTATAAAGCCCTGTTTGTCACATATGGATTTCACCTTGCTCACATGTGCATTTTCAATCCACAATCCACTGTGTTCACACTGACAAGTTTATACCAGTTCTGTCTGTGCACACACACACACATATGGAACAGAAGTTCAGTACAGTTCAGAGTTTTCATACAACGTGTGACATTAGCCTCAGCCATGGTGCTCCATATAACCAAAAAGCCCCTTATAAAGGATGCCAAAGATCCTATGGGGAAGAAATAACAGTTCACATTCCAATGTCATGCTCAAAAAAACTTTTTATAGGAATTTCATGTGTGCTGATGACAATATGACGGCAGAAATCATATATTATCTTGCTTAAAAAATATATCTTTATTAAAATTATTATTATCTTATTTAATGCATCTGCTAATCAACTGTTATAGGGAGAATTCCACAAATTCACAGCTCTCACTGTACAAAAAACTTTTTTTATATTATAAGATGGAATCTCCTTTCTTCTAATCTGAATCTGTGTTCGTGCATCTGCTAGATATATGTACTATTTATTGTACAGGTATGGAACCTGTTTGTTACAGAGTCCCAAACCCAGAACTAGCGCCAAGGTCCTAGCGCAGCTTACTCTTCCGCCTATAACAATCACCTTTTGCTTTGGAAGGAGCGTTCTGCTACTCGGGTGCCGCCAGGTCTTAACATGAGAGGACCAGAGAGAGAGTTCTGGGCACTGAAGCGGAGAACAGAAAGCATGGTCGAGGGGCAGGTCGGGTCTATACCATTCGGGAGAAGCAGTACAGATTCGAGAGAGAATAGCGTAGTTGAGGCCAGAGGCCAAGTCAAACAAACCAATATCGCAGTACAAAGCAGGATCCGAGAGAAAAGTCAGAACACGGACAAAGGTCAGGACAGGCAACAGACTAGACAAAGTCAGGAACGTTCAGGGTCAGGAACAGGTCAGAACACTTAAAAACACACCCAGGAATTATGAAAATAGAGTACGTTGGGCAAATTTTGCACAGATTGCAATGACATCAGACGCAGTGCTCACATCAAACCCTGAAGCAGCACAGGCGGGCTTCATTTACAGTTTGCATGCAGGAAGGGGGAAGCGGCAGACATCCCCACCGTGGGTGCAACAGGTGGCCCCGTTGCACCTCCATTGGACCACCAGGTACTTTCCTCACACTGTTATCCCAAATGCATGGGACATGGGGTTTTCAGGATGAGGGGATTTTCTGGATAAAGGAACTTTCCATAATTTGGATCTACATGCATTAAGGGGCTGATTTACTAAGGGCCGAATTTTCTAAGTGAAAAAATGACAATTCGGCAGCTTTAAGGTGGCGAAGTGTTGAAGTCGAAGGATTTTAAAGGGCCAGTACTTTGAAAATTTGAATTGTCGAATATTCAAATTTTTGCTATTCAAATCAAATGTTGGGCAAATTTATAGTCAAATTAGTCAAATTTTTTTAAATTCTAATTTTATTCGAATATTTACTTTGACCTTTAGTAAATGTCAAGTAAACCTACTGGGATTGTTTCTCCTCCAATTAGGGGTAATAATCAAGTACAAGGTGCTGTTTTATTAGTACCCAAAAGAGAAATAACTTGAACTGTTTGATTACAATAGCATCTCGTAATTTAAAACTTTCTGCATAACGGTTTTCCATATAACTGATCCCATAACTGTAGAGTCCTTAAACACATCTTTTCTGGTCTAAATTTCTCCAAATTGACAAAACTTTCCTCATAAATAACTGGAATGACTTAAATCTCTCTATTTCATTAGAATCCTTTTTAAGTATTGAAGACCAAAACTGTACTGCAGATATTACCCCACTTCCCTATGCCCCTTTTAATACATGACAATTTCTTGCTGGCACTTCTTTCTGCTGCCTGGTATTGCTTGGTATAGCTAAGTATATTATCCAGAAACACCCCTAGGCAGATCAAAGCTTTATCTAATTTATAAGCAGCTTGCATAGTTTTAATACCCAAATGCTAACTTGTATCATGTATCCGCATTATATCTTATATCTGCCACTGAGCCACCCAGGTTCTCCATATTCAGCTGCAAGAATGGCACATCCTAGATGGAATCAATTAGCCTGCACAGTTTGGTGTCATTGGCGACAAAGACAAATTAAATAAATAGTGGACCCAATACAGAAGCCTGTTGCACTAACTGAGAACCCTACGTGTCTCAGGCAAGCATTCTACTTTATCATGTCCACCTATATAGTGGATGTCTTGAACTATATATTGGTTCCAGCCACTTATTTGTATTCTTATTTTATTTTTTTAAAATATCTTACAGTGTTGTAGTATGAGGGACAATATATTTTTTTGTATTTATGGACCCACTGGCTGTTTTTGTACTGCTGTGGAACTACTGGATACAGAGGAGTTGAAAACAAAGTAATGTAATTTATTATTTTTCTGACTCTTTCCAGATTTCCCTGGCACCATCTAAAAAAGAAATGCTCTGTAAGGCTACAAATTTATTATTATTATTGCTACTTTTTATTACTAATCTTTCTATTCAGACCCTCTCCTATTCATGTTCCAATTGCTTAGTTCAATGCATGGTTTATTGGGTAATTTGGACCATAGCAACCATAATGCCAAAATTCCAAACTGGAGAGCTGCTGAATAAAAAGGCTAAATAATACAATAAATAAAATAATAAAAACCACAAATAATAACAAAAATAAAACAATTTGTCAGAATATTACTTTTTACATCATAGTAGTAGTTAATTTAAAGGTGAACAATTCCTTTCATTCACACAATGAAGTGTAGAAACCATTGTTATAACTAAAAATAGGTAGAAAAATACATATTTCAGTAAAAAAAAATATACAGCATTTCCAGCCATATTCTTTTTCCAGGTGTATCAGCAAAAAATGTATATTCTGATCTTACTTCGCAGATATTAAGATGCAAAATCTGTGTGTGCTTATGTGCTGCTTTTACACCAATCTGCAAATTTCTAATAATGCAATGTAAAGCCACCATGTCTGACATAGCCTTAACAAATTCTGCAGCCTTCTAGAGATAGGAGTATTTATTTTGAGATATTGTGACATTTTAATTGCACACAGGTGGACTCTATTCAGGTAATGGGGTGGGGAAATACTTATGCAATCAAGAACCTTTATTTGCCTGTCAACATCCTCAATTCTTTTCTGTAGCTCAGTGAAATAATATCCCATTTAAATTCAGGTTGTAAGACAGAAAGACATGAAAAAATGCAAGGGGGTGATGAATACTTGTTCACTACACTGTATTTCAGTACAGATTGTTCAGGTACATAGTGGAATTTGTTAAAGGATTTAATCTTTTATGAAAATCTTAATTACCAATTTCCATTGTCAACATTTTTCAATAGGAGTTTAATAATTGTTGTTTCTTAATATTTTCCTATACATAATGCGATTACCTATTTTTAAGGATCTGTGCTATACCACTGTAAGAGGGAGCACTGCACCATTAAGTATTGTGAAGAGTTCACAGCGTTTTGTCAGGAGAGAAGATAGGGCAGTGTGAGCTCTGCACATGCTTCTTCCCTTACTTGCTCATATGGATAATAGGTTGAAATATATTGCCAGCTACCACGCCTCCAAGATGGAGCTTGTGAGGTTTAGTGAGGCCTAACCTTCTCAAAATGAGACCAACTTACTTACTAACGGATGTTCCAGAATTTCATACCTTAAGTCTACTAGAAAATTATGTAAACATAAAATACCCAAAAGGCTGGTTTTGCCTCCAATAAGGATTAATTATATCTTGGTTTCGATCAAGTACATGGTACTGTTTATTATTACAGAGAAAAAAGAAATACATTTTAAAAATTCTGGTTATTTTGATAAAGTGAAGTCCATGGGAAATGGCCTTTCCATAATTTGGAGCTTTCCAGGATTCAAAACCTGTATATCTAGAATCCTGTGCTAACACTGTTCTATACACATTCCAGTTTATATGCACACTCCAAGTTCTAATTATGCAGAATCAAGTATATATCTATTTAGGGTTGGTGGATAATTCTACTACTAGCTCAGCTATTGAATCAAATAAATATATATAAATTGTACTCATGATTTAACTCTTTGGGGTACATAGTTTGTAATATGTTTGTCCAAAACTCTCTCTTCTTGAGTTTTATGACTTAGCTATATATATATAGATAGATATATATATATATATATATATATATAAAATCAACTATAGAATGAAAAAAATGCATACAAGTCGTATTTAACCCTCTGGGGTATGTAGTTTGTAATGTGTGTATTCAGAATTTCTCTCTGGTATTTGACAGCTAAGTGATATATAATAGGAGCCTGCGCAAACATTGTGTTCTGTACACATTAAGGGGTAAATTTACTAAAGAGTACGAATTCGCCAGCGTCGGCTTCGCAGCCATCGCAAAAATTCGCTCAGACAACACTAATTTACTAAGTAGCGAAGTTACGAACCCGGCAACAAATGCTGGCAAATAATGTGCCATATGGTAGGGCAAAATGGATGGTATGAAAATCTTAATACTAGTCCAAATACACTGTAGCACACCGTAGGTTGAATGTTGCATAAAGTGATTTTATTGGCTCAAAACATATGAGCTGACAAAAAATGTGGCAATGTTTCAGGCCTCACAGGACCCTTTATCTAGGCTTATTTTGAGCCAATAAAATCACTTTATGCAACATTCAACCTACGTTGTGCTACAATGTATTTGGACTAGTATATAGATTATCTGACCAGTGGCAGTTTGGATCACACACTGTTTAAGCACCTGAACTGAAAGAGGATTCAATAGCTTGCGGTAAGAGCACTCCATTATTGAGTGAAAATCTTAATAGTCATAGTGCCATATGATAGAAAATGTATGGCGGAAACTGGGTATGCCTTTTGCGACCTTACACCCTGAAAAAATTAAAAGCCGCCAGTGTTTTTTGGACTTTGGAAGTTATTCCGCTCAAAAATTATGATGTAAGTAAATGAAGATTGAGGATGTTCTATGCACTTCGCCAGGTCAGAGCTAGCGAAGGCAAGTCTGGTAGAGGTAATGTTCAGTAAAATATGTTCAGTAGGCATATCTGTGCATATGAGTTATACTGTGCATACATAGTACTTTCTATACTGCTAAGGGTTGAAGTGTTAGAGTTGAACTTCCTGTTGAAGTGTAATGGCTGCATGAAACTGCTAATAAAGCAGTTATACCCTACTCATCCTCGGCTACTAAAACATAACAATAATATTTTTGGGTGGATGGATAATACTACTGAAAGCTCAACTACAGAATTAAAATAGCATACAAATTGCTTCCACTATTCAACCCCTTTGGGGTAGCTAGTGTTTAGTGTGTGTGTATGCAAAACTCTCTTCTGGAGGGATGCCACAATATGTCTAGCCATGAGAAAATGTGCAGGAACAGGCAATTTAGTCACCTTCTTGCATATTGTGGACTTATTTTGGCTAATTCTGTCACATATGCATTTAATAGTTTCCCCTATTGTAGCTAATCCACATCACATATTCATATCACGTGTAATGTCTGCGTATATCAAACCCTTTTCTGGAATTTGGATGACTACAAATTGTTCTGATAACACTAAAGCACCGATTACATTTGCTTAAAGGGTGCATTACATCTTTCAGGGGCTTTAAGAGTCTCAGCTGGCCCAGTTTTGACAGGCCAAAATCAACTTTTCTTTAAAGTCAGAAGATAACAATGGTCTTTTCCTGAAATTCCTGAATATTGGGATAAGCTCTCTTCAATAAAGGCTTATGCTTTTACAAAATACAGTGTACCTTACGCATACCAAGATGATAAGAATGAACAAATGGCATGCGTGTTAATCTACATGTATTAACACTAATGTCCTGATTCATAGAATCCACCACATTTTGGAATAATGTTGAGGGCTATCCCCTCAGACTTTGTGTGACTTGACTTTCCTTTGAAACTATCCTCTGAAACCAGAGGAATGTTGACCTAGTAAGAGAGTACGCATTGGCTCTGGGGTGGAAACTATCAAAGCGTAGCATTACCGTAATAACCGTAGTTATTGTGATCAGTTTGTTTCACGTAAATGTCAGTAAAAACAATTTATCCTTTAACCTGTGTATCCAGGGCAGCTATAGACTCTTTGTTTAGTTAGGGAAATAAATAACTGGAACATAATAATACAAATGTTCCTTGTACTGTACTGCAGAGGGGATCCAGAGTCACCATCCCACAACACCTACAGGTCATGACTGTAGCTCAATCATTTTCTGCAATATTGGTTATTAACATGTTACCGTAAACAAACCCATTGCATTCCTGAGGAAGGGCGTCACATAGAGTGACCTTCCTCAGAGACATTAAACCAGAACTGCAAGTAACCCAATTATTAAAAACCCAAAGTACCAAAAATAGCACCAAAATAAAAAAGGTAACTATATCAACAACTGCAAAAAAACATAGATTCGCAACTTTATGGTATAGTTCACCAGAAAACTCTATTATATAATGCACTGCAATCTCTTGGGTATAATGCACCAATATTAACAATCGCAAACTAAAAAGTTGGGGGCGTGGCTTGATCTCGGAACTGAATGGCTGCTTGAAGCTATAGCTTCCGCGAAAAGCACCTGAACAAACAACATAAATCATCCTGAGAAGCCTGTATCTGAGCTTAAGTGTATCGGAACATCTACTAATTATAATGGACTGGAGGAGGGTGAATCCTAAGGGAAAGAAAGTCTCCCATGCACCTGTCTGAATACTTTGAAGACATTAATCAAGATGGCAACCGTCTTTCTCAGCAACAACAACAAAAACAAGATGGACATAGAGGAAGCCCGGAGGGTAATCCTTTTCTCACTCCGTTAAAGCAAAAAAACAGATTTACTACTCTGGCTACTCAATATCACAGGAGAAAGAAACCAGATACTTATGAAGACAGTGAGGAGGACAAGGAGGAAAACACAGGGGACAAAGATAGAGATCGCAGTCCTATGAAACCTCCTAAACCCCTGCCAGCGAGACAGGAAAACCGAGAGCCTCAGGTAGGACAAGCTTATTCCCCAGTACCCGTAGCACAGAACATCCCTGACCCCTTTGCAGACTTTCAAGCTACGGATGAACCCATTACCCAGAACTTTTTAAAGAAATTTATGATGTCCTTTAGTGGGATGATTCAGAGTGGGGTAACTGAGATGAGAAGCGGGGTATTGGAGATGAGAGCAGATATGAGGCAGCTGGCT
>CM044440.1:49094306-49106790 GCA_024363595.1 Xenopus borealis
AAAAAAAATACATCTCCGACAAAACATCACTTTCGGAACTGTCAACAAAATTCCTGTGGAGGCCCCACAATGTACTTGAATGTGCCATTAATTGATCAATAGATGTGAACATTTTCAGATAAATAAGGTGAGCTCTATGAAGGGGCTCCAATGTATAAATGGGTATCGTGATATGAGATCTCATTATTCTTGTTTCGCACAACTAGAGTTGATTTCTACATTTTTTTATTGGACTTTGCTCTTTGTAGTGGCTCATGTAACAGACAAATTGTTTTGAAAAATAGTGCTTTCTTAGCTTTAGCATTTCTTTAGTATTGTTACTTATTAAATCATGAAAATCTATCAACTATATGGAGTTGACTTTATTTGTGGAAGGGGATAATATATGTGCTATACAAAGGTGGACTTTGACACCAAGAGGCAAATCCAGTAAGTGCCAGAAATATGCTAATGTTGGCTTTACCGCCAGCGCTAGGCAAATTCACTAAAATGCGAAGTTGCACTCAGGGAGGCAAACAGTAGCGAAGTTGTGCTACTGTTACTTTGTCATGCAAATCGCATTTACGCTAGCGATGCCTGATTTGCATATGGCGCGAAGTTAAATGTATAATAGAAGTATATGTTACAGCCACTACATTACTCTACACAAGCCCAAGAAACCTTTAATAAATAAAATAAATTGTCCTATTGCCCTAAACATGTGCCCACTGTATAGTTAAGTTGCCATATTTTAGGAAATGTAGGGGGGAAGGAAAAAAATTACGCAATAAAAGACACCAGTTTTTTTGTCAAACTCCTATCTATTGTATTGAACTTTGCCAGGTCTGAACTGGCGAAGTAAAGTCTAGTGCAAGAATTAACGTTCAGTAAAATGGGCATCTTAGTGAATTAGCATAGTTACGTCCCTTCGTCAGTGTGCAACTTTGTCTGGCATAAGGGTGCGGAGTTGCACTAGTCTATCTTCTTCGCTAGTGAATTTTCACCAGGGACTATGTTAGTAAATTGGCGAAGTTGCAAAATGACATCATGCTGGCGAATAAGCGTTAGCGTTAGACGCTTCGCGCTTTAGTGAATTTGCCCCCAAGGGTGATGTCTTAATGCATCATTTTAGTCAGAACGGTCAATGTAATTTTGGTGTGGTAAGGTAAAGAACAAGGGCTGCCATTTCTGTTAGATAACCAAAGAATGAAATTGTGTTCATTTTATCACTTGCAACTGTGAGACTGCAAAAATCATTACTTGTGTTTTAAGACTATTGTCACACTTTACTGGATAATGAGTTGCTAGCCCACATTTTTGTTATATACTAAAAACCAAGAAACACCTGCCTCAATCATTATTTAATAACACAGAATGGGATGAATAACACATAATCAGCTGGATGCAGAACTCCATTAGATACACAGTAAAGAGTGATCAATATATCTTCTTTATTTGCTAGGCATTGATGCATCACAATGTTATGCACTTGTAACCATGATTTTTGTATGTAGCCATTTGGCGATTGCTTTTATACATATTTCTGCTTTTAATTGTATATATTTTATATTGAATGACTGCCTTTTATATAAATACTTGTAAGCAACTCATTGTCTTGAAGACCTATGACTGCTGTTTTAAGATCTATGTAAGAATATTAATGACCTCATAGTGATAACCCCGGAATGGGTTGGGCATGATTTCAGATGAAAATGTTTTATTTTATCTCCCTTGCTGGTATCAGGCCTTGTTCTTATTAAACATATTTTGCACTAATATTCTCTACAATGTGAGAGAATCCTTGTGTACACTCTTTATTTTAAAGGGATACTGTCATGGAAAAACATTTTTTTTTTCAAAACACATCAGTCAATAGTGTTACTCTAGCAGACTTTTGCACTGAAATCCATTTCTCAAAAGAGCAAACAGATATTTTATATTTAGTTTGGAAATTGGGGCTAGACATTTTGTCAACTTCCCAGCTGCCCCTTGTCATGTGACTTGTGCCAGCACTTTAGGAGGTAACTGCTTTCTGGTAGGCTGTTGTTTTTCCTTCTCAATGTAACTGAATAGAACACAGTGGGACATGGGTTTTTACTATTGAGTGCTGTTCTTTGATCTACCAGGCAGCTGTTATCTTGTGTTAGCGAGCTGCTATCTGATTACCTTCCCATTGTTCTGTTGTTAGGCTGCTAGGGGGTTATATCACTCCATCTTGCAGTACAGCAGTAAAGAGTGATTGAAGTTTATCAAAGCACAAGTCACATTACTTGGGGCAGCTGGGAAATTGACAATATGTCTAGCCCCATGTCAGATTTTAAAATGAAATATAAAAAATCTGTTTGCTCTTTTGAGAAATGGATTTCAATGCAGAATTCTGTTGGAGCAGCACTATTAACTGATGCATTTAGGAAAAAAAAATTTTCATGACAGTATCCCTTTAAATACTGTATTGTACATACATTTGCATGACTATTGGATCATTTTGTATTCCAGAGAACTGTCCATGTCCTCTGCAAATGTTCAATTCATTCTTGTCTATTGAATTAACTACGTTTTTTAAGTTAACTGAAATCTGCTTTATGACTTCTTTTTAAAGGTTGTGGGACTTTTCCAAATCTTCCTCATTACTAGAAACAATGAACCATCACACGGAATTTGTATGTGGCCTTGACTTCAGCATCCTCACACCTGGACAGGTAATATAATTGACAAACACAACATTTCTGCTCCATTAAGTTAACGAAAGTAACACTCTGGCTTTACTGTTTGCTGTGGTCTCTTTGAAAGCCATTTAGTTATTTCTTGACTCAAGGGCAGAAGTTTGAAGCTGAATTGCCTCTTCTCCTATTAAGAGTAAAGGCATATCTTTGGCAGTATCACAGCACCAACTTAGTAGTTTTTGCTTCATTCTAAATTAAAACATTTTCTGTCCTGAAGAATTGTTACTATGTTTAAATGTTTATTGAACAGTAAAGTAGTCGCACCTTTATGAATATAGAAATGCTGTTCATGAGTCAGAGCACTGATACAATGATTAGTTAATCAACACAGAATGCAGCAAATATACATAGAACATATAGCCAAAAGTATTGCTGGCACCCCTCCTAGTTATTGGAATAGGTTATATAAGCCACTGTCATTATTACTGACAGAAGTGCCAAAATATTATACAATTACAATTATGTGCTTCTTGATTTGCTTCAACAGTATGGGGTAGGCCCTTTCCTGTTTCAACAAAATAGAAAGCCCATGTGCAGATGAGATTCATACAGAAATGGTTTACAGAGATCAGAGCTTAAACCAGAACTTAACTGGCTTTCACCTGATCCTAACCCAGTTGAACATTAGTGGGATGAATCAGAATGCTGTCAGCTAGGTCTGGTTGTCTAACATCAGAATCTAACCATTTATGAATAGGTCAACTGTCAATTTCCCTTATAATTTGTTTTTTGTTTGTGTGTAAAAATAAAATGATTATTTTGAGCACCTCAATTTATTTTGTCCACTGGCCTTGAAATCTGCGTGCAAAAGCCTGTCTTAGTAAAATGCCTTTCTTAGAGGAAGGGTCTTTCTCTCCTTTTACTTGGATTATGAAGGCATTTTAGATGTAAGCTAGAAAGAGAAGTTTGAGAACAAATTTCATGTTTGTTTGACTGTTCAGATTGTGGGAACCCTGACATAAATAGTGTGAGAATGGTAGTGTTTTAAATGTGAAATAATGAAATTCAAAGGATGAAATTTGATTGGCTGTTGGTGGCTCCATCCACTTTTACTAACCTTGGCCGGCAGACCAACCGTGAAGAGTTTGGGGACCCTGGTATTAATACTGTGACAATGGCAGCAGGTTTATTAAATAATGGGTGAAATGTGATTGATTGTCCCATGAAAGTCAAAGGGTGAAATTTGATTAGCTGTTGGCTCCTCCCACTTTAGGTCACTGTTTCTTTCACGGTGATTCAGTTATTCAGGTTTTGTGAGTGTAGCTTCAAAGTGGCAGCAGTTTGAAAATCTTCCATGTCAAAGTCAGTGGAATAATAGGGGTGTTCAGCGTGCCTTCCCAAATAGATGGAGGGCAGGATCTGTTAGAAAAGCACAGACAACCTGCTCCACTATAGGATGAAGAAGTGTGGAGAGTTTGTAGGTTGTACCTTAAAACTAGTGAGAACCATTTAGAAAATGGGGGGCTAAGAATGATAAGAAACAAAAGAATAAGCTGAAGTTGAACATAACAAAATAGGTGCCCTGTCAAGCAGCTTGTAAAATATGACTATGAAGATTTTCATTCATCCAGGTCATGGTATATCTAATATAATATTATATTAGAGCTTGTAAAATATATAAATATCACAATTATAAGATAAAGTGCTCTACACACAACACACTGAGGGACATGAGAATTTTTTTAGAATCTATAATCTGTCAACCCCATTTGTTCTAGGGAATAAGGATAGCAGCCCAGCAACCTAGTGGGTAAGACAGTACCCTTCTTAACCCTTTAAGTTCTAGTAGAATTTTGAACATTTGAGCTCTTTAATTTTAGGGGCATTTCCAAGGGTTAATTTAAAAAAAAAACTATGCAGTGAAACCTCGATTTTAAGTCCCCTGATGTTAAGTTTTCCCACATTTTACATTTTTATTTGTGGTCCCACCAATTTGTAATGAATTTCAATGGGTGCGTTTCTCTGATTTTAAGTCATGTTTCCCAGATTTTACATCCAAATTTTATCCCGATGTTCCCAAAAACTGCTTTTTTTCTTCTATGAATGTTATTATTTGTGAAATAAAGATGTGTAAAATACTAACCAGATGTATATTTTACCTTGGTTCTGCCTGTAAATGGTCAATTCCAATTAGTCTGCCTCTTATGCAGTCCTGCTCCAATCACTTATTGGTTTAGCTTGTGTACGTGACTGACAGAGAGGCCTTGCACATGCCCCAAATAGTGTAACATGACTATGAAGATTTTCATTCATCCAGGTCATGGTATATCTAATATAAGTAATTCTAAAACAACTGGACTTGCTGAGTAATTATTGAAGCCATTTCACTACTCATCCAAGCAGCTTCTTCAGTTCAACTGACTGCTATGGGAAGTTCTCTGCATATAAACTCTTCCACTAATCCAATCACAATGACACATTGTAACTCTTCAAAGAGGTGACATCTGAATTTGATTCTGTGTAGTTACTGTGATGGGATTGCCAATGTGTCATGCATCTCAAGCAGCAGTTGGAAAAGGACAGAAGAACTAACCGGGAGGCAGAAAGATGAGACACCACAGAACACCAAAGACACATGCTAGCCAAGGGGTTAACTATGCAGTGACACCACAGAACATCCCAGTAGTTGAACTTATCACAGCCACAGAATCGGCTATCAATAATAATCACTTAAAAAAAAAAGGAAGAAGTGGAACAACTCCGGCTAAAAGTGTCAGCTGCCTTTTCAAGTGCCAGAAGACCTCCCTCTAATCTTACTACACAAGAGAGGAGAGCTCTCAGTTCTCGAACATCACTATCCTGCCAGCAAATCAAGGGTGATGCACAGTGGTGCTCAACACAACTGACTATCACTGCAAAATAACCACACTACTCAGTGACAGCAATACATATGAACCCTTAAGGAAATACCCAAAAAGGTGATAGCTTGTCTATTTGAAAAGGAGAAAGCCATTGATCGAGTTTTATACCGCCGCCTGTACCCCAGAGAAGCCACACCATGCTTATACGGACTCCCCAAGATGCTTAAAAAAGGATTACCACCAAGGCCCATTGTCAGCAGCATAAACTCAGTGACATACAGCATTGCAAAATTCTTGGCTAACATCTTAGCCCTGTTGATAGGCAATACAGAGCATCATATCCAGAATGCCAAGGAGCTTGTAACCAAGATTCATGGAGTTACACTAGAGGCAGAAGAAACAATGGTATCTTATGATGTCACTTCATTGTTCACACGTATACCTACGACAGGGGCAATTGAGACTGTAAGAAATCGACTGCAGCAAGATAACACTCTCAGCAGCAGAACGAAGCTCAGTCCTTACCAAGTATGTTTGTTGCTAGATTTGTGCCTTAACACCACATACTTCAAATACAAGGACCTTTTTTTAGACAGAAACATGGCTGTGCAATGGATTCTCCAGTCTCTCCCATTGTAGCCAACTTGTACATGGAGGAAGTGGAAAGAAGGGCCTTACTTACATTCCAGGGAACAACACCAAGTCACTGGTTCAGGTATGTGGATGACACTTGGGTTAAAATCAGATCAAATGAAGTGGCAGCCTTTACAGAACACATTAACTCAGTAGACAATAACATCAAGTTCACAAGGGAAGATGTCCATGAGAACAAGCCTTTTTGGACTGTTTGATATGCATCCAAGAGGGGGGTAACTTGAAAACGGAAGTATACAGAACAACCCACTCATACGGATCAAATATATAAAAAATATATTTAAAAATCTGTTTGCTCCCATGACAGGATCCCTTGAATATAAGCTCTGTTTATTTCACGTTTTAGATGTTGACGTTTAGATTCTTTAACTTGCACATTTTAATAATTACATTGTTTCAAAAAAGAATTATATAAATAACTAATCTCCCCGATAGTTTGATAATAATAGTTTCATGAGTTTTTAAAATATTGATGATGTATCGGTTAACCCGAGTATGGATGATTTTCAGGTTTCATATTTATTAGTAAGCAACATGAATGATTTCTTGAAACTTCTGTTGTTTATGTAATATAATATGATTTGATGTATAAATGCCAGTGTTATTTAGTGGTTTGCCTAGTGCCCTATAGTAGCACAGCATTTTTATGGAAGGCTTTGATCTATGTCAGTATACACTAAGTACATGTGGTGATTGCCTGGAGCAGTTGTACTGGCACATATGTCATAAGAAGGATCATGAGTTTATTGAAAATGACATATTCAAGAAATATGACTTGGAGGAAGCCCTCACACACTGGCAATCTTAAAATCCACCTTAAAGGAGAACTAAACCCTAAAAATGAAAATGGCTAAAAAGGCCATTTTATATATATACTGAACTTACTGCACCAGTCTTATGTTTATGTTTGTCAGTAGCAACCATGATTAAGGACAACTGGTAATCTATCTCGACCCACAGCTAACCATAACCCACCCCCTATGCAAGCAAACAAGTATAGGTGCAAGGCACTCCAGTAAACCACGCATTGATCAGGCCAAAAATCGCTGGATAAAAATAACTATAACCCGCCCCCTGTGCATGCAAACCAGTATAGATGCAAGGGGCACCAGGTAAACCACATATAGATCAGCCTATGAAAGCCTATAAAGATAAATAATAAGATTATTTACAATTTTTTGACTGGGGCTTGACTATTGTTCAAAGGTTAACATGCCCTTTAAATAGATACGTGCAATATACCCTTAAAGTATTGCATATCTTTTGAGGTATCTACACTATGAGATGTAACTACTATTGTATGTTGCATGTACCTAGCACAGTAAAACAGGTGCTACATATAGGTCATGTGATTATTATTTCAGTTTACTTCAGTTTTTGTTACGTTATATATTCAGATAACGATATAACAGTGGACAGTGTTAGCGATAGATGGAGTTTTATACAGTAAGTTTTGATAAAAAGAAATTATGAGCCGATTCTGGCAATGGCATTGTAACCAGAAACACCAGGAGATATCATGGGGCCACATACTACATACTTAGCAGGGCCCTGGTTATTAGTTCGCGAAACACCTGGACCCCCTGGATGGTAGACCCTGCCAACTAAGTACGATGCCCAATAAAAGAAATTCCATACAACCAAGCCTCCCCCACTCCACACCAAGAACACACCTACAGTCTCATCCTCATCCATTTCCTACAGGCCCTGCCCCATTGCAACTAATTAACCCAACACTGATGTATTTTGGTGCCTACAACTGTTATAGGACACCTGCATGGGGTCTGTCATGGTAAAGGAGAAGAAAAGGGTTACTAGACAAGGGCTACCCATTTGTTGTATGTTTATAATCACCTGCATCTGCCCAGGGTTGTGCACAGCAGAGTAGAACTCAGAACTTATGTAAAATGCTACTTTACTTGCTTACATTTTTTGATCCATCTATTGATCCCATCTACTTTATTCATAAAAATTTCAAACTTTCAGATTAAGATTTTCCTACAGAAAGTTAAATGCTACGTAGCCTACTGCATTTATGTGCATATTTTTTAAATATAAATTACAAGTCTTTCTCCTATATTTACATTCAGCACTGCTGTTTGATAACAGGGAAACATTCTACTTTGGATTTTTTTTATTTTAGGGGATTCACTACTGATTGGTCTTTAATTCCTCTAACAATAATCTTTTATAATAGAAAACTGCCAAAAAAAAATTTAAACCGCATGCTAAAAAAATGCTATAATTGATTTAGAAGTCAGTGGGCTTGTTCAGCTGAGATCACAATGCTGATCTTGGCATGGAGATTACAGGCTGGTTTGTTCACAGCACGAAAAGAAGCCACTGTACATTTTTATTGTCAAACGAGTATTCACTCAAATAACAACTAGCCTTCTACCCACGCATGCAGAATCATTATAGAACCATTTCAGAAGGCAATAATTCCCTGTTCAGTATTTAGTTAAAAAAAGGAATCCCTTGTCATCCCTTACCTCTAAAACTTATTATTTATGTAACAGTGGTCCCTAGGAGAAGCATATTCAACATCTGGCTTTCGTGCTGCACTAAAGGGGATTATAAAAGTTGTAGTTTTGCAATAACTGGTTTAGCAATGCCATACAATTTTTTTTTTACATACACTTTTTAACGCTACATCTTTTAGGTTGTTATTGGACAAGACCTTACGATGAACACGCTTATTTTAGCAGCTTATTTCAGTGGTAGAAAAATCTGAATAGTGTCAAATTATAGCTGCAGTAATATAAATAATGTAGGTATGGAACAAAGGAAGTTTGAGAACACATTCATTGCCAGTCTCCATCCTCAGTAAGTCTTCAAAATAGGTAGGTTAGAACATCCTATTAATATGAAAATTCTGAGTTAGGAAGCTTCTTCTTATCACACTGGCTTTGTACTGCTATGTGAATAGGAACATTTCCTTTTCAATCGTGCATGTGAGATTTAATAAAGAGAAAATGTGTGTGTGAGTGTTTGCACATAGTATGTCTATATTAATATAGATTGAGCAGGAGATGGACGGAGCCTATAAAGCTAGCTAGCCTAGGCTGAATACAATAACTGGCTTCATAGCAGTGAAAGGACTTTAAAAAAAATTAAAACCTAAAATAGACACAATCATAACACTGCAAACTCTCTCCTTAGTTCCTCCATTTAGGAGAACAGGCTATCTGCTGGAATTGTCAGTAGAGCCAAAAACATGCCATTGATATTACATTTATGTTGGTTGTAAACAGACCAGTGTTTTTTTTTATTTTCACCTGTTTATTACATATATGAGATAGCCCAGGGTTGGGATAAAAGCATGCAGTCCTGGATAGTTAGCAATTGGTTAGAGACAGTCAAGGTGTGCAACTTAACCAAATGGCTTTTCAGCAATTTCAACATGCCTTTCTAGTCCAAATCTCAGTTGTGTCCTATCTTAACAGCTTTTGAAATAACAACAAAGTCACCAACAAATGGTCACAAAGGTAAACAGCCATTTAGAATCCAGGATCTATTAATAAAGCCAAATGGATTCCATTAACAAGGACTACTGCCCAAAAGATAATAAACATGAGACTTTTATGCATATATGATCATGTCCAAAAATAGCCATGTACTGGGATAGTGTAATGAATTTTATTCAAGATAAAACCACTTTTACACAAATCTTTTCTCCACGGGATTAACATGTATGTCTGGAGATCTCTGCTTCCTCAATGATGGCTGTAATCATGAAATGGGCCAGCGTGAGCACTACCTCTAGAAAGTGTTGGCTTGTTCTTATATGCAACAAACTACCTCTTATTCAATTAAGTTATATAGTTAGAGGATGTTATGACAACTTTGGTAAGACATGGGCAGACTGGATTACAACACTTGTCACTGGAAAATTTAGGGACAGTCTCCATCTATAGTAGCTACAGTACATTTATTTTGTAAATTTCTTATATTTACATTACATTTCTATACTGCATAAACTGTACTTTATCTGCCCTCTATGTTTTTCCTTCTATACGTAACTTCATTTAAAAAAAAGTCATAAATAAACCTGTTATAAAGTAAATCCAGCCCTGACAAAAAAGGGGTGATAACTATATGAGTGTTGATGTTGAAAAATGTTAAAACTCACTTCATTACCATTTTATGTCAGAGTCCAACCAGAAATCATACTATACTGGCTCTATTGATTCCTAAAAATCAACTAGAAATCAGCAAAATGAGAAGGAGCACACATGTAGCTGTCAAACAAATGGAATATTAATTTCTTTGAGACCTGAGCAATGCTGGCCAAAATATTATCTAATTTAATGTTTGTTGCAAAAAGCAAACATACACTGGGTCAACAAAGAAATTTTAGGAAAACTTTCACACTGGTTATGGGAGATTCTAACCAGTTTCGCTTTGCCCAAAAATCGTCCATTCGTGGCGAAACTTGAAGAAAAACTTTGCTCATCACCGTAGCTCTGTACCTCAGTGCACAGGTTGGGACATTATTTTTGGGTAAAAAACACACAAAAGAAATTGATTGTTCTGACAAATGATTTTTTATGATTGTTGTCCTCAATGTATTCCCTTAAAAGGGAATATTGAAGTGTTAAGGACCACCCATGAATGGCTTAACTCATAAGACATAAGTTAATAGAAATGAAGAAGAAATCATTTAGAACATCAAGCACAGAAGAAACTTTTAAAACACAATATACAAAAAGTACAAATAGCAGCGATCAAGAAGGCAAAAAATAGAAGTAATTGATTGCTTTAGATACGAACACCCTCCCCCCCCAAAAAAATTACAATGTTAAAGATGCTGACAGTGTGACTTTGTTTAAACAATTATTTTGTTATAATACTTTTTTGTGTACTTTTTTTTTTTCTTTTCAACAGAGGAGTTAAGGAGAAAACACATGTGGCGATTCATTTCTGTGAGTCACCACGATTTAAAAAAACTCGATCGGCTGATCACAGCGATCATTTGTGGTATGGCGTTTAATCAACACGATTTGTTTCAAAAGTCACGCACATATCACCATTTGTTCATTCGCCCTTAGGAGTATTAGAACCCACTCCATAGTAGCATAGATGGCTCAGCTCATTCATGCTAGTGAATGACAGGGTATGGTGCTGAAATATTTATGCAGAGTTTATGTCAATTTGGCCACTGGGACTGATGGAATACACTCTCAACTGCTGAGAGAGATTAAGCAGTTTTTTCAGACTGATTTGCATTAGGTATGGCACCTATGAGCAGTAGGAAAGCTGATTAAATGTCAATATTTTATAGGGATTATGATTTTTTAAATTGTAATTATTGTTACATAGGCTTGATATCTGTCCTGAGCAAGCTTTTAGAAAGTTCAACATTATGTTCAAGACAATTACATTATAAGTAATAATTATCACAGCTTTATGAAGGACAGATTGTATCTAAGAAATTGCTTGTCTTAATGAAGTTGGGTTGCAGTCGATGTTACTTGTATAAATGTTGCCAAAGCTTTTAATACAGGGCTGCATAAAGAACTGTTTTCTGTTGCTCTTGCTAAGAAATCAAAAACTTGCTAATATTCTACTAGAGATTTAGGTCATGTATACCTTTAAAGCAATGCCGACACATTCCTATAAAAATCATAGGAACTTGTCCATGTCGAGTAGGTGCTGAACCCGAAATAGTTCCCCTCAAAGCCGCCCCCCAGCCCTGTGAGCTGACCCGCTGTGCAATCCTTCCATTGGCTGAAGTCCTGTTTTCATTCATAATTCGCCTATGGAAGTATTGCGCCACCCCCAGCCCAGCGTCACTGAAACTGTACAGAAGATCAAATAGTAGTGTATGAGGTTTGGGTTAACGCAGGTTCACAAGGCTTGGGGGGCTTTGAGGGGAACTTTTCCGGGTGCAGCATCTATTTGATACTGACACTGGTTTGCCATTCAAACATATTCAACCACAAAAAGTCTGCTCCGTACTTTCAGCTCCCTCCTCTACTCACCCCTGCTTGACTTTCCTTCCTATCTAACGGCCCAAGATGTTATTGTATATTGTTAAGAGAAAAGACACCATTAGGAATTAAATGCCAGCACCAAACACACACCCCCCCCTGTGCAGGAAGGACTGTACCTGTCATAACATCTGACTCAAAAACCACCTAGCGCTTATCATGTTACGCTGTCACAACTTTTCTCGTATAACAAGGAAAAGGTAGCTTCACTCATCTCAAATTCCCTCACTCCCTAACCACCTGTTCTTGATCCAATCCTGTCACAAGTTATCCAGTCACTACTTTTTACCCACTGGCCAGCTGTTACATATATATATATATATATATATATATA
>CM044440.1:49106800-49143791 GCA_024363595.1 Xenopus borealis
TATATATATATATATATATATATATATATTCAGTCTACTGGGACATTCTCCAATGACTTAAAAATGCACTAGTCAAATCCTCACTTGATTTTCTGTATCCTTCCAGCTACAAGATACAGCAGTCTCCTAGATATGCCCATATCACTCTAACCACTCCTTCTCTGTTCTTGGATAAAACTTCTACAACACCTGAACTCTCTGTGTTTGCCCCTGAAAAGTTTGCCGTTGGACAGATACTCTTCTTACTATACACTGTATCTCTAGGTCAATGCATCAGCTTACCTTATTTTGATTATATTGTATCTTTATGTTTCATCCTCCTGGATTTTGCAACCTTGCCAAATCAATAGATCCTATAAGATCTTGTAGTTTGCCAGGGTAATAGATAGCAATTTCTCAAAAATGGAGAGGGATCCTTGCAGTGAAAGATTTGTTGGAAGTAAAGACATTCTAGCCTTGGGGTAAATTATGTATTCACCAGTGTTCTGCCTCTCTGCTGGAGTAACCTGATATTTTGCTTTATGCAGAGCAAATAATGAGTGAAAACTAACCATGAATGGGACAGTTTGTGCTAATTTGAAAAGAGTATCAAAAACTTAAACTTTTATTATGTGAATGGCTAATACTTTTCAACTGACCTTTTTTTTTTTAAGTTTTTTAATTGCTCTTCTGACTCTTTCCCACTTTTAAATTGGGATCACTGACCCCATCTAAATACAAATCAAGGCTACAAATGTATTATTATTGGTAATTTTTTTTTCTCACTTGCTAGGATAATTTGGACCATAGTAACCAGATTGCCAAAATTGCAATCTAGAGAGCTCTTAAATAACAAGTTATAAATAATTAAAATAAACTAAAACCTCAAACCCAAAAACCACAAATATTAAAAAAGAAAACCAATCGCAAATGTACTCAAATGAATACAGTATAACCCCCATTTTAGATCCCTCATTTTACATTGTTCTTTTGTGGTCCCACCTGCATAATACATTTCCCTGATTTTACAATTTCCTGGATTTTACACCATTTTTTTCTGGTTCCCTGAAAAACATAAATGGGGGTTCTAATGTATCACTCTCTCTATCATACTAAATGTTAATTTAAAGGATAACAACCCCTTTAAATGAACCGTACATTCCCAGTGCATTGGCTGTTAAAAACAAATATTTTCACTATATACCTAACAATATTAAAGTACCAGTCATTATAAGGACATTATCTTGATTATTTTTTAAAACCATAAAGCTCCAATGTAATTATTTAGTAACATTCCGTAAGCATTCCTGCCTGAGGGTACTAGTTCAGTGGAGCCTACTGACAACATTAAATGGTTGGTTTGTTGCAAAACAGTATAGAAACACTATGAGCAGCGCTAATAGCATTAACATATATATATTTTTTTATATATATATTTAGATACCTTAGTATTGTGTAAATCATTTAGTAATCTTGTTTTGGTTATTAGCTGGTTTGTAGACAAATCCATATTTTTCGTGTATAAACCCAATTATTGTACAGAACTATTGAATATGTGGGTGCTAAATGCGTCATAATGATAACTGCAGAAACACTAATTACCCTGATCTTTGAATGTTTGGTTATTAATATATACTAAAGTTGATACACCGGTTGAGATATATATACTGTAAATTCACCCAAATGCTTTGGGTGTCTTTTTTAAAGGAAAAATAGGGGTAGGTAAAAGAGGCAGGTGCCTAGAGCATAAAACTAGGGGGGCGGGGGGGTTGGCATACGTCACCATCATACATTGCTTTGCCACTCCTGTTCATTAGTAATCAAAGACAGCACTTATATTTTATCCGACACTGCTGTTGGAGTACCTCAAGGCTCCATTCATTCACCCTGTCTATTCTTAATCTACACAACTGGTCTAGGTCAACTGTGATCAGCTCTTTCAGTTTTCAGTAAAATTTATGTAAAGGTTAAACTCAGATTAACTCTCCAGACCTCTGCTTAGTTTGTGTTGCTTAGTGTCTTTTTGTAATCTATTTATGTTAATCTAAATAATCATTTGGACAGAATTGAATTGATAATTCTCTCACCTTTCACTTCTATTTTCCTGCCTGACATAACTATCAGTGTTGGAAAAGACCTGTATACTGTATTTATCCCCAGTTTCAAAAGTTAGCTGCCTAGGAGTTATTTCTGATTTGCCCTGTTTAAAATCCCTGTTTATTTCTGACTTTCCCTGTTTAAAATGTTTTAAAGTTTTGCCACCTTTAACTTTTCCTGTTGTTGACTCTTTCTCACACAAAAGAAAAACAAATTACCCATCCTTGCTGTAACCATATATCATGATGAAAGCTGCAACACACTGCTCTGAGGCCTCCCCATAGCTAAACTGACCCCCTCGAATCCATCATGAGCACTGCTGAAGCACTTCTACTGCTTTATGAGTCTTTTCAGATGTCGATCAGCAAGGTTTGATCTTGCCTAGTTGAGGTCCTCACTCCAACTACTCGTATACCCACAATTGTAATCCAGTTTTTGGCCCTAGGGCTAACGATCAGATTAAAGCCTGATATCGTCCACCTTAGGTGTGCTAGAGACTAGAGATCTTATAGTGTATGGCCACCTTTTGTCCCTCTATGGAAACATGCCTCTGCTAGCAGTAAACTGTTCACATCAGGCCCTGCCTCCTTTCCTAACTCACTAATTACACTTTACTGATTTTCACCACACACTTATGACCCTTATCTTGATCAATAGGACTTCTGATACCGTATTGTTTCCATTATTGTCTCTTAACAACATAAATAATAACAGTTGTTATATATGCATATATGCAGCCTATGTCTTGATTTGTATCCCTTTACCCTGTATAGCACTGCACGAGACAGTGTCATCATATACAGTTGTGCTTAGAAGTTTACATACCCTGGCAGAATTTATGATTTCTTAAGCTCAGTCCACACCAGGCGATTCTGGGAGATTAGTCACCTGGCGATAAATCGCCTCTTGTTTTGGGGACTAATCTCCCTGAATCTCTTACCCCTGTCTGAAGCTGGCTGAAATGAAAAGTTGCCTGCGGTAATTCACACGCGGCAGTGCGCTTTCCGAAATTGCCTGGTGTGGACTAACCATTTTTCAGAGAATATGAATGATAACACAAAAACTTTTCTTTTAATCATGGTTAGTGGTTGGCTGAAGCCATTTATTATCAAACAACTGTGTTTACTCTTTTTAGATCATAATCACTATACAAACTACCCAAATGACCATGATCAAAAGTTTACATACCCCAATACCATGAATTTCCCCCTTTAACATCAGTGACAGCTTGAAGTCTTTTGTGGTAGTTGTGGATGAGGCTCTTTATCTTCTCAGACGGTAAAGCTGCCTATTCTTCCTGGGAAAAAGCCTCCAGTTTCCTAAAATTCTTGGGCTGTTTTAATTGAGCTGATTTAAAGAACTATTGTTGGATTTTTTCCCCCAGTCTTTAGCTGACACATGTATGACATTTGTACAGTAGGTGCTTTCTCTACTTATTCTTTTCTTCGGTGCATATCACTTCTTATTTTTTTATATCTTCATTTGGGTGTTCTGCTAAGGTTATTTCGGTCTCTTGTTGGCAAATCAATTTTTTTTTTACTTTGAATCAAATACAATAAGAATTTGGTTCGAATTTTCGGATACAGCCTATTCACCCGAAGTAAAAAAATTTGGTTCTTTTTTTTAAATAAATTTTGGTTATTAATTTTTCATTCAGATTCCGAGTTTATGGAATTTTAAAATTTAAAAGTTTAAAATAACTCCAAAGGGGCAGATTTACTATTGTATCAATAGCTGCCTCATTCCAAAGGATTTTCATCCCTGGGGAAAGTTGAGGGGAAAATTTCCGAGAAGTTTTCCCTTCTCATAACAATGTCCCCCTAGCAACTTAACCTCCTGTCTCCTACAGTCCTCCAGACTGCCCTCTCCACCTCTCCCTGCTGGTCTGCAAATGGACAGCATTATCTTAGTGAGACAAAACACTGCAAATTACTCTCATACTCTTCATTCTCCGGTGCTCTGACTACAGGTTGCTCTTTTGTTCTGGCTTGTTCAGCAATTTCAGATACAAAAATCTTAGTGTCAGAAGCACATAGAACACTGACATACAACAGGGAGCAGTGGTTAGGGGAAGTCTTGCAGGATTAATCAGTATACAAGCTGCGAGTACTCTTTGTAGAGAACTTTAGGACCCAGCAGCCATGGCCTAAATTTGAATTTGTATATCAGACACGGAAGATCAAAAGTTACGCATTGTGAGTTATACACTTCAAATTCCACAGTTTTAAGAAATGCTTAATCTTACTATGTGCAGGTTGGAATAAGAAAATTTTATTCCATATAGATTTGTGGCTAGAGTTGCCACCTGACCGGTATTTTACCTGCTTGGCTGGTAAAAATGATGGTCGATCGCAATGTTATTAATAGGGGGAAAAAATAAATATTTAGGATGGCTGGTGTTTTTTTTTCCAGAAAGTGTGGCAACCCTATTTGTGGATCAGGTCAAATTAAGTGGTTTGATGCAAAAAGAGGGGGATTTCTTTTTTATTTAAATTTTTGATTTCCATACCGTGCCATTTTATGCTGCAAAGTGATAGAGAAATAATTAAAATGCCTCCGTTTAGTGCTCTGAGGACATTAAAAAAAATAACGTCACATTTTAAGCAATGCAGTATTTGTTACACTCATATAAGGTGAATGGAAGGTTGAATAATCATTAGATACAGAAGTGCAGAAATTGCCAATAAAGGGTTGTTCATCCTAAAATTACATTTTAGTATGATGTAGCGATATCCTGAGAGAGACCATTTTCAATTGGTTTTTACTTTTTATTTTCTGTTTTTTTTTTTTAATTATGTAGCTTTATGTTCAGCAGCTCTACAGTTTAAAACACTTTCCTTAATGTACCTGAAATAAAAAGAAATGTAAAAATATTAATAACAAGCATACATAAAGAAATCAACATGAATCCATTTCCCCAATCATTTTTGAAGTTTTGCCCAAATTGATAAATGGTTATTGTTAATGGTAATATCTTATAACATTTTAGCCAGTTACAGACATAAAAATGTTTCTTATATATTTAGCCTTAGTGTCATCTATAAAGGAGTGACTTAATGTCAAACATAACAGAAATCTACTTCCTGCATTGCAGCCCTCTATCTCTGAGTTAGCCAGCGACTTTAAGGGGTACCACATGGGACATAACTGTTCAGTTTGCAATTGATCCTTAGCATGCTGCTCCGATTCAAAAGCAACAGTTATGGCCCATGTAGCCCCCCCTCAAGTCACTGATTGGTTACTGTCTAGTAAGCTGCAAGGCTGCTGGTCATATTGTGGCACAGATTTATATATATTATAATAATATTAACATAAAATAAATAAGCAGTAACAGGACTTTGCAGAATAATGATGTGTATCTGTACATACTTTAGTCAAAGTATTATTCCCTTGTAGAGAGCTAGAATACAGTCATAGCATACTTGAAAACACATAGTTTTACTTTATTCCCATAAATCATTCTGTTTTCCTTCAGAAATGTATTTGAACAGTACAGAAAGGAAGGTTTGTATTTTGCATTCCAATTTAATGGTTGATTGGAAACACACTCTATTTGTACATTACCTAAATTATATTCATATTTGAGTAATGAAAAGTATATAATTAAGAAGATATTACTATGCTATACTGATATATAATCATAAGTCAAATGATCGTGCCTTTGCACTGCATATTTATCACCGTATACATTTTTAAGGTCTGTATTCAGTGCCCAGTTTATCAAACATTATTTATTACATACACTAATGTACAATCTCTCAAGTATGCAGTCGAGTTTCCCAGTTGCTATTACTCAAACAATGAAATTACTAATGAAATGATTTGAAAACAGAGAGAAATTGTGATGTAAGAGACATAATTATGTAGTAGTTGAGGCTGAATATAGACAAATGTCCATATTTGTGCCTTGTGAGTATATGTTCCCTAAACTGCCTCTTTTCTTGTGTAAACAATACCAACTTGGACTTTAAATACTTACAGCTTACTCATTCTTCTCTGAACTTGCTTTTCAGCAACATTTGTTTTGAGTACTGAATAACAAATTTACACTGCATGTTCTAGTTGAGGGCTTACCAGTGCTTTGGAAAGGGAAAGAAAAATAATCTTTATACCTCTTTTAGTATATATAAAAAGATTATGAGCCCTTAGGAAGACATTTAAATTCCACCTCTGACGACTCTGATGTCTCCATTATGGACAGAAATTATATAATATTGACCAATTACATCTAGAGGGAAAAAAACTTGTGTATTGTGGAATTAAAAGACCCTCAATTTCTTTTTGGCAAAACATCCAATGCAGAGGGGGTTGGAAGACCATGACCTTTTTAGAAAAAATGTATCGGCTCAAATATGAATGAGCTTGGGTTAGTTCTGCTTTTAAATGTATTGGTGCAGCTTTTGTGCAAGAAGGTGATGCGCCTATAATTGCTGCAAAGGGTTTTGTCATTATGATGACCATATTCCATTACTTAGGTATTTTTCTTCCCTCCAATCTTTGTGATCAGTTTGTGCAGCTCATCATTGCCATAGGTTTTCTCTAGGTAGATGGCATATTTCTAAAAATTTCTTTTCCTTGGTGGAGTTGTTAGCCCCTCACACAGCCTTTTAGGAGACTTCACTTCAAAGGCATCTGCCCTGTAGGGGTGGGTTGCTTAAACGTTTTTTTTTTGTTTTTTGCTGTAGTTCAGTTGCAATTGCAATATATTATTCCAGGAAGGTAAAAGTACTACTGTAGCAATAGTCATGATGGAATGTGAAGTTATTATGAGTGAACTTGGAATATGATCTTTCATGTAATCGGAATACTATATATTTATCTTTTTTTCCTATTAATAACATTGGGATCAACAATCAAAAATACCGGCCAGTAAAATACGTAAGGTCTGTAGTGGTATAAAACAAACTGCAATATATCAGGCAGCATAAAACAAACAAATATGATATTTATTTTACAATGTTTTTCTGGCTCATATTACTTAGTATGGTAAATAGGCCCATTAGTGAGAGGTGGGATTTTGTGTGTGCGTGTAAAAGGCACGGACAATAATTGTCTTCTTATGTACAGCTAAAAGTAATAACTTACACACACACGTAATAGTATAATTAAATAGATGTACTTAATATGTATGAATTCATGTAAGGTAATCCAATCTAAGATTCAGTTCCGGATTCAGCTGAATCCAGGTGCCTGGCTGCACCAAATATAATTCCTTAAAATCACATTACTTTTCATCACACAAACAAGGAAGTGAAACTTGTTTTAAAGCAAGTGCAGCACAAAGCTCTCTTTAACTTTACCTGACGCTGATTTACAGATGCAAATTAGGCTTTTGGTATTCAGCTAATCTTTCACAAAGGATTTGAGATTCAGCCAAATCCTAAATTAATGGATTTGGTGCATCCCTAATGTAATGTGATATTTTATTCACAAAGATGGCCAGAGTGTACAAACAAACTGTGTAGCCCCACAACCATGGTGTGTGACATTCAGAAATTCTCTTAGATAGTAATGAGCATTGTACCTTTTCCCCTAGATTGTATTTGTAACTCAATCCCAGTTTTCTAACTGTTTTGTCTGATTATAATAGATTTGTCACCTTTCCGTAGCCCACGATCCGGGCAGGAGACAGGGCCTTGATGTCAGAGGGGCGGGTCAGTGATGTTGTAGACAGAGCAAGCAACATCACCAGGGGAGAGCTATGACACTGCAATCTCAAAGGAGATCCTGCACAGATTTCCTTATTTGGAAAACTGGGCATACAGTCTTGACCCAGGCAGCCCTTTTGAAAACCAAGCTGGCTGGGTCAAATCCAGACAGGTGGCAACCCTAGAGTATACCGTTATGTGTTGGCTGAAACCTGGTTATTCTTAAAGGGTTGTCATTCCCACCCATTTTTTCAGGTTTATTTTTTTTTCTTCCATTTAATGGCTTTGAAGATTGCATTTATAAGTCAGTCAATCTTACACAATGTTCTTGTCTTTTGTGAGAGTTAGATGAATGACCTTGGAAAATGAAGTGCTAGCATCATATAGCAGCATCTGTGCAATGGTTTAAAAAAATTTCAACTGTCTGCATGCTTGTGCAGTAAATAACAGATTTCATAATCTCCTCACTGAAGCCATTAATGTAAAATATGAAATTGATAATAATGTGTTCAGGTTGGGTCTGGGCATGCAGCCAATTACCAAGGACTTATAGCCTCATATATAAAGCATATGTGTATGTACATAGCAGTATTGCTCCACTTGGGGAAGAGATCGATAAACAATCTGCTCAAAGAACATTCTATATCCCATGTACATTGTAAATAAAGGATAACAACAATACGTGTACCCTCCATTTGCATTTAATGGAGCATAACAATTAGACAGAGTTGTATCTTTGGCAAAATTTGGACCTTAATAAATAACCCCCTTACTAAATATTCTGCATTATCATTTTGCATAATTTTTGTATAAAAATATGTGTTTATTCATAGTTATCTCTCCCATCTTTCTTTTGCAGGTTGCAGACTGTGCGTGGGATGAAACTGTGAAAATATATACCCCATCTTGCCTCTCATTACCTTAATCCTAGCGATTCTCCTGAGCCAACAGTACAAAGCGGGGAAAAAAAAGGAACCTTCTTTACAGTCATGAAATATCATTTAGGTCTTGTTTTGGTAATTCAGCTTTTTTCCAGTATTTATGTTTTAGTGATCCCTATGTAAGAAGTAGCTCTGACTGTAACAGCATTTATATCATTAAGGTATGAAAAGATCCCATGAATTTTTTTATATGTGGGATTAATAAATTGAAATGTTTTACTGGCATTAAAGATACAGGAAACATTATCAACTGTTTTTGTGGAATATACAGATCTAGCTACAGAAATTCAAGTGATTTTGGTGATAAAGACATTTCCATAAGTAATGCTTCTGATTTAAACACTTTGCAGAGGACATTCCAACCAGGGAAAATAGCATGTGAGGTGAGGTCAGGTTTCCCTAAATGTGATAAACCTGGTTGTAGGAGAGAGGAAGTCTGACAAACAGGGCATAAGATAAATTAAAGTCCAATGAGAATTGTTCCTTTTACAAAATGAAGTACTTTGATGTCCGTAAAAAAAAAGGAAGATATAGATCAAAAATCACTGCACTCAGATTCTGAACAAAATCTGATGTTTTGGTCACTAACCATGGCCTTACTCAGGGACAGGCAATAAACAGTGCTCAAAAAATATGAGGCTTCTTTTATACTAGTATTTAGACTTGTCCGGGGTCTCACATCACCACCCTTTTTTGTATTCTTCTCAAGCAGTACAGGGATGGCAAGTCTCCATAATGGTGTTGTGTACATAAGTGTGTTTATAAAACATAGCAGTAACCAAGAAGAATCAGATGGCACACACACAGCAAAATGTGCTTAGCTTTGTGATTTATTCGGATCTCTGCAGAGATCCGAATAAATCACAAAGCTAAGCACATTTTGCTGTGTGTGTGCCATCTGATTCTTCTTGGTTACTGCTATGTATATGGAACAGTCGAGCAGCAAGGTTCTCAGATAGAGCACCACTGAAAGTGGTTTGGATTTATTAAAGTGTTTATAAAACAGCATATTCTGTGATCAAAGTATCACAGTAATTGCTAATTTTTTCAACCTCTCTTTTTTTTTTAACCATTGCAGGCTTTTCCTTCCAGGTAGCAAGCAGTCTTAATTTTAACTGTTCACATGATGGTGTGTGAGAATATATGTTTGACAATTAGTCTTAGGGGGTTATTTATCAAAGGTAAAATTTTAGAGTAATGTGAATTTTTCTAAATTCTAATAAATTTAATTTTATTCACAATTCGAATGGTATGTTATTTATGAAAAAAATAGAATGTCCTACAAAGGAGGAACTAATCAGTTAACAGACTCAAACATGATGCATGAAAAGCTTTCAGCCATAAACTCACCTAGCAAAAATGGCAAGACTGGAAACAAAGCAAACAAATGACATCCTAGAAAGCCTAACACCCAGCCATGCCAGATCGAATTTTTTTATGTATTACTTTTTTCCCTCCCATTGTAGTCTATGGGAAATCATTAAACTTCTGACATTGACTTCTACAACACAACAGGTTTTAGGTGGCGAATATTCAAATTAGTACTGTTTCCAGGGTCAAGATGTGATAGCTCTCACATTCAAATTAAAATTTTAGTTGGTGCTTTTAAATTCTAAATTGTGAGTTTTGACAAAAAAATATTTTTCTGGTAAGATTCTTTAATATGCCACTTAATTTGATATAAACTATCTGTTGCTCAAGTATTCATTTGGGTTTATAGTTTTTCCTTTTATTTGCTCATGTAACCTGACATGCATAGTTTGTTTGTGTGCACTGTGAATCGTACAATCCCAGGGGGTGGCCATTATTTCTTAAAGGGGTGGTTCACCTTCAAGTTAACTATTAGTATATTGTAGAAGGGCCAATTCTAAGAAACTTTTCAATTGGTCTTCATTATTTATTTTTCATAGTTTTTTAATGATTTGCAATTTTCTTCTGTTTCTTTGGAGCTTTCAAATGGGGCTCACTGACACCATCTAAAAACAAATGCTCTATAAGGCTACAAATGTATTGTTATTGCTACTTTTTATTACTTATCATTCTATTCAGTCCATCTCCTATTCATATTCCAGTCTCTTATTCAAATCAATGCAGGGTTACTAGGGTAATTTGTACCCTAGAAACCCAATTGCTGACACTGCAAACTAGAGAGCTGCTGAATAAAAAGCTAAATAACTATAAAACTACAAACAATAAAAAAATTAAAACCAATTGCAAATTGTCTCAGAATATCACTCTCTACATTATACTAAATTTACCTCAAAGGTGAACAACCCCTTTAAAATTGCAATGGCACATACTACTAAAAAGTATATTTTTATGAAAATGGTTTACTTACTTACTTACTTAATTAGTTTTGGGGTATAGTTTTCCTTATTATATTTTTCACAATAAACTTAAAAACTAAGCAAGTTTCACTTTAGAACTTCCTGGTCCTGCAGAACACAAGAAGGGCTGATGCTACGAACTACCTGTCCACTGATATGACCTCTGATAATGTGCTGCTCCTTAGAGAAGGGGGGAATTTTTAGCCTTAAAAGGCAGATATGGAGCTCTGAACAAATTGCCCTCTATATCAAGAGAAGGATGTTCCGTAAAAAACAACTTTTAAATTAGTGTATTAGAATAGCAGAAAAAAATTAGTAAAATATGGCAGGATGCAAGTCTGCCATACAAGTCTTATTTACTGGGCTCTTTTTTCACCAAAGGTAATTTTAGGTGTATACTGTCCTTTAACACAGAGTCACAGTAGTCAGTAAGGAATATGATGAGAAAGTGAATGAGAAATTTGCTAGCATCTTGTGTGCTGATTGTATTGTGTTCTTAAGATAAAAGTGGAATATTACTTATGTGAAGGATTTATTCCAGTGAGCCATAGTCAGAGTGATAGAGGATCAATTGGTTGTTTATTAAGTGCTCAAGTAGTTTAGTAATAAAGGGAAGCAAAGAGATAGGGCAGAGGTTGGGATGACTGGAGGGAAACAGGGGCTATGGGTGCATTTTTTTAATGGGTGGGAAAGCTTTCAGTGAGACTGAAATATTGTATAGATCGGGCATTGACTAAGCAGGAGTTGGAATTTGTCACTTATCACCATAGCAGCTCCGGCTTGTCATCTGTCCCTCCCACCCCACCTTCATTTGCACAAAAATACAACCTGCTTTGAAGTTGCTGGAAGGAGGAGTTAGGCAGGCAGGACAAGTATTTGCCTATGCCCTGCCCTTACTGTTGTGCCCTAGTCACTTGCCTCTTCTGCTTCCTAGTTCTGCCAGTGGTATTTAGGAAATTATCCCATTTACATTTTTTGGTTATTGTCTTTGCCTGCCCCATCCCTGAAAACTTCCTGGATTATAACTATAGTTGCACTTAATGACAGTAGAGATTTATATACAGTAGCTATCCATGTATGCCAATATTTGGTTAGACAGTTTGACCAATATATTAGCATGCTGGGAACTGTACTGTCTATTTAGCCTGAGGATGACCAGAGAATGACCCACCTTAATTTCGAACCAAATAGATTGAGCCCAGTTATTTTGACACTAGATAAAGGCTAAAGCAGTCCTTTTAAACTATACTGCTGAAACTTTTCAGTATAGGTTTTATCAATATGGTTTAACCATAACATAGGACAATAATATAGAAATGTTTTAATTTGTTTTATTTCAAATAAAGAAATAATTCTGTAAATAGCCATTGTAATTTGTACGTGTTTTATGCTTGTGCGTTCAATATGATGATGGAAATAGAGAGTAATTTGCTGTAATTATCTGTTTCTTGTGACCTTTTATTCTGTGTCCAATTATAAAACAAGATGGCATGTTGACAGACGTTGCAAGTTTTCATTTAACATAGTTATTGGATTGGACTACACTCAATTGACCTAAATAAATCAAGACATAATGTCACTTCCTAACTATTTTTGGGAAGAACAATACTTTAAACATTTCATAGGTATAATAACAGAAAATGCAATTCTACACAATTCTAGCAATACATTAAAGGGATCCTGTCATGGGAAATGTATTTATTTTTTCAAATGCATCAGTTAATAGTGTTGTTCCAGAAGAATTCAGCATTGAAATCCATTTCTCAAAAGAGCAAACAAATTTTTTTATATTTCATTTTAAAATCTGACATGGGGCTTGACATATTGTCAATTTCCCAGCTGCCCCAAGTCATGTGACTTGTGCTCTGATAAACTTCAATCACTCTTTACTGATATACTGCAAGTTGGAGTGATATCAATGTTCACTTTTTAAAAAATGTAAATGAAAAATGGAGATTTTCCTTTTTATATTTTTGATGCCACATGGTTTCTTTCAGAGTGCCTGAAGCCCCCAAAAACACAACATTCCATAAGTTTATTCTGCCTCTAAGCTGAGGGTCTGGGGCTGTGCACCTGGACCACTATTATATGTCGGTAAGTGCATTCACATCACTCATTTGTGGCACCTACTCTATCTGTGACTTCTTTAATCCCCACTTCAACCATCAGTGAAATGTAGACGTTTCCTTTGTTCTCGGAAGTATCTTTTGGATATGAGATTATTCAATTCATTATAAACTCTGCTAATATAGGCAGGTGCTTTCCAGCCTATAAACTGTCGTGTAATCTGACACTGCCAGACGTTTTTGAAGGTCCTCATACTGTATTTCTCAACAATTTGAACAATATTGTCAGGTTGTTTAGTCTTACTGAAAGTAAATGAAATCAAGAAGTTTTATTAACTTTATTATTATTTATATATAGACAGATCTATGTCTACACTTGTTTTTTAGCTTTATGTTTCCTGTATCAGTTGATGCTGGCCAATGTAGGAACCCAGAAGCTCCAAGCTTTCCATGCATCAGTAGGTACACTACACATGCTTTGCAAGCAGAGGTTGCCCAAAGCCAGCACCATTGGGTGCAATCATGCACAAGTGAAAGGAGGAGATTTAAATGCAAGTACCCTTAAAGGAGAACTAAACCCTTACTAATAAAAGCCTTCTTAGACCCTCCCTGCTCCCCCCCCCAGCCTAGGTGGTACCTTGGGTAAATGCCCCTAAGTCTTTACTTACCCCTTGGTGCAGATTCAGGGCATCTGAGTTCACAGGTGCCATCTTGTTCTCTTCAGAATGACAGTGGCGTATCAGTGCATGCACAGTTGCAGCAATCTTCCGTTTTGTGACAACCGTGCATGTGCCGTAAGTAACGGAAATTGGCGAAGTTAAGGAAGAAGACCCAAAGATTACCGAAGAACCGGAAGATGGTACCCGTGTACGCCGATGCCCTGAATCTGCACCAAGGGGTAAGTAAAGAGTTAGGGTAACCCAGGGTGCCACCTAGGCCATAGACAGCAGAAGATGTTTTTGGCGGGGGGCCAAAGCAGAAGCGCACCGCAGCAAAAGTTTGGCCACACCCCCGTTTGGCCTCTCCCTTTGGACTACACCCACTTTCCCATGTGCTTTCACTGAATTTTCAGGAAAATCAAACCATAGCAGTGGGGGCAAAATTTGCTTAACGTCTGGCATTGCAGGAAGGGGGAATTAACATCACATGTATAATTTTTAACTGATAGCTGTGAATTCTGTGTTCTACAAGCACATTATGGGGAAAAGGGGAAAAAGATTCTGTAACTTAAAGTACATTATAGGCAGAGACTGTAAGGTACTCAAAAGACATACAAATGAGCAGTAGGTACTGATCTCCCAAGAACATAAAAAGAATGCACCACAAGTACTATCAAGAACAGAGATCCCCAACCTTTTGAACCTGTGAGCAACATTCAGAAGTAAAAGGAGTTGGGGAGCAACACTAGCATGAAAAATTTTCTTGGGGTGCCAAATAAGTGTTGTGATTGGCCTTCTGGTAACTCTTATGTAAACTGTCAATCTACACAGAGGCTCTGTTTGGCAGTGCACCTGGTTTTTATACAACTAAAACTTGCCTCTAAGCCAGTAATTCAAAAATCAGCACCTGCTTTGAGGCCACTGGGAGCAACATCCAAGGGGTTGGGGAGCTACATGTTGCTCACGAGCTACTGGTTGGGGATCACTGATCAAGAACATTATATACTGTAGTAAGAAAGAGAGGGCACCAAATATATACTGTACATAGACAGCAATGGACAATGGCACAAAGAGCAGTAAGATATAGAGAATACTGGCAGGCCAAGCACAATATGCAATAAAACAAAAAAAAGTGAGTATAAGTACAAAAATGCATTATATAGTAAGAATCACAGGCACTCTAAGTCTATAAATTCTAGCACCTCCCCATGCACTGCTCTAGTGCTCTGCCAAAAGCAAGGTATGAGAAGCTGCATTAGTAATATGAAAAATTAAAATATCTCTCACTACATGGATCCCTTTTATGCTAATTAGACAGCAATGTTATATTATAACTAGACATTAAGCCCGTTAAATTAACGGGCGCTAGAACATATGTAGTCAAACATTTATAAAAACAGAATTGTTCTAGGCGAATTTTCGCCTGTGCTACGCAAATTCACTAACGTGCGAATTTACAATCTGGTCGGGGAACGGTAACGTATTTACGTTTTTCAGACTATCACCCACTCCCTACTCTTTCGTCAGCCCTCCCTCTGCTTGTCTCCTCCCTGGCTCTCCCTCTGTTTGTGCTGCTTGTCTCTCTCCTCCCTGGCTCTCCCTCTGTTTGTGCTGCTTGTCTCCTCCCTGGCTCTCTCTCTGTTTGTGCTGCTTGTCTCCTCCCTGGCTCTCCCTCTGTTTGTGCTGCTTGTCTCCCTCTGTTTGTGCTACTTGTCTCCTCCCTGGCTCTCCCTTCTTCTGTTCGTTCGTGCTGTTTGTCTCCTCCCTCTGTTTGTGCTACTTGTTTCCTCCGTGGCCCGCCCTCTCTGTTTGTTCGTGCTGCTTGTCTCCTCCCTGGTTCTCCCTCTGTTTGTGCTGTTTGTCTCCTCCCTGGTCCGCCCTCTCTCTGTTCGTTCGTGCTGCTTGTCTCTTCCCTGGTTCTCCCAATGTTTGTGCAGCTTTATTCCTCCCTGGCCCGACCTCCCTCCTTATCTACCAGTTCCCTGCCCGATACCTTTGTGCTGCACTTCCCTCGCCCTCCCTTCTTAACAGCTCAGCCTGCGCAGTGACTGACTCACTCCTGCGCCGGTTAATGTCCAGTTATTCGCAGACTTGCGTCACGTGACCACTGCAGCACATGCGCAGTAGCACATTTCCACGGACACACGGACTGGACGCAGAGACACTTAGACTTTATTATATAGGATGGGACAGCTGTACAAAAAAAAAACATGCTATAACTCTGCTTCCGGTCTTCTGGATAAAGGCGATGAGGTGAAGTTCAATGTTACTGCTGTATGGAGGGTTTTTTCAGCTGCCTTGTAATATATCTCCATCTTAATTTAATATAGGTACTGGGTGCGTTTGGGCAGTGTTCTTCTTTCTGCAAAGACTGCGCTGACTTGTGTGATTCAGAGATAAATCAGTCTGAGGCACGAAACAGGGCAGCAAAATAATTCTCCTTACAGCTGTAACAGTTTGACGTACGGTTGAGTGCATGCTAGGGGAGATGTTGAGGTGCTGCATGTCTGATCTTGCAGAGGGAATGTCACCCCATTGCCTTTATGCAGAAGACCGGAAGCAGAATTATAGCATGGTTTTTTTTTAGATAAAGCATTGCAAGTAGTAAACTTTGTGCAGGACAGAGCTTATCTTAGGGTAGAATAGATTTTTTACTAAAAATATTTTAGTGTTACCTTTAACTTTGTACTGAGGTATTTAACTCTGTATTTTCTGTATACCCCCTGCCCAGAAAGCAGGATGGCACAGTAGAAATTCCATGTATAACTACCCCAAGAAATCAGTAGAATGGCTACTTCATTTATAAATACCCCCAGAATTCATAGCAGAATGGCAATCCCATGTATAAATACCCCAGAATTCATAGTAGGATGGCACAGTGCAATTCCATGTATAAATAACCCCAAAATACATAGCAGGATGGGAAAGGGGCAGTTTTAAGTATAAATACCCCTCCAGGACCAATAGCTAGATGGCAAACAGGAAATTATTCCATGTATAAATACCCCCCAGGACTGATAGCAGGATGGCAAACAGGCAATTCCATGTATAAATACCCCCCCAGAACCCAAAACAGGATGGCAAAGGGGCAATTCCATATATAAATACCCTACAGAACCCATAACAGGATAACAAAGGGGCAATTTCATGTATCAATACCCCCAGAATTCATAGTAGGATGGCACAGCGGCAATTCCAAGTATGAATATCCCTAGAACCCATAGCAGGATGGGAAGGAGAAATTCCATTTATGAATACCCCCCAGAACCCATAGCAGGATGGCATAGGGGCAATTCCATTTATAAATACCCCCAGAATTCATAGCAGGATGGCAAGAGGCAAGTCCATGTATAAATACCACCAGAACCCATAGCAGAATGGCAAAGGGGCAATTCCATGTATAAATACCCCCATAATTCATTGTAGGATGCCAAAGTGGAAATTACATGTATAAATACCCCAAACTTCCCTTAGCCGGAGAAGAGACAAATAGATGAGTACATACATTGATAAATAGGCAATGATGATCAGCCACTCACCCTCACCTAGGCTAGGACGGTTCACGAGGGTGCCTGGTGGAATCCCAGTCAGCTGCACATCAGGAGGATTCTCAGGAGCCTTAAATGCATTATGCAGCAGTGTGTAACTTGCCCACTAAAGGTTACAGGCCCAGCCCCAGCTCCCCAGGTAGTTACATAGTTTAATTGGGTTGAAAAAAGACAAAGTCCATCAAGTTCAACCCCTCCAAATTAAAGGGGTGGTTCACCTTTGAGTTAACTTTTAGTATAATGTAGAGAGTTATATTCTGAGACAATTTGCAATTGGTTTTCATTTTTTATTGTTTATGGTTTTATAGATATTTAGCTTTTTATTCAGCAGCTCTCCAGTTTGCAGTGTCAGCTATTTGGTTTCTAGGGTACAAATTACCCTAGCAACCCTGCATTGATTTGAATAAGAGACTGGAATATGAATAGGGGATGGACTGAATAGAAAGACAAGTAATAAAAAGTGGCAATAACAATACATGTGTAGCCTTACAGAGCATTTGTTTTAAGATGGTGTCAGTGACCCCTATTTGAAAGCTGCAACAAAACAGAAGAAAATTGCAAATCATTAAAAAACTATGAAAAATAAATAATGAAGACCAATTGAAAAGTTTCTTAGAATTGGCCATTCTACAATATACTAAAAGTTAACATGAAGGTGAACCACCCCTTTAAAACCCAGCATACACACGCACACACACACACCCCTACACTCTTTCACACAAACCATATATGCCCATAGTTATACTAACTGTTACAGAGCTGATCACATGCTAATAGCATTACTGACCCCATAAACCAGAAGTGGCACCATCCATGCATAATATTTTTTTTAAAAATATGTTGTAATTACATATGAAAATTGCATATGTGCTTTTTCACGCTGTGTGGCGTGAGGGTGAGAATAAGATGGTTTGCGCACCACAGCTCCCCGTGTAGTTATGCTGCCAGCCCGCCAGTCTCCTCTTCCGGCTCCTCTGCAGCAGGCGGGGTGGGGAGCAGGCCCTGATGCAACTCCCCCCCTTGCTGTCTACACTTCCGGGTCCTTCACTGCGGCAAGGGGGGGCAAGAAGGGAAGCAGGCCCTGGTGGCTGGTGCAACTTCTCCCTGTAGTTACGCCGCCAGCCCAGCACACACAAAAAAACAGCCAAAAAATATGTAAAAATAAAAAACCTTCCAAACTGGAGGAGGAAAATTCTGGGGGGGCATGGTTCCGACGCCTATGACCTAGGCTGAGGGGGAGCAGGGAGGGGGGGTCTATGTGGGGTAGGATTTTTATTTTACTATTCCACAGTTAATGTGTGTCAATTCACACATTAACTGTGGAAAGCTTTATACAACTGTACTTCTTTAATTAACCCTAGTAATGCTTATGTTTTTGTTTCCAGTTCCACATTCCAGGCTCTCACAGTGAAAGATTTGCTAGGTTGGATAAATTAAATGCCTCCACTTAGGGTTACAAAGCTGCAACCAGCAGGCATTTGCATCCTTTGCATCTGCAGCAGCAATGATACGCTGGGGCAAATTCACTAGAGGGCAAATTTTCTGCGAAGGCTTCGCCACACTTTGCCAGGCACAAATTCGACACCACTAGGCTAATTCACTAAAATGCGAAGTTTGCATTTCGACAGCTGAACGCTGGTGAAGTTTCGCTAGCATTAATTCGTCAAAACGAGCTAACATTCGTTTTTGCCTAGTGAAACTTTGTTTGTTCACTTATGTTTAGGTCAATTTGAATAGGGCAGGTTCATATAGCTCTTATATATGTCTTATTAGACATATTAGAGATGTTGGTGCAAATGTTTGAAGTGGCCACTTATTATTAAAAATGTTCAAGAAAGCAAAATGAAGGCAAAAGAGATCCTCTAATGCCCTAGACATGAACAAATCATAAAACAAATGTGGCATGCCCCTCATAAGGTTAAAAAAAAAGTTAATTAATTTTTAATAGTTACAATTTTAAAGATAATACTGCTTTAAAATATGAAACAATGCCAGTTTTTTATCATTTTCATAACTTTTCGGCATACAGGATGTGATGTCACTGGCATAAGATCGAGGAGGATGTAGCTTCATCTTATCAATTCGCCAGGTCTAAGGTGGCGATGGAAAGTCGGGCGAAAGGGTAACTCTCTGTAAAATTCGCACTTTGTGAATTTTCAGAATAACGATCATTTGCTCTAGCGACAGTCTCTTTTGCTAGCGAATTGTCCTCTACGTCTGTTAGTAAATTGTCGATGTCACTCCGTATTGGATTACTGGCAAATTTTTGCTAGAGATGGCCACTTTGCCCTTTAGTACATCTATGTATGTATAACATAAACTATATTTATATATATATATATATAAGTATTACATGGAAATGCAGCACAATCTTATAATGTAGAAAAGTACACACAGGGAGGACAAGCTTTATAACAAATAAGTATAAATATATATGCAATGTGGTAAGAGGCAGAGAAGGAAGGGATTCCTACTCTGTATTGCTTACTTTCTAAGTTATCAAATCACGCAATATATATGCAGTAAATTATGGGTTTGCATGGGTGGATTAATGGTTTGGGTGTACCAATGATTACTGGTATTGATGTACCATGTTTGACAGACAAATGTAATGCAATACCAGTTAGCTGCAGCCCTGGGTGTGTAAAGGCAAAATTTTAAGCAAAAGGAGCCTTCCTATATGATATACTGACACACAACTCCTGCATGAATAGAGAATAAAGAGAAACAGATGCTGAGAGAGGGATAGTGAAGATTAACTTGATTATTTCAGAAACAGTACAGAATTTTTAATTGAAAGTCTCATTTCAGTATGCTGAAGCTTATATTAAATTTTCATTTTCGCGATAGATCCCTTTTAACATTACCAGGAGTCGCTTTTTGCTGCCCCTAGTAACTGCGGGACAATGCAGGTTCTCACCTTGCCTCGTGGCAGGCTTACCCCTGCAGCTACCCGTGGTTATGAGATTAATTCTGTAACGCATAGTAGATCAAGTGAAGCAATCAGGTTCTATACAAACTGAGCTTGCAATGTTATAGTAAAGAAAGGCTTTCTGAAATTCTAAGGATCCAATGCAGGTGTTACAGAAGATTATGGGAAATCCACCATCTAGATCTAGTGTATATGCCACACACAGGGGTTGCTATTATTACCCTAGCATTGGTTCAAGATAGCTGTACTAGACCCAATCACTGTGGTGGCAAAATGACAAAAAACTGTGCTCTAACTATGACTACAATTACTATAGGGGAAACACCTAGCTCCTTACTTGCAGATTTATAAGCAGAAAGACAGAGGAGACACAGGAAATAGAAAACAGGAACTCCAGACACTCCTGAGGTGTAGAATTTTATCTTTTCACTATGTTACACATATGGGCACAAAACTTTTTTTGTTTTCAGAATTATGACAAGCTCAGGCAAGTACAAGTGACTTTTCCAAAAGAGTTGGGTTAGGCAAAAGCAAGGCCTTCTCTAAAAAAAAGGACACGTGGATGACAGCATATGTTTCTCCTAATTCTGTATGTATCTTTCAGTATAAATGTTGCCTTCCCAAATGTGCAAGTTACCCATTCCATGTGCACTAATGCATCCCTGTTCAATTATGGATGTTGGGTTTCGAACTGTGTACTGATATCAAGCTGCATAGTTCTTGTCCTCTTTAGCATAGTGGCAGTGATTTTCAAAAAGAATAAAAAAATTTGATTTGTCCATCCACGACAGTTTTCCATTTTGCCTCCATTGATCTCAAATGAGATTGGATCTAGAGAAGATGTTGATGATTCTTGATTAGGATTATAAATTTGTCTATTTTCATGGTAGAGCTTTAACTTGCATTTTTGTATGTAGAATGGAACTGTCTTCACAGACAGTGGTTTTCATATGTATTCCTGAGCCCATGCAGTGATTACATTAAAACACATTTTTTTATTTAGGGTTATATGATTTACAAATCCTCCCATTCTTTTTTTATTAGCATTTTTCACAGTGTCCTTATTGGATAATCCTCGGATAATAGTATCGATGCAGATGATATCAGTAGTCATGTTTTTTTGTTGTTACAGATTAAAAAGAAAGTTTAAGTATTCCCACCACTTTATGATTTGGATATATATACACACTGTTGTAATCTGCATGCCCAACTGCCGTTCCAACTCTTTTTGAAACTGGGTTGTATATAATCTTACTGATTGGTTATTCCTGGGACTCCTAATTGTGTCATTGCAGGACATCCGTAGTAATGGTTTTGGTTATCACATATTTAAAACAACAGGTTATATTAGAGGAAAAGATTAGTAACTTGCTTGCATTGGCATGTTGACAGTTTTATGAGTTGAAGGACCCCACCACTTCATGATTTGGATATATGCAAGCAGAGTCAGACTGTGAGAAAATCCAGTGGGCCCCAGCCTAGGCCTGCTCCCTCAGCTGACATGCTGTGTGCATGTGCGCAGTGCTGCGTCTTGTGTGCATGCGCACACTACAGCATCTTTCCCGCGTGCACGCAGTACATCCTTCATGCATGCGCATAACACATCTTTCGCACATGCTCTGGCAACAGGAGTTAAGAGGTTGGGGGGCCTCCGGGAACTCCCAGGAGGACCCTTCGTTTTGCAGCCCCAGTGGGCCCCCAAGGCTCTAGTCCAACCCTGTATGCAAGTATCATTTTTTTATTTTTTAACCACAGTTCTTCTACCACGTCTTTCAAAAAGTCCGCCTTTCTCACTTCCTTTTATATTGCTATCACTTCTTTTTTTACCAGTGACATTCGTTATGTTTTGCAGTTGTAGAATCCATATTATTATTTAATTATTTTATTTTATAGCCATCTACATCCACATCAGTATTTATGTATGCATTACTAATTTTAGTACTTGTGAAAGGCTACACTTGGGTCTGGGTTGTTGAATTATTGCAAATGTTCGAAAACTAGTAGTAGATTTTCCTACAATTTATACACCTGGCAGTTTTAGTGTACCTTTCAACAATCCTGGGTCAGTCCATAATCAAATACTAAAAACTGCATAGATCTGCTTACCATCTGCTGTTTTTTTTAACTACAACCTACTTATACTTCCTAAAATAAGAAACCTGGTATGAAAGTTTCTTTCCACAAAATTCCCCCCAAGCTACTATAATTGACAAATGAACGCATATATTATGTCCTTAGTAATACTTTCCTATAGACCATTATCAAAAAAATGTTCCTAGCAAAACCATTCTTGATTATCTGCTACACATAGTAGATCTCACCGCCTCAGCAGCAGGAGCCTTTTAGGCAGTTAAAACCCAGGAAATTCAGGAGATTCACAAAGACTTTCACTCTGGAAAAAAAATATGTTCCTGATATTGAAAGTTCATACATTGAAAGAAAATAAGCAATATGCATTTTAAGAAACATTTTTGATTATTCTTAAAATATAATTATATTATATATTATTATATTATAATATATTCATATTATTTTTAATTATTTATATTCCTAAATTATTACAAAACATTAGATGGAGTCATAGTGAATCAGCACTTTAAGCAAATATACCAGCTGCTTCAGAAATAAAACATACTTTTTTTTTTTACTTTTTGTTTGCCAAGGACTTACCATGCCAGCAGCTCTCTTATAGTAAGAAATAATAAGTAGATGTGTCCATGATTTACCGCGTCGTCCTTAATTTATATGCAGTACAGTAGAAGAGGTTGACTGTTTAGTTTCAGTCAAGTCCCACAACTGTTTTTATGATAGAAGAGTAAACTCCAGGCACTAGTGAGAGCAGCACTGGTTTTTGTCTCAGAAACTGTTCCTGACAACCTCTTTACAGCTGAATCAACAGATAAAAGAACTAGTCACCCTGGCGGTGTATTCTTAGAAAAAAAATGATTCTTCCTACTAATTAGGCAATGTCTGTTTGTTTGAATGCCACTTATAAAGGGACTCTTTACAAAAATATTATAACATTATTTCCTTATCATTTTATTTTTTCAGACCGTCTTCCTTTAGAAAGCATACATCATTCTGAAAAGGTTAATGTGGCATTTTCTCCACCAGTGTTAATTTGCTGACGGAGAAAATGCCAAACTGTGGTGTTTCATAAGCAATGACAAGGACAGCATCCATCTACAGTATTGGTGTTTACATGGGGCACAAAAATAATAAACTGTACATTTTAGCACCAAAATCTGCTCCACGTGTGCACTGATGGCCAGACGCAATGCCTGTCAGTACAATGGCACTATGAATTCTGTTGTTCTTTACAAAGAAGTATTAGTGAAATATACTATAGAAGAATAATGAATATTAGACATAATATATGAGGTTTGCAGTCAGGCAATTTGTATTTCTCAGGAATACAGAACAAATGATGGCCCCATGTCAAAGATATTAAGCAAAAGATGTTACAATACCAGTTCAGAACTCTGTCTTTTGGATTGTGCACAGTACCACACATATTCACCATGGTACTCAGCCCAATGGCTTCCCATCTAAGATGGTAAGATGGATAGGCATAGCAGTGACACCCTACTTGTATGAAAAACATGGAGTACAGCCTTGATCAGTCACTTAAAATAAATGCTGTCTACCATTTGTCTCACCAGTTGCAGGGGCACCCTCTGTGAGTACAATCCGACGATATAATTATATAAAAATAACACACTCGCAGATATCATGCCTTGGCTGAGGTCTCCAATATACTTCAGTGGGCTAAGAACAAAATTTCAACTATGTTCAGAAGTGACCATCAGACCATCAACCAAAGTGGGCACTAAATCAGATGTGTTTGCTCACATTGTGGGGACACCCAGACATCAGTATGTTGGCTTTAAAGAACAACTTCAAAGTAAGCCTCCAAGCTACAGTGCTCCTTTAGCATGGGCATTACCTTACACATGGGATAGCATTTGGACATGCACACAGCATCTGCACTGGCAGGTAGGACCATTTTAGATTTAAAGGGAATTTAACCAGAAAATCCTTTGCTTGAAGGTCTGTACAGTTAGTGCATTAAGCCAAACTCTGCAGTTGTATCAAGATATGATATTTTTCTGCTTTAATGTCAAGTCTCATTCAATTCATTTGTCCCTTCTTTTTCACTCACTCTACAGCTCTACACACATCTACATAACATCCTTTGTCCTTGGAAAATGAGGAATCCAGGTGAAGCATCTGCTTTATCTGTCCTCCCACCACTGGTAAATACTTAACCAAAACATCTGTCCTGACAATGCGGATTTGTGAGAAGGATTTTATGAAAAGTCCAAAATACTTTTTAAATTCGGCGGCTAACAGTGGTTTATATGAAACTGTGAAGCTGCTCAAAGTAGGTCCCTGCAGGTGCACACATCTAGACGTTCAGTGTGCGCCATGGTGTTCACTTCTGCATGCGATGTTGCTTGTTTACACTTGCGTACTGCCTATTAATGGACACCTGCTTTTTAGTGACATTGCTAAGTGATCTTCAACTACTCTGGACACTAAGAGGCACATCAAAGATGGAATTTCGAATTCATGTGAGTTTTTAAAAACTCCCCTAAACACCCATAAATTAAAAATTCGACCAATCGAAATGTGTTATTATAATCTAATTTTTAAAACTCAGATGAACTGAAACGACCCAAAAATTCAGATCGGATTCGATCAAACTCGATTCGAGTTTTTTCTCTGAAAAAATCCTGAATGGCAAGAAGGCTGCAAACAGCTCCAAATTGATCCCAAATTCTTAAAAGGCGAGAGTATGATAAATCACAAAAAGCTTATTACATTTTTTTAACCTCTAGTCGAATTTGAATAACTCCCTAGTCGAATTTGACAGTTTTGACCATCAAATAAAATAAAAAATTTGACTTTTTCAATTCAACCATTAATAAATGTGCCCCTAATTGTTCCCACTAATTTTCTGATTCTGAACTTCAGCTGCCTGACCTGAACCAGGGCTGTTTCCTGATTTTTGACCACTTCTTCTTGGCCTGTCTGACCTTGCTTCTTGAATTGTTTGGCACTCACACATCTACTTCTCTATTCACAGTCCAGGAGTTGGTGTTGTGGAATTTGAACATGCTGCTTTGTCATATGATCTATAAGTACATGACAGCAAAGCTCTATAAAGAACTGAAGGCTGGGTGGACTGATTGGACGTCAACTATACAGTAGTGCAAGGGTGCATTGTGTGCCTTTAATTGATTTGGTTTAACGAGTAATTCACTGCATGAAAAAGTGTGGCAGTGCATCTGTCTAACCCCTATTGTCTCGAACTGTGGATGCTGTGGTTCAGTTAATTCTACAGTAGTCAGTATGCACCCTGGTTTGAAAATGATATATTTAGTTTCAATGTTTTTTATTGAAGATTTTCAATGATTTAAACTCACATATCAACCATTATAACAGGAAAACAATCACATCTGCATGTTATGTTTTAAGAATCACTTATTACTTTTATACTTTACAGCCACAAGTGTTGGTGGGGTTATTAATATACAAGAACCAGAAAAAAAAGGGGGGGAAGGGAGGAAATTAAAAAAGGAAAGGAAATAATGGGAGGGACGGAGAGAGAGAGAGAACATGCTGCCAAAATGCAGCACTAAGTACGCACAAATATATTACGTATTAAAAACAATTATAAAGGTCAGGTACCTAATAATTATAAGGATTGTCCCAAAACTCAGAACTAACACCAAGGTCCCGGTCTTAGCTCACCCTTCTTCCTATAACTGACACCTTTTGCTTCAGGAGGAGCTCTCTGCTACTTGGATGCCTCCAGGTCTTATAGTGAGAGGATCAAGGGGAGAGTTCTGGGCAGGCAAGGGAACCAAACGTGGTCGAAGGACAGGCAGCAAGGATTTAGTCAGCACTCATACCTTCTAATTGCTTTTTTTGTCTGATGCAAGTCCCACATTTTCCACCTCCAACTGATTTCCAGAATTTCAGATAATAGACAGCACCAATCACAGATGTCTTTTCTTAAAACGTCTGTATTAAGACATGGGCTATGACCCAGATAATCAACAACGTTTCAGACTGGCATCGGTCTTTTGTCAAGCTTGGTCTGAAATGTTGCTGATAGTCTGGGTCATAGCCCATGTCTTAATAAAGGTGTTTTAAGAAAAGACATCTGCGATTGGTGCTGTCTATGATCTGAGATACTAATCAGGCAGCACAGTACAGAATCAGGGGTCGAGAGTGTAGTCAGGGTCACAGGCTGGGTCAAAAGTATAGCGGTACAGAAACAGGATACAAAAGTGTGGTCAATAAATGGACAAAGATCAGGAGAGGCAGCCAACTAGAATTGCTTAGGAACAAGCAAGACAATTAGAAAAACACACCCTGGACCTATGGAGATAGACCAACGTTGGGCAGTGAATGTTTGGAAGAGTGCCCATTAAATATTTGAAATTCAAGCCAAACGACATGACGTCACGTGCAAAAACTCGGAAGTGCGTGGCCACACGCCAAAACCCAGAAGAAAGCGTCAAAGGAGAACAGTGTGCAGAAGAGGAGGTAACTGTTGTCCCCGCAGTGAGAACATCAGGCATCCCTGCACCCCACTAGACCACCAAATACTCTCACAAAACTGTCAAATCCACATGGATGGCTATACTGGATCCACAGGTCCCTAATATTTGTATATTGTTTGTTTATCAAGAAGTATACTAGTATGTTTCCCATAATTAAAACTTTATCTATTCTTGCCTCAATTTCTGGGAAAGATAAATAAGAGGTAAGCCAGGGATTTGCAATAACTTGCTTAGTAGCAATAAAAATGTATGTAATTAATGTGCATGGTACATCTATAGTCTTATTTTAGAGGGCTTCCTCTGGACATTTGGGTATATTAACCTATAAAACTGTATCAATTAAATGATAAACCCTAATCCATAAGCGTTGTGCTTTGTCACAGTACCAAAGTCTATGTGTCACTGTACCTGGGGTGGCAAATCTGAAAATTATATGTGTAATTTTTCTGATCTGCAAAATCACTGGAGTCATTATTGATATATTGTTTTATGGGCTTGCTATAAGCAAGACATTTCTTGCGTACAATATTAGCCATTCAGCTGACTCAGCATATGCTCAGGTTCATATTATAACAAATGATGAGGCAATACATAGCAAGCAGTCTATGGAGGAACACAGGTCAATTGTAGGACAGTGCTGTAGCTCAAGTGGCAGATCCATTAAGAGATTGATTGCATATTTCTCAAGAAACACAGCTTTCATTCAGATTTATAGTTTGCTTATAACAGCAAGATATTTTGTTCTTTGGTTTTGTTGCCCTTATTTGAATCATATTTGTGATAAGATATGTAATTATTGGATAATGCAGGGTTTTAGGGTCTATGCCATTTAAATATATTTGCTTTTGCTTTTCAAGTCACACTTGCTACTTGTCTGTCATACCATAGGTTAGCTTTATATAACTGTATGTGACAAAAATATACTTTTTTTACCACAATTTAAAGGAACAGTAACATCAAAAAAAAATTTTTTTTAATTCGTTAGTATACAACGAAAAATAAACACCCAAACAAATGAAACTTTTAAATAGCAAAGCCTTTATTAAAAAAATAACTTACAGAAACTCCACTTCCTGTCCACTTCAAGAAAGGCGAAAAGGCGACCATCCATGCTGCAATGATTTCTCCTCCCTGGCTATTGACTGACAGGCATCTCCTTCATCTTCCAGCAGCAGAGTCTCTGAAGTTCCTTTCAGCTCTCCTCTCCTGCAATTTCCCAGCTACGTTTTTGGAATTCGATGAAACAAAGAACCAAGTCCTGCAAACCTGAGCAAAGCATTATTACTCCTCGGTGTGACGCTGGCTGGACTGGATTCGGAACAGTAATCCTCTGTTTAGGTTACCCCGCAGGCTGGTAAACCAACAGCGACTCCGAACCCAGTCCAGATAGCGTCACAGTGAGGAGTAATAATGCTTTGCTCAGGTTTGCAGGACTTGGTTCTTTGTTTCATCAACTTCCAAAAACGTAGCTGGGAAATTGCAGTTAATAGTGCTGCTCCAGTAGACTTCTGCACTGAAATCCATTACTCAAAAGAGCAAACAGATTTATTTATATAATCAGTTTTGAAATCTGACATGTGATCTGGTCATGTGGCCTGTGCTAGCACTATAGAAGGGAACTGCTTTCTGGAAGGCTGTTGTTTTTCCTTCTCAATGTAACTGAATGGAAGCAGTGGGACGTGGGTTTTTACTACTGAGTACTGTTCTTAGATTTACCAGGCAGATATTATTTTGTGTTAGGGAGCTGTTATCTGGTTACATTCCCATTGTTCTGTTGTTAGGCTGGGGGGGAAGGGGAGGGGTGATATCACTCTTGCAGTATAGCAGTAAAGAGTAATTGAAGTTTATCAGAGCACAAGTCACATGACTTGGGGCCGCTGGGAAGTTGACAATATGTCTAGCCCCAGATTTCAAAATGAAATAAGAAAATCTTTTTGTTCTTTTGAGAAATTGATTTCAGTGCAGAATTCTGCTGGAGCAGCACTATTAACTGATGCATTTTGAATAAAAAAAAAATTTTCCCATGACAGGATCCCTTAAACTCTCACAAGAGGTATTATGGGTGGAGACATACAAATCACTCCTTTATGTTCCTGTGGCCAACTATGCACCCAGAACCTCTGGTTTTACAGCACAGATACAGCCTATGAGTTCACAGCCATATATCCAAACTTGCAGACAACAGTGGCGTAACTACCAGGGGAGCAGGGGGTGCAATTGCACCAGGGCCCGCTCCATCTCGGGGCGCACCAGAGAAGCTAGGAGAACTCCAATGTGCAATTCATAGGGAGAGAGCCCAATAGGGGGGCCGGGTGCCAATCCTGCACCAGGGCCCACCAGCGAGTAGTTACGCCACTGGCAGACAACCTGTGTCAATTGTGTTTGATCTCAAATCGGAGCCGCTAATCCCATGTAAACAAACAAATACTCTTTAAAGCTACAACTTTATTGTTACTTTACGCTTCATTTACTCTTTAATTTTAGGCCCTCTCCTATTCATCTTCCAGTCTCTTATTCAGATCAATGCATGGTTGATTTTGGACCCTAATTTGGGGTACTACTTAATACTCAAAATTAATTAAAAGGTGAACAACCCCCTTAATGATTATAGGCCCTGTTTATGAAAACTTTTATTTTGATCTTGTTACATTCTATTAGGGGCATATTTACAAAAGTCTGAATTTTCTCCTTGTCTAACCTTCACCTCAATTCACCAGGTGTATTTTCACAACACATCTCATATTTACGAAAAATAGTAAGTTCACTGTTTCAAAAGAAATATGGTGAATTTTCTTCTGGTGTAAATCGGCTGGATTATCCATAGGGCATCCTAGGCACTTGATTAGGGCCCATCTGGTTTTTGGGGCCTGGTCCATTGGATGACCCTGCAAATCCAGAACCTAGTTGACACACCATCCAGTCACAGAGCCGAATAGGAGTTGCTGCATAATCCAGCTTTCTGATTGTAGTCTGTACAGCTTTTTCATTCCTTGACACAGCCTCCTAGTTCCTACAATAGCAGCCTCACAGCACACACTCCTGGCCTCTGACCCCATATGTCAGAAGCAGGGAGAGAGAAATGCAACAGCTCTCCTCACATTTAAAACAGATAGCAGCAAGACTAGTTTGGGAGGAGAAGGCAACAGAAGAGAGAATATGAGTGCAGAGGTAAAAGCAAAAAATGAAAAACCTATCTGTGGGGCTGTGTGGAGAAGGTATCATTAATAAAAGTAAAATGAAGGTTGATGGGGTACAAAAGGAGACAGAAAGTAAAAAGCTTGTCTTAATCAGAAACAAGTAAGTTATTTAGAAAAGTGAGTGTGTGATAAAATGGCAAAAACATCCTGCTATTAGTTCTGAGGTGTTTATACATGAAATTGCCGTTGTGTCACCCTGCTATGAGTTCTGGGGGTACTTGTACATGAAATAATCTAGGTACCATCCTGCTATGCGTTCTGGGGTTATTTGTATGTGAAATAATCCTTGTGCCATCCTGCTATAAATTCCGGGGGGGAATTAGTACACAAAATACTCTCTGTGCCATCCTGATATGAGTTCTGGGGTATTTGTACACAAAATAATCCCTGTGCCATCCTGCTATGTATTCTGGTGATATTTTTACACTAAATAATCCATGTGCCATCCTGCTATGACTTCTGAGGGTATTTGTACATGAAATAATCCCTGTGCCGTTCTGCTTTGAGTTCTGGGGGTATTTGTACATGAAATAATCTCTGTGTTTTGTGTGTAGCCTATATCTGCATAGAAGATATGAACAGCAATTGTAACTTGATTTCCTTTTATTACTCTGTTTGAAAATACAAATAAAATCATTTATAAGAAATCATCTCTGTGTCATTCTGCTATGAGTTCTGGGGGTAGTTATACATGAAATATTCTCTTTAGCATTCTACTATGATCAGGTGGGTACTTACAAACGTTTCAATAAAGCTTTAGCATATCAAAAATGTTGTGGTCGTGGATACCTGAAGTAGCGATTAAGGCTGTAAGAAGCGTAATTGCGCAGATAGCGTAAAACCTCTTTAATAAAAAATATATATAAAACCAATCAGTTAAACTCACATTTCAGTAGTTAAAATCGGGCATATAAATGTTATCTCCATCAAAGTCCCGGGTGCCGTGTATGTTCTGTGGCGCTATCGGCTCCGACCCGCGTTGCCTGTAACCCACGCTGGCTCCCTCCTTCTGGCTCCCCACGCTTCTTACATTTTTGATATGCTAAAGCTTTATTGAAACATTTGTAAGTACCCACCTGATCATTCACTCAGCGGTGATTTATTTGAGAGCTAAACACACCAGTTTGGGAGTGGGTACCTAGAGTGTGGAACTACAACAATTAACTGAAAATACTGCACTATATTTCCTTCCTTTTTTCCCATTTTTTCCTTTGGCTGCATATCTTTTCCGAGCTTTTATTAGCGCTGACCCTGTGAGTTTGGACTTTTGTTAAAAAAAAATTTTCTCGAGGAGAAACGAGAAGTGCTGGGCCAGATCCTTAGAAGGAAAAGAAAAAGGGACTTAGGTCAAAAATGTATCTGTTTTATTCTACTATGAGTTATGCGGTATTTATACATGAAATTGCCTTTGTGCCATCCTGCTATGAGTTCTGGAGGTATTTATAAATTAAATAATCCCTGTGCCACTCTGCTATGAAAACTGGGGTATTTAAATATGAAATAATCCCTGTGCCATTCTGCTATGAGTTCTTAGGGTATTTATACATAAAATAATCTCTGTGCCATGATGCTATGAGTTCTGGGGTATTTGGACATGAAATAATCCCTGTGACATTCTGCTATTAGTTCTGAGCTATTTATACATGAAATAATCCCTGTGCCAACCTGCTATGAGTCCTGGGGTATTTATACATAAAATAGTTTCTGTGCCATTCTGTTGTGCATTTTGGGGTATTTATACATGAAATAGTCTATCTGTCATTCTGCTATGAGTTCTGGAGTATTTTTACACATAAATATGACATGAAATAATCCCTGTGCCAACCTGCTATGAGTCCTGGGGTATTTATACATGAAATTATATCTGTGTCATCCTGCTATGAGTTCTGTTGTTTATTATACATGAAATAATTTCTGTGCCAGCCTGCTATGAGTTCTGGGGATATTTTACATGGAATTGCCACTGCATTTATCTTCAGTGTATTATGGGTATTCCAAATGAAATACCCCTGCGTGCATCAGTCACTTTACCTGAAAATTCTGTAATTTGTGCTTTAGTAAAAATGGTGGAGGGCCCCAAAAGCATTACCCTGCCTAGGGCTCCATCTGGTCTTAATCAGGTTCTGGCATAATCTGTAAAAATTCTCCAGTCTAGTTTTTCTGTTGCAATTATGGTGGGGAAATTCTCTAGAAAATGTTTGCAAGAAATTACATAGGAGGTGATAGATAATGAGATTCAAAAGTGGCTGCTCTAACTTTGTAATGGTCTTTTACCAGCCTAAAGATATTTCTCTTAGTAAAAAGTTGTTCTTGTGCTGCCTTGAGTGTGTCCTATTCCTTCTTTTAATAAGTTGCCAATGTTGAGTGGAATTTTCATTTTTAAAAAGACTCATAATATGATTAATCCTGAATCCCTTTCTGATAACTTTGTCAAAATTTAAAAATGGTGCGCCCCTAGGCTGCTTGCCCCTCATCCCCACTCACACACTACTCCCTGTATGACCACCCCGACCAGATCACACACATCCATGTTTGCACAGCCCCATCATACCTCCCTCACTATATCTGCTGCTGCTGCTACTGCAGTTTTCCTGATTTCCAGCACAGAGGACTGGGCTGGTGGGAGATTCAAACAACTGTTAAAATCCCCTGCCAAATCCCCAGTATAGATGTGGCCAGTGGATGGCATGACACTAGGGTTGCCACCTTTTCTTGAAAAAAATACCGGCCTTCCTATATATTTATCTTTTTTTCCTATTAATAACATTGGGCTCAACCATCAAAAATACCGGCCAGGTGGCAACCCTACATGACACACCAGACCTGGGCTCCTGTGGCCTACTGTCAAATTCATGCTTGGGTGTATGTGAATTATCTACTGTTTTTTCCCTTCTCAGCTAGTGGCTTACACCATGAGTTCTCACACTGTGCAGGGACTTATGGCCTGTGATAAAATCAGGTTACTTTCTCAGTAGTTATGAGAAGTAAATGTATAGCTATGTAGCTACATAATTATTTCCTCATTGGAATAATGTTTCTGTCCAGTTTTTGTCTATATGGAATTCCCCTGCTTTTTAAAATGTTCTGTCTTTCTATTCAAAGGTTCTGCAATTGGAGTTCTTCTGTTGCTTCTGTGTATGTTTCACTTTTCTTGGGGTTATCTTAGAATGTTACTTATTGTCATTCAGGTTTCATTGTTAATAGCACTCCCATTTTGTGGGTGTTATCTTATTTGGTGAGAGTGCTGACATGAAGTTAGAAGAGTAGGTAAAAAGAGTATTATATTATACTAACAGTGAATTTAATTTCCTGCAACTCCATGTCAGTAGATTCCACTAGGCTCCACATTGAGGGTAGGGTTAAGTTTTTAAAACTTTGGGTAGAATCTTTATGATGGGTGCAGTGGGGCAGGGCTATACATCTCTTTTTTACCACAAAACTGAATGCTGTTATTATATAACTGTATGAAGCTACTTATTCTACATTATATTATATATATGGCTACATATTTTTAGCTCTAGTAGTTGCTGTTCCTAAGTGTGTGGGGGAAAGTGGTCACAGAAAGCTTAAGGTGGAGTGAAACAGGTCAACACCAAAATCCTACAGTTTAGCAACAGTCTAGTCCAGGGAGCCCCGGACTTTCTACAATATTTTAAAACTTTGTATATTTTATTAATGCGGTAATTGATGTGGTCAGATTATTATATAAAATAAAAACCTTTTTTTAAAATTTAGATGTGTGGGGTGTGTAATTTGTAAAGGCTGTTTGATCATACACTGCCACATCCACTGTACTATTGGTAAGTTTAACCAAAAGCACAAACTAAATTATTAAGCTTTCTGCCTATAAAAAGATATAATAGACTTGGTCTGAAATGATAAAAAAATTATGATCGAGTAAATGTGGTATACAAATGTACCCCCAACAGCATCAGGGCTGGATTTCAGCAGTGGACTCCCCTAAGTCCTAGTGCCTGCAGCCTGCACCACTCTATCCAGGCTGCTGCATGTTCCCAGTGCACCTCAGTAAGTGGCTACTTGCCACCCTAGACCCGGGCCTTTGTGGCCTCGCCACAAATCCAGGCCTGAACAACATCACTACACAACACAATAGTTTGTGCAGTTTTTCCACTAAGTTCACAGAGCCACTAAGCAAAATGTTTTAGTGCCCAGGGCATAACTAATTAAATGGCACAGCAAACAATGGCATGCTATATAGAACCTGCAGTATTTAGGGCAGCCATTATAAATGTCCCTTTCAGGTAGAAGGGCACATTCAGTGGTGGATTTGTAATAACCCCCTCTCCAAGCAGGTAGGCCCAGGTGACTATTACACAGGTATTCCCAACCTCGAGTGGACCCCAGAGGGTGACGCCCCCCACCATAGGTCCATTTCCCATAATTCCATGTCCCACTGACCTTGTCTAGAGGCTCCATACAAGAAATACAGTTGGGGATTTCCCCATCTGATTTGGGAACAATGCAACTCACCAAAGATGCAGGTCTTAAGGTGGCCATAGACGGTTTCCAAAGATGTTTCCAAGAAAGATTGTTTGTTTCAATACACACATGTAGAACTGAATTGTCAGATAAACAGATAGAAACAATAGAATTCTACCTGTGTTCGGGCACCCAATCAAAATTTTCCATTCAGCCCGATCGACCAGCCGATATCCAAGTCTTCTGCCAGTATTGGTCCCACCATACATGCACCGAATTATTGTACAAAAAATAGTTTCGTAAGATTTTATCTGAGCTTCTATGAACACCTTTAGTGGAGTAAACATCTGATCCTGTGGTCCTGAAAAGTATTTGAAACTATCTAAAGATATAGAATCTGCTGATGAGGTACAGATGTATTCATTCAAAGAGCTAAATGCTCTGGTAGTTGATGCCATATTCCAAGTATTTAATGTGATATTTTTTCACTGCACACCCGGATTTTTACTCACTTTCACTGCTCCAGTGGTGCTGGTAATCCTGATGAAGGGAGGTTGTACCCCCCGAAACATTGAGATTGGTGGCTAAATAAAGGAAAAGGGGTTTTCCCCCACTGCAGAAAAATAAGTGTGTGCGGATCCATGATTTGGAATTGCTATCTTCCAAGTATTACCTGGCTACTTTTCTAAGCCAAAAGGACTGTGTTTTCTGCAGCTATGGAACTAAGAATCTGTTGGACCTAATCCCAGGGTGCATTGGCCTGATTTGTTCTTCTACATTTTCTTAATTTAATTTGCTGCTCTAACCCTTTCTAACCAGCAAACAATCCACTAGTAATGAGAAAGCCTCCAGTCCCTCTTCTATGCAACCTTCTCCATATCTGCTCTGTAGCACCTATGGACACACCTGGCATTGCAGACAAATTTATTTTCCATAATTACATAAACTAAAACATTGTGTTACTTAAAATGTTATTTTTACAAATGCTAACCAACATAACAAGATGAGTATTGTGTTCTCTTAAACAGGAGAACTAAACCCTAAAAATGAATAGGGCTAAAAATGCCATGTTTTATATACTGAACTTATTGCACCAGCCTAAAGTTTCAGCTTGTCAATAGCAGCAATGATCCAGGACTTCAAACTTGTCACAGGGGGTCACCATCTTGGAAAGTTTCTGTGACACTCACATGCTCAGTGGGCTCTGATCAGCTGTTGAGAAGCTAAGCTTAGGGGCTGTTACAAATTATCAAGCAGAAAATGAGGTTTGTAAATAACATAATCTGATGCTACAGGGCTGATTATTAAATTCTAATGCTATTTGCACTGTTTTTTGTACTGCCATGTAGTCATCATCTGTCTTAATTACTAATCAGCCTTATAGTGTGACATTTCTATTCTATGTACTGTATATTGTGAGTGGGTCCCTAAGCTCAGTAAGTGACAGCAGCACAGAGCATGTGAATCAGTGAACCAGCAGAAAAGAAGATTGGGAGCTACTGGAGCATCTTTGGAGACACAGATCTTTACTGCTATAGGGCTTTTCCTTGGGCTGGTACAGAAACACAAAACATAATGTACAACATTTCTAGCTGCGTCTTTAGTTTAACTTTCCTTGTCCTTTAAGATCTGAGTTGGGACTTGTTTCCAGATCTCACAGTTCTAGTTCAGTGCAGTGTTTAAGCTAATTCCATTACATGTTTATTCAACCTTTTTTGATGCTTCTTTCTTTTGTTCTGTAGACTAGCAAGTAGGAGGAAAGGCTGACTCTGTGCTATATATGCAAGTCAGCCTCCACACAGTTTCCAGATAAATTGTACTTCCAAGATACTGTTTTTATGCCAAATTGATATATATGTATTTTTGGATGCACTGCCAGTTTATGTCATTGCAGTGGCTATATTGTCTAAAGCATGTTTATTTTAACATAAGTTATGCTTACATAACAGAAAAACTCTCCATGTGAATAGATACATAGATAAATTGGCAGAATTGCTGCTTTATAAATTGCAATAGCACAATACAATTATAATAATATAATGATGCACTAAAATCAACTAAAAATAAAGTTACATTTTTGCAAGCTCTACATTTACCAAAAGCAAGAGAACCCATTATTAGTTATGTGAAGCCATTTTGCTACCACTTATTACTCTTCTGCAGCAGATGACTGCTGCTTTATTTCTGCTGTGGGTTTACTTTATTTTATATGTACTCACTGATATGTCTCCATTCACTCTGCCCAAGAAGAATAAGTGTTTAAACAAGGAAACTAATTGTTGACTGCAAAAAATAGTCTGTGTTTAACAAGTAAGTAATTCCCTTGATACCATTTTGTAGAAGATATAGGTGTAATTAGATACTGTATGCTATTCCTGAACATATCCTGGCAAATCTCCATTTCTTAAGCAAGAAAATCACAACTGTTCCTGGAATTGGCATTAAGAACTAGTTAAATGGAGATAAAGAAGCACCCATAAGCTTATTGGGATTGTGAATTTCATTTTTTTTAAATTCTCAAAACAGAGCATTTCATCTGATGAAAATAATTAGGCAGGGTTTCACTATATATATATATATAT
>CM044440.1:49163733-49176080 GCA_024363595.1 Xenopus borealis
TTTATAGTTTTTTAATTATTTGCCTTCTTCTTCTAAATCTTTCCAGCTTTCAAATGAGGGTCACTGACCCCATCTAGAAAACAAATGCTCTGTGAAATTACAAAGGTATTGTGGTTGCTACTTTTTGTTACGCATCTTTCTATTAAGGCCTCTCCCATTCATATTCCAGCCTCTTATTCAAATCAGTGCATGGTTGCTAGGGTAATTTGGACCTTAGCAAACTAGAGAGCTGCCGAATACAAAGCAAAATAACTCAAAAAATACTAAAAAATTAAAATCAATTGCAAGTTGCCTTAGAGTATCACTCTCTACACCATACTAAAAGGCAAACAACCCCTTTAAATTATTTGGTACTTTGTCCATATTACAATATTTTTTTAAATGTTTATTTCTGATGGTAGCCCTCATGGAAGCTGTTGCATATGTAAATTTAGAGAAGCATGTCTTTTTATTACCACCTATAAATTGTGACTAAAGCAAATGTATGTGACACAACATTGACTTTTACACATTATGGGGCAGATTTATCAAGGGTTGAATTTTGAGGGTTAAAACCCCTCGAATTCTACCCTCGAAATTTTCACTGAGCAAAATCCGACAAAATCGAATATCGAATTCGTAGGATTTTACCAATATTAGATATATCGAACAATTGAATAGCGATCATCCGATTTCATGAAAAAAATGTACGAATCCTAGGATTTTTTGAGAAATCTGATAATTTCTATTCCATAAAAAAAACTTCAGAAAAAGCCTATAGCGAACTAGGCAATCAAAGTTTTTTTTTTTAAAGGGCAAGTACTCCGACCATCGAATGGTCGAATGGTTGAACGATTTTCTTATTCGAATCGTTCGATTTATTCGAATCATTTGATTCGATCGAATGATTCACTCGAATCATTCGATTCAATCAAATTTAGCCGATTCGATGGTCTAGGTAACCTAAAATTTATTTGAAACTTCAAATTTTTTCCTTTCGAATCCTTCACCCGAGCTTAGTAAATCTGCCTCTATATATTGCGTTTAAATTGTAAGTGTATTGTTGCAAATGTAATGTGCCAAAATCTTGCTGGCTTAAATTATCTGTGAGAAATATGTTTAAACAATTATGTATGTATGATATTAGCATGGAGGAGATAATGTAGATAATGAGATGCAAAAGTACTGTAGCTGCCCAATCTTTATAAAGGTAGGTTGCCAGACTGAACCTGGCGAAATATCTCTTGATGGAAATTCACACTTGTGCTCTTGATAAACAGGTAAATATTCACATACTAGCAAATGTCCATATACCGAAAAGAGATGATCACCACAATATTTGCCAGTGCAAAGTTAATTGGCCCAAACTTGCTCTGCTTTGAGTAGGTGATGTTGTGGCAAATATATATATAAATATATATATATATATATATATATATATACTCCAAATTTTAACATTTGCCATTAGCAAATTGATTCTCTGATAGAATAGTTTTAGGGCTCTTACACATTGGCGTTTTTACCTGTTCTCCCCTGCGTTCTGTTTTGTTCCATTCAACCGCAGGGGAGCGCAGTAGTAGACGCACTTGATTCTTTGGAATGGGACTGTACTCACACAGACGCATGAAGGCACCAAATGCAGGTTGAGATGCAATATGCTGCATTTTACCTGCGTTCTGCATTTACACGCATCTGTATGAGTACAGTCCATTCAAAAGGATCAAGTGTATCTACTCCTGTGGCTGAACGGAATAAAACGGAACGCAGGGGAGCGCAGGTAAAAAAAAAAGACCATGTGTAAGAGCCATTTTAAATTTCCTGCTTCATTAAGAAAAAAGTTATGGCTCAGATTTATCAGATGTGAACAGGTAATCCTGCAGGTGTCATGTGTCTGAATTTGTCCAAAAGTTTTCAGTGTTTAACAATCATGTGCCTGTTGCCCAAAGAAACCCAGTCCCTTGTCTAGTTTAACTTTAACAAATACATCTTCAAGTTATTTCTTTTCAAATGAAAATATTTACATACAAAAATAAGTGCTCTCCTGGCAAATGCATCGCTCCTGATGGATTTCCTTCTCTTTATTACTAAACCTTTAAGAAGCAGCTGATTCCACATTTAGTTAATGAATTGAATTACTTACTTTAAGGTAATCAATTAAGTGCTCAGTCTCTTGAAAGATACATCTCATTAATATTAAAGGCAGAAAAAGATTGCCTAGATCTCAGCAGTTACTTACAATTTCACAATTTGTGATATTATTTACCTGTTAGGTAAAATCATCCCAAGTAGGTTACAGACTCGGGTGTTTTTTTTTTAACAGGGAGAGAGACAGGGATATATATATATATATATATATATATATATATATATATATATATATAAAAGCTTAACTTACAGAAAATAAATATTTCTGAAATGAACTCCTAGTTCAAAGGTAATTCAGGGGCTGGTAGGATTGAACAGGCACATTTTTTTTGGATCAGCATTGAGCTTCGTGTCATTTCTTAACCTCAGTTAATGATGCAATCAGATTTTATACTGATGATTTTATCTTGAATCACTGGACCTAAAGTATCTCTTATTACCTGAAGCAAGAATTTGCTGAGGCATGGCTCTCTCATTTATTTCAAAATGAATTCCACCAAATCTTTAACTCCTTTATCAGCTATTGTTTTTCATATGTATTCAGTATGTTCACTGTATGTACCCTTTATTGTACAGTGTAGTGATATATAATATAAATAATAGTACAATTTCAATACTTCTGTCTCGTTCAGATGGTACGTTAACACTTACCTCAGACACCTACCTTGGACTGACCCACTTTACAGTAGAATATGTTTTTAAGATCTCCCTGCTGAAGTAATATTCATGATAATGCCATACCTCATGGGGTTATTTTTGCTAAGGATACTTAATCGTGCAAAAGAATAAAGTTCCGTGCGTTTTTACTAATGGTACAAAGCTATGCAGGCCATTTTAGGGCACGGATATGTAAACCTTGCAAGGGGATCTGGACAAACTGGGAGGCATGGTACATGAGTTTTACTGATAAATGCCAGTTAGGGATTTTAAAATATGCAACCACTTATACCCTTGAAAGGACTAGATTAGGCAGAGAAGAACCTGGATGACCTGTTGGATAATAAATTAGCTGTAGCAAGCAATGTGAGGCAGCATCAGGAAGGGCCAGCAAGATATTGTCCTGTATTAAAAGGGTTATAGATTTGATGGAAACCAAATCAGGGCTATAAGCCTGTAATCAACGCTCTCCAACAGCAGGGTGTGACATTTCACCTATCAAACTAAATTCTAAAATAAACATTTTCAAATTACACAACAGGTGCTCTTTTGTAACCTGTCTAGGCCAGGGCTGTATTCACGTTCGGTGCCAGGGTCAGACTAGGGGGACTGGGGCCTTTCTGGGCTGCAGTCCCAGGGCCCCCCTCCAGCCTTCCTTGCTGAGAGCACAGAGCTGTGCCCATGTGTACACATGCACGCTGATGCGATGCAATGTAATGTTTTTGACGCGACCCCCGACAAAGGAAGGTCGCAGCACAAAGACGTTTGTGGGTGCGGATCTGGGCTGGCGGGGCCCACATGAGCCTGGGGCCCAACGGGTTTTTTCCCGGTGTCCCACCGGCCCAGTCTAACCGTGTTCAGTGCTGTCCTATGAACTGAACCTCAGCTTGTTCCCTCCTCTCAGTAACCAGCGCATGTACAGGACACTCCTTCCCCCTCAACTCTGCCTCCATGTTATAATAGAAAGGGTTTTTATATTTCTTGAACCAAACTGGAAAGAAATCTAAAATTAAATATAGTCCCAATCTACTAGCACTTACCCACTCATGTGTGTATTCATCGTTACACAGGCATCGGGAGCACATATTTTTAGATAGTATCATGGTTAATGTCGCCTCTAGTGTGTGCGCTCGAACCCAATCACACAAATTTTGAGGCCAGAGCACACATCAAATTGTGGTGCATGCAAAGAGTTTTGTGTGAAAAAACTACATTTTGTATCAATTCTCTTTTTAAAAAAACGTGCACACAAGTTTAATATGTGGGCACAAAGCATTTTTTGTTTTTCCGCACACCCAAAAGGAAATAGATGCAACATAAAAGGGTTATCAAAGGTCAGATTTTAGAGTAATGTGAATTTTATTTAAACTCTAATAAATTTGATTATTTACAATTCAAATGGTATGTTATTTATGAAAAAAATTTGATAGTCCTGACCCAAAAACTCAAATCTTATTGAGTTTTCCGCCAAAATAAACCTCGACTTTTGCGTGTTGCGTGGCAATATTTTTTATCTCCTGTTGGAGAGGAGGAAACTTGCCAAAATTTGGTTCATCACTACTATTAACATCTTCAAATAGTTCACGGGACCTCTGCCATTGACTTCTACATGAATTTGGCAGGTTTTAGGTGGAGAATAGTTGAATTAGAACGGTTTCCGGTGTTGATTGTGATAAATCTCACATTCAAATTTAAATTTCCGTTGGTGATTTTAAATTCTAAATTTGTGAAATTTCTTTTTAGAAAATTCAAATTCGAATGCACCATTTGAACCTTAATAAATCTGCCCGTAATTGCGGCTATAGAGGTAACTGACCCTGAAGACCAGGCCCCCGTGTTCCCAGTGTTCTGTTTCCTCTATAGTTACACTGCTGGTGTCAGGTATAATTTCTTACAAGAATTAGCAATAAACAGTAACAATAAAGCAGCCCAGCCCTATTAAATTAGCTTGTGATGCTAAACTCGCTCATTATGCAAATGCTTGTGACAGGAGTAGCTGACATGTCCCCTCGTTACATGCATGTTCATGTGTTATGCTATATGTACGAAGCAAGACTACGGTTGCTAAACATGAGCAAACATTGCATACGCGGTGCTAATGAAACAACTGCTTCCAGTAAGTGTTATGGAAGCTTACAAGCTGTCTTGTGTTTCAGATTTATGGCTACAAATGTTAAAAATATGTAATATAATAAACAGTGAAAGTCTTGCTGTAGAAGCAGTTACATTTTTTTTGTACGAATGTTTCTCTGAAATCCCCATAAAGCTGCCTCATTTGAGAGATTCCCAGCTGCTAATTCAGACAAAAGATTGTACTGTGTTGTCTGCGGGGGGGTTTTTTTCTTCTAATTTTCCTGATAACTGCAAAGTCATATAGAGCATTGGCTCTGCTTCTCTTCCACGGCTCTGTGTAGCTGCACTGACAAGCATAGCTTTATCCCGAGTGCAGCTACACAGGGTAAAAGCAGGCATTTTTGGAACAACCTCTGCTCCTTTCCATATAGTTACACTATGGCCAAAGCTGTGCTTGTCAATACAGATACACAGAGCTACAGAAGAGAAGGATTATTTAGCTGCAGCCACTGGTTCTGGAGAAAGTTTATATTAAACAATACAAAAACTATAATATCCACATTAGATTACATGACAATACAGGACCCAGTGCAGTCTGATTATGTTTCATTTAAAGCAGAGCTACTGTAAAAATGAAAATTTTAAATAAACCTTTTGTCATGGAAATAAGAAACTTTCGAATTGTAATCTGTTAAAAATTAGTTGCTAGTCCACTCTTGGCAATCTGTCTCTCTTCTTGCTGTTTTGTGTCAGAGTTAGATATTTTGAAACTTTTCATTCTAATAAAGGTAAGCATAAGCAACGGTAGTAAGGAAAGTAAGCAAAGGTAGCACACACCCTTGTATCTGACCAAACTGTCAATCATAATCTAAGGGATACTGTCAGGGGGAAAATGTTTTTTTCAAAATGCATCAGTTAATAGTGCTGCTGCATCAGAATTCTGCACTGAAATACATTTCTCAAAAGAGCTAAATTTTTTCTATATTTATTAGGGTCTAGTCATATTGTTAGTTGCCAGCTCCCCCCAGTCATATGACTTGTGCTCTGATAAACTTTAATCACACTTTACTGCTGTACAACAAGTTGGAGTGATATCACCCCCTCCTTTTCACCCACAGCAGCTCCCTAACACAAGATAACAGCTCCCTGGTAGATAGTTAAAAAAAACAGTAAAAACATCACTCAAGAGTAAAATACAGGTCCCACTGTGACACATTCAGTTACATTGAGAAGGAGAAACAGCAGCCTGCCAGAAAGCAGTTACATCCTAAAGTGCTGGCTCTTTCTGAAAACACATGACCAGGCAAAAATGACCTGAGATGGCTTCCTACACACAGATATTACAACTAAAAAAATACACTTGATGGTTCAGGAATGAAATTTTACATGGTAGGGTGAAATATTTACAGTGTAAACAGTGTAATTTAGAAATAAAAACAACATCATAAAAATCACGACAGAATCCCTTTAATGTTAGTTCTCATTGCTAACAACATTATGTACAAAGCTATGTATCACACACTTGTAAATGTAGTTGTGCAATATTGATATGCTATACTGTTTTTGTATGTTCTTTATTAATTTAATAAACAGATAACTGAAAAAAATCTGACTCATGGATAGAGACAGACTGGGTGCTGAGTAGCTTGATTATTTCAGAAACAGTACTGAATATTTAATTGCCTATATTTAGAAAGATTCTTATTTCTTTAAGATGAGTACAATTATTTTTTACAATAGTTCCTCTTTATACCATGACCTGGATGAATGAGAATCTTCATAGTTATAGTTCCTCTTTAAATGAACATATTTTATTTATTTATTTTATTTCTTTACATGGTTTTCTGCCTAGAGCTGTTGTACTGGTACAACAATACAGGAAGATAATAAACAATGTAGCTCCAAAGACTGGAAGCATTTTCTGCTCTTGGAGTTAGAAATGTATGCTAAGGCATATTGGAGGAAAAGTTGTCTATTTGAAATGTTGAAACTGATGGATGTGTATCCTTTTCCAACTTCAAGTGCCATATAACTATGGGGCAAATTCACTAAGATCCGAAAATTCACTAAGATCCGAAAATTCGCTATTGTTTGCTTCGCTAGCATTCGCCGCACTTCGCCAGGCAAATTTTTGCCAGCGCTACGCAAATTCACTAAAGTGCGAAGTTACACTCAGGTCGGCAAACGATATCGTAGTTGCACTAGTGTTACTTCTCCAGGCAAAGTGCAGTTACGCTAGCGATGCCTTATTTTCATACGGCGGGAACTTAAGCGTATAATAGAGGTATATGTTAAAGCCACTACATTCCACTACACAAGCCCAGGAAACCTTTAATAAATAAAATAAAGTTGTCCTATTGCCCTACATGTGCCCCCTGTATAGTTGTGTTGCCATATGTTAGGAAATGTAGGGGGGAAGGAGGGTAACCCCGCCCCCCCCAAAAAAACCCAATCTTTTTCAGACTATCACCCTCCAATGTTAAAACACGCCAGCGTTTTTTTTGTGACTTAGAAAAATGTTGCCATTTTTTTTTCATCTATCTATTGTATTGAACTTTGCCTGGTCTGACCAGGTGAAGTAAAGTCTAACGTAAGTGCTAACGTTCAGTAAAATTTTGATCTTAGTGAATTTGCATAATTACGATCCTTCGTCAGTGCGCAACTTCGCCTGGAGTAAGGGTGCGAAGTTGCACAAGTCTATCTACATCACTAGCGAAAATTCGCCAGAGTCGGTGTTAGTGAATTTGCGAAGTTACGAAATGACGTCACGCTGGTGAATTTGGGCCTATGTATCTACTTCTGCTTTCCAATCTCTTCTTATCTACTGCTGTCTGCATATCTTTTTATCTACTATTATCTGCAATAAGGAGCTCCTTGTGTTCTGATCCCAGACTTAGCTAGATGGCCTATCCTGGCCATCTGCTTCCTTAATTGTCAATCGCCTTCTTTACTCAAGATAAGTGCCCCTTCTGTCAGCCCAAGCAGCTATATTTTTACCACTTGCTGGGCTCCTAGCCATTGGCTTGATTACCATACAGCAGAGTCCATGGTTATAAAGGACCCAGGTTTCAAAGGGGCACAGTTCACATAGTCTGTGGTATGGTATGATATTTCCCCTTGCTCAGTGCCTACTTTAAACTTCACTGCCCGCCCCTACTTGATTGCTGTGGGCAGTGGTGAGAGAGTGGTCAAGTGTGTGCCACCTAAGTGTTGATGTTATGACAGTGCTCTTCTAGATCTAGTCTGCAGCTTTTAGAATATCCTAGAATATCCTAGCAGGGCCAAACTAAAACATGGAAAGCAATAGAAAAAAGTATTTATTGACTTGCATGGCATGTTCCTGTCAGTGATCACATGGAGCAGTTAAAAAGTATGAACATTAATTTGATCAGCCTTTCATCTGCCAGAGTAAAAATGCAGGCAGAGAAAGCACAGAAGTGCCTAAAACTTTGTTGTTTGCAGAAAGGGAAAATGTTAGATTGAGGAAGCACACTAATAAAATATTTATATCCAACCAGTTTATGAAAAATTATTATGCATTTTAAATCCCCCAGTCACTAAAATGTTTTTTTTTTTTTCATTTATATAGTACCGATGTGTTTTATGCAGCATTTTGTTGTATGTAATCAAACAAATAATTATGGAATAAAAGTTAATGGAATGCTGGTTTGTCTCAATCTGTCTGAGCTGGGTGAAGCTTCAATTTTAATTCAGAGTATAGTTATATATTATATTTCCTTACTAGGTATAGAACAAGTATAGTTATATTTTCTGTATCCTTTCCTTAATGTTTTAGTAACTTTTTCATTTTAGGTAATGGTATGAAAAATATCTGTTTGAGGAAAATAATGAATGGGCTTATGTTCTTTACTGAATGTTCCTCAGCAGATTTTGTCTTTCTCTCTGTCATCATCATTCTATGACCAGTGTTATAAGAAAAAAGTACAGGAGATTATAGAACTGTGCTACAATAATTTGAAGCTATATTATCATTTAATGGAGATACCTAGACATGCATGCTGCCCTTCCATCTGTAGAGCAGCAGGTTGTCTTTCACTCAAACAATGTTCTCTGGGCCTTTGCAAATGAAAGTAATGAAACTTCTTCTACAGGAGGTTTTAAATACAAAAATTAGCTATAAAGCTTCCTCTTTAAACAGGTGGTTCACCTTTTACTTTAATTTTAGTTTGCTGTAGACATACATTTTCTAAGATAGTTTGCAATTGGTTTTCGTTACGTTTTATTTTTTGTGGTTTTAAAATTATTTAGCTTTTCCTGCAACAGCTGTCTAGTGTGGAATTTCAGCAGCTATTGGTTGCTAGGGCCCAAATTACCCGAGCAATTAGTCAGTAGTTTGAATGAGAGACCAGAAATGGAATAGGAGAGTGCATGAATAGAAAGATAAGAAAAAATTTATTATTCACAATACAATTGTAGCCTCACAGAACAATAGTTTTTTAGTGATCACTGTTTGATATCTGGAAACAAGTAGAAGAAGAAGACAAATAACTGAAACATTACTTAAAGAAACTGAAGAGCAATGCAAAGTTTCTAAAAATACAACAATCTTTAACATACTTGAGTTAATTTAAAGGTCATCAATCCCTTTAAATTTTCATTTTCACAATATTTTCAAGCCTTTGCTGGTGGAATCCAGCTGTTATGGCAGTTGGTTGAAAACTCATAGATGGTGAACCTTTATATTGGCCTGGGATCACCGGACTGTGGGAAATTATGGGAGCTAGCCATGGTATACAGTATAAATTGTAGCAAAAAATAAAGAGAATGTTGTGCCCACCACTAAACATGTTTAAACATATATATGATACAGTCGGGAGGACATGTCTAATGACAAAAAGAGCATGCTTCTGACATCAGACCTTTTTTCTTCTGACATGCTCTCAATAAGTTGTCCAACCGACCATCTGACCCACGGAAGTACTGGAAGTAGGAGTAGGCACAAGAGGCACATGCCTTGTCTGTCTACCTACCGCCAGTCTAACCCTTTATCCTCCCACTGCTATTTCTCACATATACACATATGACAATGATCACAAAGGAGATTACTTAATTAATTAATGTTGTATTCGGAAAAAGACAAATCTACACACATACTGCAATACCCAGAGAAAACTACAGATATAGTACACTGGGAAAACATTTTTTTCTATTTGAATGATGTCATGATATGCCTCCTACTACAAAAATGGTGTGAAAGGCTTTGTGTTTGCTAGCAATACATTTTTATATACCAATGTGACACAATCTCTTTTTTCTTTCCCTAACAGGGGCTGGGGACCTGAGCGGTGAACCTGTAGGATACATAACAGGAGTGATGGCCGTAATAGTTCATTCAGCTTACTTAGTAATTATTCAGAAGACAAGTACTGATAGTGAACATGGGCCTCTTACTGCACAGTATGTCATATCTGTTACACAAACACCTCTGCTAATTGTCTTCTCTTTTATCAGTATGGATATGATCAATGCATGGTCTTTCCCTGGCTGGAAAGATCCAGTCCTGGTATGTTTGTTTATTTTTTGTACCTTAATTGGTTGTGCCATGAACTTTACCACACTGCACTGTACTTACATAAACTCCGCTGTAACCACCAGTTTTGTTGGAGTGGTAAAGAGCATTGTCACAATTACAGTGGGTATGCTGGCTTTCACAGATGTGGCACCCACGTCACTTTTTATTGCAGGGGTGGTTGTCAACACAGTTGGCTCAATTATATACTGTGTGGCTAAGTATTTGGAAATCAGAAGACAAATCAACTATGAGGATTTGGAAAAGGAAACATGCAAGGAAGAAAATATTGAACTGGGTGGAGATCATCCACAATTTGCAATGGAAAATACAAAACAAGACGACAATATTGAAGGACAAGCTCAAGTAGAGTCAGGAGCTGCATCCTCTCAAGATGATGAAAAGAAGACAAGAAGCAAAATGGAAGAGTTCTTGCAGTCATCTGGCACTCCAGGCCCTTGTACTAATGGAGACAACAGGAAATCACTAAAGGACACATACCTTGGTGTATGGCGGTTGGTTAGAGGGTCGAGATTTTTAAAGAAAGATTACCTAATAGAAAATGAAGAGCTGCAGAGCCCATAATACAAAATAAATGAAATTATTGTGGTGGAAAACAACTATATTTTGTATGTCATGTGGGAAAATAATTACTTCAGAAAAGATCATCCTAAAATAAGCTTGTACATATATTTTATTTCAAATTAAACTAATACCAGTTCAAATGCCCAAATACCCATTTGCTTCCATTATTACTCTTTTTACATTAATTTAGAAAATGTGTTTAGTTTTAAATAAGCCAAAAAGATGGAGTTGGGGTATAAAGAAGATCAAATTAAATTTGTGCCATTATCTATGTAGAACCAATGTTTTAGACCCTACTGGGACCTTTCTCAAGGCAGTGTCGGACTGGCCCGGCGGGAAACTGGGAAAAAACCCGGTGGGCCCCGACCCTCATGGGCCCCACCAGGCCGGACCCCCCTTCCTAATTTTAAATTAAACATCCACAGACCTGCGGCGCCGGGCTCGCTGTTGTTATAGGTGAGGATGGGGGTTGGCAGGGGGGGGCCCTAGATGCAGTCCCGGTGGGCCCCCAGGCCCCCCAGTCCGACCCTGTCTCAAGGTGACTAAGAGGTCCATTATTCATATTAATTATGTGACAATACACAGTTTTTTTAAGACCCCTGCTGCTGAGCTTTTGATTTATTTTTGTATGTATATATATATATATATATATACAGTATATATATATCCACATTATAGAGGTGAACTCCAAACTACATAAAAAGCAGCTTTAAATTAAAATTAATTAAGCTGTACTCATGGTTTAGGCAAACAAAACAGAAATATTTAATCATATGCAAAGTCTGGTTGGACTATTTTTGAAAATACACACATTTTAAAATCCATTTAACATAAAATGATAACTTTAAAAAAAGTTACATTTACCTAATATTCCAGTTACTGTTTAGTACTTAGTGCTATAGAACTTAGCAAAATTACAAAAAACTGAATGATTGCACCCCATATTAATGAGAAAGAATAGCTATACTTTTACACTATTTAGAATTCAAACCCCCGAATCCATTGTGAAAGATTCGGCCGAATACTGAACTGAACTGAATCCGAACCCTAATTTGCATAAGCAAAGGTAAAAGCCAAATTTTTTTTTTACTTCCTTGTTTTGTGACGAAAAGTCACATGATTTTAAGGATTCGGTTTGGCCAGAAAAGGATTCAACCGAATCCCCAAATCCTGCTGAAAATGGCCGAATCCTGGCCGGATACCGAACCGAATCCTGGATTCGGTGCATCCCTAGTTTTATTAATGATAAGTAAGGGTAAATTTTGGATTCTAGTTTGGTGAGATTTTTTTGTTAAATAAACCTAATAGTATTATATTGTCTCCAGTAAGGATTAATTTTCTCATAGTTAGGATCTAGTAAAAGGTACTGTTTTATTAT
>CM044440.1:49186331-49198017 GCA_024363595.1 Xenopus borealis
GTGTATTGAATCCTCTTTTACAGACAAACATTTTGCTTTCCAAACTTAGATCATACCAATCTTAGAAATACATATATCATTGTAATTGTAGCAATCTGCTATAGGTTTCTAAATACATGCAGAATTACAAAAAAGGAATCACCTCTTTCTTATTCTTGTGCTAATAGCCACTTAAAGTGCACCCCCACTACAGCTCAAAAGTTTGGATCCACTGCCTTAAAATGTTATTTTCAGGTGAACTTACACTTTAGCTGATAGAACTGTGAAGACTGATGTCTAATATGTTGGAATGCATATAAAGGTTGTGTGGCTTTGCAAATAAAACAAATATTTCTTGCTGCAGAAGTTCACTTGGTGGTGATGTCCATAAATTATTTAAGGCTGGTAACTCTTTATATACAATACAAATGTATGTTGTTTCCTTTCTTTTCAATTTTTTTCCTTATTTTTAATGTGCTGAAATCTGTTTACAATACAATTATGCGTCTTTTGTAATTCTTTATAGAGACACAAATTTAGTAGTCAATTATAATAGAAATATATGTTGGAAACAGAGCCTTAAGAAAGGTAAATAATATGAAATGGCATTGTCAAATATGTTCCTCCAGCATTAATGGTTAATGGATTTCTATTCATCTACCATGAAATGGCAGTCAAGAATTGGTTTCAATGACTCATTGCCATGTCAGTGTTTTATTTCTTATCGCTGACTCATCAGTAATGAATCATAATAGCATAGGTTAAATTAAGTTGAAAAAAATAAATTTGTCCATCAATTTCAACCTTTTATGTCTAAAACCTGCTTCTCAAGGCCTGAGAAAAGTAAAAAAACACCTCTCTCATTTGCCCCAGAGAGGGAACAAACTATGGAGGATCAACATTGCACTAATAGCTATTTTAAAGGGATTCTGCCATGGGAATTTTTTTTTTCATGCATCAGTTAATAGTGCTGTTCCAGAAGAATTCTGCATTGAAATCCATTTCTCAAAAGAGCAAACTTCAATCATTCTTTACTGCTGTACTGCAAGTTGAGTAATATCACCCCCTCCCTTTCCCCCACCCAGCAGCAACAGAACAATGGGAAGGATAACACCTCCCTAACACAAGATAACAGCTGCCTGGTAGATCTAAAGCTGGCCATAGACGTAAAGATTTTTGAAAGATCCAATGGTTATCGTGAGACAACGATTGTCTCAAAACGATCGTTTAAATGTCCGATGTGTCCATCAACTAAAAAGACCATTTCAGGCGACATTGCCTGAAAAACTGAAGGATCGCAGCCTGCTTGCCCTGCAAACATAGGTAGATTGCACGGGGACCGATAAAGATTTTCTAATCTGGCCGATCAATCTTCAGACCAATTTCGGACGAAAAATTGTAAGATGTACGATCGTTTGTATCCCACTAACCGCACGATAATTTGACAGATTGGTCGGACTTCGCTAAGATCGGTCGTTCAGCAGGGAAAGATCGTTGCATCTATGGGGAGCTTAAGAACAGCGCTCAATAGTAAAAACCCGTGTCCCAATGCATACTATTCAGTTACATTGAGAAAGAAAAACAACAGCCTGCCAGAAAGCAGTTCCCTCCTAAAGTGCTGGCATAAGTCACATGACCGGGGCAGCTGGGCAACTGACAAAATGTCTAGCCCCATGTCAGATTTCAAAACTGAATATAAAAAAATCTGTTTGCTCTTTTGAGAAATGGATTTCAATGCAGAAGTCTACTGGAACAGCACTATTAACTAATGCATTTAAAAAACATGTTTTCCCATGACAGTATCCCTTTAAGTAATTCTGTCTTCCTTTACTTTCTGAAAGGCAATCCTACTCCTTCATGACCCTATCTAATGTATCATTACAACTATTTCCACAGCTTCACAGCAAAAAATGTTTTTTTTTAATTGAATATTAAGATGGAAAATTCTTTCTCTTAATTAGAATGGATGCCCTTGTGTCTGCTGGAAGTACCTACTGCTAAATGAAGACCTATAACCTATATTATATGGCCTCCTAATATATCTTTTACATAGTTATCTATTCCCCCCTTAAGTGCCTCTTCTTCTACATAATCACAACTTGGCCAGTCTTTCTTTGAGACTTGCCATATCTTTTACCAGCTTGTTGCCCTTCTTTGGACTCTCTCCAATTCAAAATTATCCTCAGCAAAACTGCACTACATAATCTAGATACTGTAGGTGAATCTATGCCCCTTTTTTATACAGCTCAATGCCTTGTTTTCCCTTGCAGCTGTTGGTTGGCATTGCTTGCTGCAAGCTTTTTATCCAGCATTCAGACTCAGGGGCTTGCAATTTTTTTTACAACCTGGTGCATGACTTTACATTTATCAGTGTTTACTATCATCTGCAATTTAGCTGCCCAGATTGACAGTGTTATGAAGATGCCACATACTTTCTGGAATTGGAATCCATAAATATGAGACATCTGCATTGCCTAGCTTAACAAATACAGTATGTGGTTTCCTGACCATTTGACAAAAAAAATATAGACTATTGTATGTTTATCCCGTTATTATTTTTATTCTTAACAAATACAACGCACCAAAATATTCTGCAGCACTTTACAATAGGTGGCTGATTACATTGAACACACATATTTACACACAAAAAAACAACTACTTCTTAGATAAGATAGCAGTAAAACCCCACACTCTCCAACTATTTCCAATAATTAATTTAAATAAATAAAATACTATTTTCCTTTTAAGATCTTACTTTCAATGAATTGATGGCAATCATTATTGTTAGTTAATTAACTCACTTTCAATTTTATGTTTATTGACCACAGGCACTTTAATTAATTCATTCTTATTATTTATTTCCTGGAGCAGTAGTTCAATCTCAATTGAATTATTTGATTAATTGATTGTCGTGATGGCACAGAATTGATTTGGAAATTATAGTGTGATGCGTTATTGAATTGGCACTAAGCACCGCAAAAACACCATTTGCAATTTAACATTTTATTTATTTAAATTCATTCTTGGGGTTTTACAGCTATTTTATCTAAGAACACTGTTTGGTAATTCTACCTCTACACAATCTGAAAGTGAGCTTTTAGGGCTCTTCCAGATGCATTTTCGAGCAATTTTCAAAAGCGCCGCGCCGTGTGTGAATAGGCGCAGGCGACTTTACACTTTAGCGGGCGCAAGACTGGTGGAAGAGATTCAGGGAGATTAGTTGCCCCAAAAACGTGGCGATTTGTCGCAGGCAACAAATCTCCCTGCAATCTCCTCATCTGGAAGAGCCCTTAGAAAGTAAAAAAGTTATTTTTTATTTGACACAAAAATAACTAATAACCAATATAAGAGGTAAAGAGGGCTGCCCAAAGAAGCTTACAATCTAGTAGAATGGTAACTAATACAAGGAAGAATGAATAACTATGGTGCAGTAAACAGTTTGTATCACCCTACAGTACCCTGTAGCACTTTTTCAAGTTTGGGAAAAAGCCAATGGGCTTGAAAAAGTCCTACTATACTATAGCCTAGTTCTGCTTGCTAGCCTCTCTCCTTCAAATTTACCTACACAAAGTGTTGTGGTGGTGGGGGGAAATTGTCAGACGGGAAACCAGTTCCACATCATTTTCTGTTGGAATATTCCCTCCTGAACATATAGAAGCGAATACTTAGAAATCTTAAACAGAAGGATAGACAGCACAGTTTATATAATCCTCTCTGGTTGATTTGAAGGTTTATCATATGATAATACTATGTCACTTTACAAATGCAGTATTATTTTTCTAGCTCAGGATCTATACAACAAACATACCAGGGGAACAAAAGTCCTTCAAAACATTTATTCTGCATGAGTTCTATTTAGGGCTGTATTATTAAAAGCAGATGAGAACTATAAGCCAATCAGATCTCTTGGCTAAACATTCAGATGCCTCTTTAAAGAAAAGGAGTTGTAAAATCTGGCACTGAGCTCTGTATCATTCCATTGTAGTGAAATAATAACAATCTATTGCAATTTGCACAGTTAAAAAATAGAGAGCAAGCATGCGGTTGTTAAATATTTTCTATTTTGCTTTTTTTTTTTTAAATATCTTTTTTCATTTGAAAACCCTCACTCTCCGTTACTCTCGATTTCTGTATTGTATTGTTCTAATTATTGCTTTATCTTTCATGCTCTCACAGAAAGAAAATGTTCTACTTTACAAAACAAAATGGTATGGTGAGATTTACCCAGAATTAGTTCTGGTTTAAAAAAAGAAATATGGCTTTCTAAAATATGTAATTCACATTTAAATGGTTTGCCCCAAATTGCCGACTTTATATAAGATGGGAGTTGGTGAAAGTCTGCAATTAGTTTATAAAAAATGTTTCAATTTGTGAAGTATAACATTAACACATTAACACAGATGTAAAAAAAAGATGAGGTAAGACAACACTAAACGCCTCATTTACCTCTGCTAGAGCAGTTGCGGTGCTACTAATTTGCCCATAGTGAGTACTGACAAAAATCCCAGTTGGTAAAGGTACTTGCCTCAAAAGGCAGTCCTTTGAACTACCATATAGTTGGACTTGTAGCCGCTTAATCCTTTCTGCCTTTTGTTCTGAATCGAGCACAGTTGCAAATAATGAAGCAGGGGAACCCTGGAGCTACCTCAGTCTCCAAACCAGATGGTAGCTTAATTTTCAATTGTGCTGACCCTACTGCATTGGATGCAACTGCAGGTGCAGCTCCCCTCATGACTGCAATGATGCTGGAATACTTAGAAAAACACTGCATTGTGGGGAAAAAACATGGGGGTTGCTTTTGAAACTGCACTCAGCACACTCCACTTTGGGTCGCAAATGATCCCTGTAGTGTTAAGTTTGACTTAGTATGAGATAAAAGATGCTTTTTTGAACTGATTATTATATTTTATATTCTATTTGAATGCAATAAATTCAGTGTTGCAATATATGTGACAGACTAGACAGACTATGTTTCAAAATCAAATTTGGAAAAATATGGAAATTTGCAATGGCAGACTGAATTATTCAGCAGATAAATGAAGCAATTAATAAATCAAACTGCACTTTTTGTTAATTGGTAAATTCTTAAGGGTTGGGGCAGACAGGGAGATTTAGTCGCTTGGCGATTAATCACCTCTTCTGCGAGGTGACAATCTCCATGAACTGTCTGCTCCCTACCCGCCGCCTGTTTGAATGAAGAAACGCCAGCGCCATTGCACTTGTGGCGCTTCGATTTCCAGAATCACAGAAGAGGCGATTAATCGCCAGGCGACTAAATCTCCCTGAATCTGCCTGTATGTCACAACCCTAATTTTAATTACATAATCCATAAAACCATGCTTAATTAAATACTTGAATGAAATCAAGTTGTACCGATTCTCAAGTTTCCTTCTCAAATTGAATCTTGCTTCCTTGCTTGAGTAGTAGGCTGACAAAAATGAAGCAGTGTATGTAAAAAGGACCAAAAGAATGAAGATATGTTTGTGTTTGTTTTACACCTGTAGAATTTATCGTCAGCAGGAACTGGAAATCTTGTTAAATCTGAAAGCAAAATAAACACTAAAACAAATCACCAGAGATCTTGTTTAGTCTGTTAAATGAATTGCTAGTAAATTAAATTTTTTTGAAAACTAATCTTTTAGCAGGACAATACTTCCAAACACAAATAACACTGGAGTGGCTCAAGAACAAAAAGAAAACTGTCCTACAATGGTCTAGTCAAAGTCCTAACTTCATATTTTTTTAAAAAATTAGCTGACCAGGTGTAGTCAGTAAGAAATAATCATGTACAGTTATATTGTGGTGTTTGCTTACCTATAAAACTCCCTTATAAAGCTATTATTGACACGTAACAACATATTCTGCTTTGCTAGAAGATGGTACATACCATTTACATACAAAATATTGCCCTAAGCAGGTGTCAAAGCAAGCTCCACTCAGTAGAGCTAACAATCTAAATGTTGAGATGTTTGTTTTATCTGTAAATATTATATTTCAGGTTTTGTAAGGCTGAGTGTTTGGACAGTGATGGGTTGTCATATATCTGTTGAAAAGTGCAGACGTTCAGTCTCCCTTCTTAAAGGGCCAGTTATGCCTTTTCTAACCTTAATTCCCATATCATTAACATAACTCTGTAAAGTAAAAAAATGTGGATGCATTGTGATTAACAGAATCATTGCTGCTTTTCAATGCTCCGCTGCTATGTTTTCATGACCTGATAGTCCTTGAACTCAACATGCATATTGCTTCTCTTCAGGCTCTACATGTTCAGTTCAGCCATAAATCTTGGACCCTTCCTCCCCTCCCCCTCAGAGGCAGCCACTCCCCTCAGCTCCATTCACTGCACAAAATGCAACATATCAGCAGGCTGAAAGAATAGGTGAGATGGGAGCACACATCAACTTCTTAAAAGAGAACGCACCAGATTGCCGTACTTTGAAGGAGTCCAAGGCTGGAAAATACACCTTACAATGGAATTTTTTTCTAAAACATCACAAAGGTGTTTGAGCAGGATAGAGTTATCACTTGAGAGGTTTCTAATGTGTTTTTGTATAACTGCTCCTTTAATATTACCAATAGACATCATTCTATAATTTTTTAATCCTGTTTTTTGTTAGACATTAAATTCTGTTTTTATCGTAGTGTTCCTGAAATTATACCATTGATCTCAGAGGTTAGGTCTCCAGTCTAAGAGGCTTAGCAATTGCTAAGATTCTGACTGATTTGTTCTATTGGTTTTGTGATGCTACCACATATTTTGTACAACACACCTGTAATTACAACTGTTTTATTGTATTTGCTGTTTAAAATATTTATAAAATAAATGAATAAAAAAGCTTTCCTTTGACAGGATAATCACACTAGGTCTGTGGAGCAGAGAGCACCAAAAGAAGCCAATGTCCATTCTTTCAAAAATTAGATACTGTATTTATTGGTCATCTTTTAAAATCCAAAAATAGCATGCCCAGACATACTAGGGGCTGTCTGCTCAAGTGGCGGGAAGCCACGAAACACTTTGAGCGGACAGCCCCTAGTATATCTGGGACCGCTATTTATGGATTTTAAAAGATGACCAATAAATTTAAAAAATTTTAATAAATAGACTTTGGCTTCCTTTGATGCTCCATGCTCTTCAGAAAGAGGGGCATGTTTACTAAGATTGGAGATAAATATCTGGAGAAATTTCTGGAGATGTTGCCCATAGCAACCAATCAGATCTTTGCTAACTTATAGGTGGCTGTTTAAATCTAATTGCTGATTGGTTGCTATGGGCAACATCTCCAGAAATCTCTCCAAATATTTATCTCCAATCTTAGTAAACATGCTCCCAAGTATGATATATCTGCTGTGTGGGATTGCGGCTTTGCATGCAACACATCGGAGCTATGTGGCATAGGTAAGTGCTCCTACTACTTGTATTGCTTATGGTAGCATAATGAATAACACAATGTGCTAAAAATGCACATTTGCATCCTATTCTGTTTTTTTAAGAATGTTAAATAAACCCATGTAAATACTGGGTAAGAATTTCAGTGACCGGGCAACCTACAAAGTCTAATTCATTGAATAGTAACATTGTAACAAAAAATGTAATTCATATCTGAACAACAAATGATTTCTTATCTATGAGTGACAGTTCTAAGTAAACTTTACTTTTATCACAAATGTAAATTATGTAATTTAATGTAGATTAAAATTATATTGTGTTAAATTAAATTAGGATGGTACATTGTATTGAAGTTCTCAATTATAAAGGAATTCAAGTTCACCTACCCAAAAAACATTTCCTGAGATTAGGCAGAATTTCCTATGCCTATATTTGGAAAAATAAAGTTCTTAGAATAGTAGAGAAGGCATGGTATGCTCTGCTACATAGGGGAGATTAGTACTACTGACCCTGCAGGGTTACTAATAAGGTAAGGCCTCATCTGAAGTATGCAGTGCAGTTTTGGACTCCAGTCCTTAGGAGGGATATAAATGAGCTGGAGAGAGTGCAGAGATGTGCAACTAAACTGGTTAGAGGGAGAAATTATGAGGGGAGACTGTCTAGGTTGGGGTTGTTTTCTCTGGAAAAAAGGCGCTTGCGAGGGGACATGATTACACTTTACAAATATATTTGAGGACATTATAGAAAAATATCAGGGGACCTTTTTACCCATAAAGAGAATCCCTGCACCAGAGGTAGGGTTGCCACCTTTTCCTGAAAAAAATACCGGCCTTCCTATATATTTATCTTTTTTTCCTATTAATAACATTGGGATCAAAAATACCGGCCAGGCCGGTAAATTACCGGCCAGGTGGCAACCCTAACCAGAGGCCACCCCTTCAGATTAGAAGAAAAGGACTTTCATTTGAAGCAGCGTAGGTGGTTCTTCACAGTCAGGACGGTGAGGTTGTGGAATGCACTGCCGGGTGATGTTGTGATGGCTGATTCTGTTGATGCTTTTAAGAGGGGCTTGGATGATTTTTTGGACAGACATAATATCAAAGGCTATTTTGATACTAAACTCTACAGTTAGTATAGCTATGGGCTTATATGGTTTGTGTGAAAGAGTGGAGATGTGTGTGTGTGTGTGTATGCTGGGTTTTTAATTTGGAGGGGTTGAACTTGATGGACTCTGTCTTTTTTCAACCCAATTTAACTATCTAACTAAGCACTCTCACCATATACACACTGGTGTGTATAAACATTGAAAATCCTGACATACAACTTCAGGTCTCATTCTTAGAGGCAAAATGTTTTCTGCAAGCCCTCAACAGATATGTTTGTGGGTCTTACACAAGATGGATGCAGACCCCCCCATCTCCTCTCACCTGACCTTCCACCCTCTGGAGAACTGCTAATTTAATCCACCTTGTCCACCTCCACATCTTTCAGATGTAGCCACAGAGGGGCATCAAAAAATTAAAGATGTCTCAATTGATGACACTTCTGTATCATACTGCCCATAAGGACAAACATGCACCCCACAGCCTAAAATCACACCTTCAACTGGGAGATGTATTCTGAGAACAATTTGAATCTTACCACTAGTATATACGGCTGCACCAAATCCAGATTTAGGTTGGGGATTAGGCCAGGATCCAGCCTTTTTCAAGCAGGATTTGGATTCTACCTGGTCAAACTGAATCCTAATCCTAATTTGCATGTGCAAATTAGAGGTGGGGAGGGAAGTCACGTGACTTTTTGTCACAAAACAAAAAATTTAAAAATGTTTTCCCCTTTCCACCCCTAATTTGCATACACAAATTAGGATTCGGTTCGGTATTAGGTCTTATCTTTCACCAAGGATTCGTGGTTCTGCTGAATCCAAAATAGTGGATTCGGTGCATCCCTACTAGTATAGTAGAGGACTATCCACTTGAAAGACTAAAAAGACTAAAAACCGTATCAAACAAGTATCCCAAATCTATTGGCTCCTTTTAACAGGTCCAAATACCCCCTAATTGCTTCTTAGACAAAGAGTAATCTCAAAAGGGCTTGGTTTGCTTTTTTGAAAGACAGAAAATACAGGACTCGGTTTTTTTTTTGGTAAATTTTTTTTTGGCAAATTTTTGCTGGTGTTTCGCGAATTTATTCGCCAGCGTCGAATCGCGGGAATTCGCCGCGAATTCGCCCCTGGCGAATAAATTCGCCCATCACTACACCAGATTCCTTTGGCAAATTTTTAATTTTGAAAAGCATGTTGAAAGGTGATAGCACACTGGGTGTTTTGTCTTCTGAAAGTAAATGCACTCCTCCCCCCACCCCCCCAGGTTGAATGTTTATGTTACGAATAAAAAAAGGTTTGCACTCCATTTGTGAATATCGCTGACTTAGAGTTGGCTCTCAGGTTGATGAAAAGTCACTTATTTCATGTGAATTACTGCTATACAAATTGAATATTGTTGTCAACAATGTATTTATTTCTGTATGCTGAAGGTGCAAACACTAAATAAAAAACTTTTAAAAAAAAATGCATTTTCCCCACGGCCAACAAAGAGGTAAATAAAAACCTCAGTATAATTAGACAAGGATATATTGCCCAAATTGCATAACAGGGCGGAAAAAAAATCGGCAGATATGTGAAGTATTTTTGGGTGCATTGTCGCCATCCTGGTCAGTGGATTGCCCCAACCGACAAATTATCTCATGTGAAAAATATAAAAGGAGATTGGATTATTTCACATATAAAAGATAATCTACAAGTCCAATATTAACTGAGTTTAGGCCATTCCCACCAAACGCATGTAAAGTAAACTGTATGCCCACATTCTCTTTAGTATGAGTTGTTAGTTAAAATTTATTTCGTTTAGCCAGAACATCAAACCACCTATACATAATTCCAGAACATGTTTCTTGTTGATTAGAAGGTTTATTAAAGAGTGGATTCATAGGATTTTTTTGGAATGTGTGAATTTAAATTCAGTTGCCTTTTCTCTATGGGTTCAGTTGTTAAGTTTTTTTCCGCATTCACCCATACATAAAGGTCTAAAATCCAATATTCTACTATTCAGCTTTTTGGCATTCATATTTTATGTAATATAAGGCAAGTTGCTAGTGTAATCTGGCTGATATATTGGCACATAATTCAAAATAGCAAGCTAATTTAGGTAAGTGCTCTCATATTGCCTTGGCAAATGGACCAGTGGTTGATTGCCAAAATAGTCATTATTAGATCAAATCAAAGCATGACTGTTTCAGTTGTTTAAAGTGCTGAGAAAAGGAGCTATACAACCATCTATCCATAGAAATAAAATATACACCCATCATGACATATGTCACTCAGAACTCTAATATACTTAAAGGTAAAAATATGAAGTGTATGTTAATACTTTTTGGCAATCAAGTTAATCCTATTATCGGTTACCCCATGCAAATTATAGGGGGGGTTAAGTGCAAGACTAATAAGGGGCACAAAAGCATCCATTCTGGAAGACACTTGTGCCCCTTTGCATGAGACACTCTACTCTGAGTGCCAGTGCTGTGCATTCTGCGCTCCTGTCTTGCACCTCAGAATAACAAGCCAGGTAGACTAGATGTCTACTTGCCTCCCCAAATCTCTCCTTTAAAAGTGTGGCATACCACAGGTCACCTTTGATTCAAAGCACAGTCTGCATCATGCAGCTCCATGCAATGCCCCCAACAGTGCCCTTTTTGGGAGTTTTTTGCACACTGCAGTAGGCATTGTAAATGAGCTCTTATGTATTACACTTTTTCACTGAAGGAAAAGCTGTTCTTCAATTTTAGATGTGTCACTACCTAGCCTACCTCTGTGCCTGAATATTCTACTCCAATTTAAAGCTAGATTCTTTTAACACCACCATCAACCCCCCCCCCAGCAAGGAGGAGTGGTAAAACACACACCTAGGTAAAGTTTTTGCTTTCATTTGTTTCAGAAAGCATAAACCATTATAGAATGTCTACACTGACCAGATTCTAGGATATGCTGTACAATTCAAACTTTCATACAAACGGGGTTCAGTGAATAATAACAATAAATATACATGAAGTTTTTCTGTTGCAAGTCACCATTTGCTTGCAGAAATAACAGTTTTTATATTAAGAAAACAAAACTTCACCTAGAATTATATTTTGGTGATGCCTGTTACAGAGATCTGCAGTAAAATACTAATACATTAAAATATATTGGTTATAGATACTAGCCAGATATCCTTGAAACAGACATTCATTACTCCCACTTAAATATCCTCTAACTATCCAGTT
>CM044440.1:49199125-49233705 GCA_024363595.1 Xenopus borealis
TTTATGGGGCCCCAATTTTCTTTTTAACTTGGGGGCCCTGACCACCAATTTTTTAAAACATGTTTTTGGCACTGGTTTGGGGGCATCTCTGGACTAAAAGAGCTGACATTTTTATTTAAAAAAACAGGATTTCAGCTCGTACAATTACCAGGAGCAGCTTCTTACTGCCGCTGGTAACTAGTAGGTGCCTTGGGTCAAAATTCTTAGCTTGCCTTGTGGTAGCAGCACCCCTAATAAAATACATATATTTAAAAACAAAAACAGATCAAAAGTACTTTATGGATATTGCTGAGCACAGATAGTGTCTGTGTATTCGAAAGCCATAAGAGATGTCCAAAATCAGAAAGATATACTACATAATCCTACATACACTGCAGGCTGCCGTACAAAGTGAACCATAATTCATAGTACAGATCTGAAGTACTTAATAGTATATTTCCTCAGTGGAACATGAGTTTGTTTCTATATTGAAATTAAGTAAATCCCAAGCATTTCATTTAATAAAACTTTAGGCATGGATCTCTGTTTATATAAAAAAAACTATATCTATTGAATTTATATAAGGACACTGCAGGGAAATCCTAGGGGTGTGAAATAAAGCAATAAAATCTGTCAGATCCAATTAATTATATGAATTTAATAATTAAAACAAAAAGGTCAAGTTTACATTGGGAGCTCTAACAATACCATGCTGGCTTTACTCCACAGTGAAAACCATTTAAATGTGCGGTATTGTTGTTTAAATTTTGCACTTAAGCTATGACTAATGGACTTTCATTTACTAAGATTAGAAGTAATATCAAAGGCAATGTGCCAGGCAAAGTCCAGAAATGAAATCCTTAAAACTGATGAGGCTTAGTAAAATCTTATGATAATTGCATTATATCATTTCCTCTGCCCCGGGCATAATGTTAACTGAGAAATATAGGAGATCTGCTGAACATGACATTTAAGAGTGTTTGAGGAGGTTTAAGTAGGCGTATACATGAGATCCCTTATTTGATGAATATAAATTACATTTTGGCTTTATTCTTATAAAATCCACAATGCATTTTTATAATACATCGCTAATGAAAAGGCAGAGTACTAACTATATTTATATATATCTCCCAGCATGTTACCAGCATTCAATATTGTTCAGATTTTACATTTGTCTCTAGAGTTAAACAGATTGACTGCTTTTGATTAATGGATAATCTAATGTGAGATCACAAATATGGCATTATTGTATACTGGTTATTGATTACAATTTGCTTTAACCAAGCAATGAAAGAGGGTTTTTTTTAACCTCATCTGCCATGTAAATTTATAACACAAATAAAAGAAATAGAGGGTTAAAAATCATAAAACATTGAAGTAATGGGCTTCAGAGTATTTTTGTGGATCAGCTAGCTGTAAGGCAGGTTTCATTTGGACAAAACAAGTCAACTAATGTCATTTTTCAACTTCAGTTATGATGTTATTATATCCAGCAAGCACTTGTGTCATACCTTGTCAGGTGATAGAAGCATGGAAACATATTACTTTGCTTTTCCAGACTATTATTGCCTGACAAGCTTTGATATGACTGCTTGTCATATAGTTTACATTTAAGTCTATGGAGCACTGCCTTGAGTATATTGTGTTGATGCAATCCATAAGCTGAGTGATAATGTACATTATCCATAAAAATAGAATACTGTAGCTGCTGCATACCTTTTTGAAAAATGTTAACTTGGACTCCATTTTGGGGGAAAACAATCCTATTTCCTGCAAACAATTCTGGTAGTAAGCACTATGCTTATTATGAAGGCCATATAGTTACACCCTCCCTCATGGTGTGGTGGTTTAGTTCTCACTACCAGCATTTTCTTGCAGAAAATAGTATTGTTGCGCCCAATCTGTGCTGTTCTATTGATGTTCCTATTAGCTAGAGCCTTTATTGGGGAAAACAATTTCCCCTCAATGTGCCCTTTAAATTCCGGCACAGGACCCTTAACTATTACATAGTAAGTTAGGTTGAAAAAAAAGACACACGTCCATCAAGTTCTACCTATTAACTTTTTTTCAACCTGTCTAACTGCTAGTTGATCCTGAAGAAGGCAAAAAAAACCCACCTGAAGCCTCTCCAATTTGCCTCAGAGGGAAGAAAAATCCTTCCTGACTCCAAAATGGCAATTGGACCAGTCACTGGATCAACTTGTACTATGAACTACCTTCCATAGCCCTGTATTCCCTCACTTGCTAAAAAGCCATCCAACCCCTTTTTAAAGCTATCTAATGTATCAGCCTGTACAACTGATGCAGGAAGATAATGCCACATCTTCACAGCTCTCATTATAAAAAGCTTGGCCCATGTCTATACAAGAACCATGGATTCCAGATTTGTAAGCATTTTGTATAGGAATGAAGCAATATACTGGTTATTTTTTCCTGAATCATAACCAATTGGGTGTTGTTAAGTTCCCCAGGTTTTACTCCCAACAGCACCACACCAGGGTCCCTTGGAACTGAAAATCCAAGGACCGAATATACCATACTAAGGATTATTATGCAAAATCTCCTATACTCCAAATATGTTCCCAGACCTCCTGGTCCAGTTCTTGGTTGAGGTCTCTGTGCCCTGCCAGCATGTATGGTAGAGCCGTTAGTGTAGAAGCTATAAAAAAAAATCTGTTATAAAGATACAATGCTGATATACGTAACCTTGGGGAATGAAGGCACCATTGCTCAAAAAATGTTAAAGATTTATCTGTACCATCAGCCAGGTGCCACTGTGACTGTACAAGGTGTAGAATCTGTTGCAACCTGAATCTTTCCTGCTATGGGATAGAATACATATATATATATATATATAAGGTGTCGGGCGTATGTGGTCCTGAAGGTGAGTATAACTGACCCATTGCCCATATATTTTGATCATACCACCACTTAAACATCTTCACAGCTATCCGTAAAAGGTTAGGTGCCAGCAATGTCTCATACTTAGATAAAGAGAATTGTGAATGTCACTAAGGTAAATGAATCCTCAAAAAAGAGTTTTACATGAATAATGACACCTATTCTGAAAACTTTCTTCTAGCCCTCAGGTAATATTTAAAAACCTGAAGTTCTTTGTAATTGAAAATAATATCACAGACACAATTTTACCTTTGGCTAACTATTCGCTGCAGATCCAGATACATCAAAGCAGTAATTTATCTTTGTCTACAGCATCCTGTCTAAAGAGAAATCCCTTCATTTTGTTAACTGCTAGCCTTATAGCTGTTATGCATTCAGCACTTCTTGATATGTAATTTATTTTAAAAATGCCCTTTCCCCTCTTCAGCACTCATTAGTTACTTTCTATAAGGGATGCTAATGTATTTTGTGCTAAGGAAAAAAATGTGCAGTTCAAAGAGAAAGACGCCAGATTTAGAATACTAGAAAATTGCACACTTTTCCCTTGAAATAAAAATAGCTATACCACCATCCATTGTTCTACTGGAAAGAAATGGGCTTTGTGAATACTCAAAAGCCGCCTTTATACTGATTTGTTCTTTTTCCTGGGTGCTTCATGCATGTATTTTTGAGTTATTAAATATTGTCATGATCATCACCATGTCCACCACTAACTTGATTACATTCTGTTTTGTGCTTGCACAGGTTTTCCAGCTGAATAAGCACAGTCCAGCTTCTGTGTAGAATCCTATTAACTGCATCAGGCAGCTGTTATTGTGAAACACAGAAAAGCCTGCACTTACCCACATAAACTTTGTACATAATAAAATTGCATGCAGTTACTTCACTGCCCAGAAAACCATCATAATAAACTATTTGCTAATCACTTAATAGATATCAACTCAAACAGAGGGAAGGCATATAAACAGAACTTGTTTTTAAAGTTATTTTTTATCCACAAATTCCTTGTCAGTCTTTGTGAGACGTTATAGCTTAGACAGAATGGCATATTCTGGCCAAACATCACAGCAGTAAACATCCCTTGATGCTAAGCTTTAAACTACAAATGGATTTGAAGATTCTTAATATGGTTATGCATTTGACTTATGGGAGTCATGAAATACATTTAATTTTTTAACTCTTATTTTAAATACATGGAAACCATTTAATGTTCCAGGTAATAAACTGAAATTAAAAAAAGATGCTTTATGCCACCATCTCAGCACATTAATCCCACTGTGTACTTCCTATAGTCTACAGAACTATTATTGGATGGGTTTCTGAAAACAAATGAATCAAGGTGGAGTATACCCCTTGTTGGATACTTGCCATCTGTTGTTATAGTTTCTTGACCTGAACATGGCAAATAGTATATAGACGCCATGCTTGGTCTTTGAAGGAAGATCATTCGATTACTAGTGTGCAGATAATAACCCTATGTAAGATGTCACAAATAAGAGAGAATGGTGGTTGAATTCTGGGTAATCTAATTCTTTACATCACAAAGACCAAACACAGTAGGTTCAGTCTCCTGGTTTGTCCTTTTTATCTCAAGAAATAACAAAAACCACAGCTTTTTTGTGATTAAAATGAAAGGCAAAGAGTATATTCAGTACAAGCCCTATTCCAGGTGTGTCCAACCGTTTGGCTTCCCTGGGCCACATTGGAAAAAGAAAAAATGTCTGGGGCCATACATGAAATACACAAACACTTTTGATTTGTAAAAGTAAAGTAAATACACATAAAAGAATTACAATAACAGTTGGATAACCAGATGGAGCAATAAACTGGAAAATGGGACACTTGGATATTAAAGTGATACTGACATGTTCCTATAAAAAAAGGAACGTGTTGGTATCAGTGAAGAGAGGCTGCACGCTAAATATAAGCAGCTGAAAGTCTCCCAAAGCCACCACTTATTCTTGGCTACCCTCTGACACCATTAAATCATCTTGCTGTGTTGTATCAGTTACGTTGGGCTGTGGGCAGTGCGATCCTTCCATAGACTGGAGTCTGTTTCCATTTGTAATTAGCCTATAGAGTGATCGCACCACCCCCAGTCCAGCGTAACTGAAACAACACACCAAGATGATTTGATGGTGTCAGAGGGTCGCCATGAATAAGGTTCACTGGGCTGGGGGGAGCTTTGGGAGGCTTTCAGCTGCTTATATTTAGCGTGCAGCCTCTCTTCACTGATACCAACATGTTCCTATTTTTATAGGAACGTGTTAGTATCACTTTAAATAGACCTATTATTATATTATTATGATATTTCCTCGGGAATGGAGTGTTTCAAGCTGGGCCGCATTCATATCCATCCTGGGCCCCTCGGGACGCAAGTTGGACACCCCTGCCCTATTCATTGAACACATGTTGACCAAGGAGATATTGCCTCTTTATGAAATCTGACCTGTAGTAGTAGACTTTCATTCCAGAAGACCATACCCAAATCAGTTGTGCAGTTAAACAAAAAACGCATTACGTTGTTATAACGCTCTGTCAAAATAATATAAACTTATTTGCCCTTATCTTGTACAGATTCCCCAATGTCAGGTGGGGTGTAGGGGACCCAAAGTTAGTGGGACGTTGGTTACTTGCGATGTTCTCAGAATCATGGGTGTACTGTTTTTTTGCAGGTCATCTGCTATTCTGCTGGGGGGCTGCTCCCCCCATTCATGTCACTAAGGTGTGAGGTCTATTCAGAAAGGTGTCCTTTATTCGGATCTTTATCCAAACAGACAAACTATACCTAAACATTGAAGGTCTATGTATTACCTAAAATAACATTTATATAAAACACAGCACAGCATCTAAATAAACCATTTTCATAATATATATAGTTTTAGTAGTATTGTAGTTTAGTAGTATTATTCCAAATATAACATTTTAATTGTAAGTACTAAGGGCTGCCCACTTGCTTGTACGATTCTCTGTGCTCACATACAAACCAATAGCACACATACATGTGAGGCAATATCAGCTAATGAATGAACAGAGCTCTGTTACCATTACAGCTGAATTATTTCTTGTCAGGTGATCAAGGAGGGAGTACACAAACCATAGCAAAATGGTGGCTCAAGGAAAAAGGGCAATGTTTACGTATATATTTTCATATATCAGAATGGTAAGATTCTTTAACAGGCCATTTACTGTGATATAAAATATTTTTGTTTATATATTCATTCTTAAGGTATACTTTTTCACCCTTAAAAAATTAAATGTAAAATAAACTAAATATGTTTGTTTTGCCATCAGGGTGGATATGTTCTACCTTAATTAACATCAAGTACAAACTACTGTTTTGGTATTACAGAGAGAAAAAACTATTAAAAAACATTATTAGTAGTATTATTATTATTTGCTTTAAAAACAAGCCTTCTTGATAAGGGGTTCTGTATAAGGGATCCCATAGCTGTACCCAGGGGCGTAACTACAGAAGAAGCAGACCCTGTGGCTGGAGGTGGGGTACATGAGGCCCTAATTCATATAGTATATATAATTCTGTTATGGATTATAAACAATAAGCAAATAACAAAATAACAAAGAATCACACTTTGTTTTTAAAGAAGGTATCTTGTCAGAAAAACTATTTAGGGCAAATGGGCCTAGGGAATGGGTTTGTACCTTGGCACAGAGAGCAAATGTTGTAACTGAAATAAATTCAAGACAGGACCCAATCCCTATCAATTAGAGATAGAAGGTAAAACTCACCATATTTACAGATGATGCTACATTTTGCAAAGTTGTCGAATCAGACTTCGGTATTTCCATACTACAGAAAACTTTAGAACCCATGCTACAGCGAAGTAAACAAAAAACCTGTCAGATGATGTTTGTGGATAAATGTAAACTTATACAACTAGGTCATAATAAAAAACAAGCTAATTAGCTTCAAAGGTATCATTTGACTCAAATCTGTAATGAATGGCTCTAGAAAGAATTGTAAATAAAGAACTTAGTTGGTACATTTAATTGGCAAAGGAAGAGTGTCAATATGCATAAAAGAAACAGTTTATTTGTGGGATGCAAGCATAATGTAATTCTGGGCACCCATCTACAAACTAGGTCATTAATCTAATTAAAGATTTATATGTTACATGCTGAACAAATGTAGGTGATATTATGCCTAGAAAAGTGGGGCCTTGGAAAGTATTACAGTTTTTCTTTTTGGCCACCCTTAATATGGGAAGATTAAGGGGCAAATTTACTATTATTAACCAAAAATAATTTGTTTCTATTCGATATTCGATTAGCATTCGATTTTCGAATGTTAATCGAATAGTTCTAGGCTACCTTTTATTCAATATTCGATCATTCGACAATCGAATACAAATTTATTCGATCAGTCGAATAAATCATTCGACTGAACAAATAAATCATTTGATCATTCGAATGATTCGTATGATTCGAACGATCGAACACTTCGATCGTACGAATCCTATTCGATCAGGACTTAGTCTCAGAAGCCTATGGGAGTGCTCCCATAGGCTTCTATTGCAATTCGGTAGGTCCAATCTGCCGAAGTAGGCAATCGAATAAAGTTAAAAATTAAAATCCTTTGCTGGTCGAATGATCGAATATTCGTCCATTCGACTCTATTCAAATGTATTCAATCGTTCGACCATTCGCTTTTCGATGTTCGCCCAAACGAAGAACCCTACGTTAGAAATTCGATCGAATTCGATTGAACTTCGAATCCTTCACGTGAATATAATAAATCGGCCCCTTAGTCTCTATCGTTTTAATATACATGTAAAAACCTTTTACAGCTGTAAAACATTTTTTGTAATGTTGCATTTAATTTTTATATATTCACTATATCAGATCAAGTTTTGGCTAATCTCTTTTTATAGAGATCAGTAAGAATTGCATGGATGAGATTCAATTTGAGATGCTATTCAATTTAGAAAAACTCACTATTTACCATGTGAAAACTCTATTGAAGTCTATGGGGGGAAACTGTAACTGAATACGGAGACAAAGGGGCAGATTTACAAAGGGTCGAATTTCGAATAGCAAAAAAATTCGAAATTCAACCAGGGAATAAAAAAAATTTGAATCCGAATCGAATTTTCGAACAATTTTTAAGCCATCGATCAAATTTTTCTTATTCAATCTTAGGGAATGATCCCCATTTCAGTAGGTTGAATCTGGCGAAGTAGGTGATCGAATTTAAATTTAAAGGGGAAGTATTCGAATAAAATTTGAATATTCGAATCATTCGAATTTGAATATTCGATGGTTGAATTTGGTCGAATGTGCCTAATTTGCATATTCGAAATTCGAATCTTTTTGAAAATTCGATCTAATATTCTAATCCCTCATGTGAATTAATGTGAATTTAGTAAATCTGCCCCAAAATGTTCTCCTTGAATTGAGTAGCGTCCATGAGTTGGCACTTGATAAATCATGTTTGCAGTTATTTTTAAAAGCTTTCATTATATTCATCTTTTTGTTCATTCACATATATTCAACGCCTTAACCAAGTCCAGTAATGCTGTCTCATATTCCTGTGCTCTTTGGAAGAAATGTTCTATGTAACTATGAGATAAAATAAGAATTTATTCCAACCCAGAAATAAATACTTATTTTATCCGGAGTGCCATCCAGTCCTTTTTATTCTACAATTCTACGGCTGAGGTGCTGGGGACAGAGCACCCGGATTCGGAGTGGAGGAAGTGGAGGATACTAGCCTGGGGGGGGGGGTGAGTTTGGAGCGGTTATCTATTCGACTGTGTAACTATGAGCACATGCAATGTGGCACAAGTATATGTCAGTCATCCCTGAAAAACAAAATATATTATTCCTATTCCCCCCAGGGTACAAACTGCCCTAGCCTGGGGCACATATAGACCCTTTCACCACACCTTGCAGACACTGAACATCTTCATCTGAATTACTGGGCAATGTTTTGTGGACTGCTTCTGCTATTTTATTGACTTAAAGTTCTGAGTTTTATTTCTCTTTCACAATGTTTGTATTGCATTTCATATAGTAATACCAGCTTTAAAGGGATACAGTCATGATTTTTATGATATCTGTTTTATTTCTAAATTACATTATTTACACTGCGAATAATTCACTCCACCATATAAATTTTATTGCTGAACCAATATGTATATTGGTGTATAGGCAGCCATCTTAGGTCCGTTTGTCTATCCTCTGCTTTCAGAAATAGCCAGAACGTCATAATGGAACTGCTTTCAGGTAGGCGATCGTTCCTCCTACTCAAGGTAACTGGAGGTGTCCCAGTGGAATTTTTACTATTGAGTTATATTCTCATATCTGTCAGGGAGCCATTACCTTGTGTCAGGGAGCTCAGTGTCGGACTGGGACACCAGGGGCCCACCCAAAATCCCTAGACCAGGGGCCCAACCAAAAACCTTAGACCAGGGGCCAACTCTCAGTACTATTATCCTTCCTCTCCTCACTCAACCTCTATTTTCCTTAACATGCTATAATCTATTATTCCATCTATTTAGCCTCTTTGTTCTCATAGAAATAGGGAATGGCCATTAAATAGGCTAAACGTTTAACAGCATGAGGGCCCACCGGGAGTTTTCCTGGTGTCCCGGTGGGCCAGTCCGACACTGAGGGAGCTGTTATCTGTTACCTACCCATTGTACTATTGTTAGGCTTCTCGGGGGAAAGAGAGGGGTTAACATCACTCTCACTTGCAGTGCACCAGTAAAGAGTGACTGAAGTTTATCAGAGCACAAGTCAGATGACTGGGGGCACCTGGAAAACTGACAATATGTATAGTCCCATAACAAATTTCAAAATTAAACATGAAAAAATCTGTTTGCTCTTTTTATGGATTTCAGTGCGGGATTCTGCTGGAGCAGCACTATTAACTGATGTGTTTTGAAATAAACGTTTTCCTGTGACAGAATCCCTTTATTTCTTAAGGCATTGCCTTAATGCAAGTCACATATAGTTTAATTACGCTGAGTATCAAAACCTTGGTTTAAATTCATGAAGGGACCCATTTACTAACATTCAAATTTCTGACTTTTCTGTTTTTCTTAAAAAAAATTGAGATTTATTGTGTAAAGCCCACAAAAAAACTCTAATAGAAAACTGAGCCAAGTAAAAAGCACTTGAGGTCTCATAAAAGTCAATGGAGGCTGTGCTAATCACATTGGAATGTTTCTAACGCAATTTGACCAATCGAACGACCGAATGAAAAGCTTTTAAACACCTATGGGAGCTTCCCATAGGGTTTTAAAGCAATTTGGTAGGTCCAAGTTGGCAACTGGCCTATCGAATTTTTTTCTAAAGGGGAAGTAATTGGACCAGCGAATATTCGAATACAATTAAATTCCAATTATTCAAATCTGTCGAATTTTGAAATTCGATGGTCAAAGTTACCTCATTTGCATATTTGGAATTCGATTTTTTTTTATTTAAATTGGATCGAATTTCGAATCCTTCATGTGAATTTAGTAAATCTACCCCTGAAAGGTTTTTGAATCCAAAACCCCCCCACACATTTTTAGAGGTTTTAGGTAGTTAGATTTTTTCAATTTTTTTGGAAAATATTGTTCAGGATTTTCTCCTATTCATCCTATAGTTGGAACTTGAATACGAGACTGGAATATGAATAGGAGAGGGACTTAATAGAATGATAACTAATAAAAAGTAGCAATAACAATACATTTGTAGCCTTACAGAGCATTTGTTTTTAGATGGTGTCACTGACCCCTATTTGAAAGCTGCAAAGAAACAGAAGAAAATTGTAAATCATTAAAAAACTATGAGAAATAGATAATGAAGACCAATTGAAAAGTTTCTTAGAATTGGCCCTTCTAGAATATACTAAAAGTTAACTTGAAGGTGAACCACCCCTTTAAGCCTTAAATTTTTCTGGTCGAGTTTTTAAGGGCAAAAGTCTGAATTTTTAAAGAAAAAAAAACTCAAATATGAGATTTATCATGCTCCAAAGCTGCTGAAAATACTCCAACTAAAACCTGTTGAAGTCATGTAAAAGTCCATGGCAGATGTACCCTTTACAACTGGAAGCTGTTTTTTGCCTTCATGATTTGAATGATTTGAGGGTTTTGAGCTGTTTGATGCTGATATTCATTGAAAAACGCAAAAAACATTTGAGGTTTTCAAGAGACAATTCAAAAAAGTTGCACAAAAACTTTTCCCGCATGTACAATTTTCATTTGGATGTTTTTTTAAATAAAGCAAAATCATGTTCAGGAATTAGGTAAAAAGTTTTAATACCGCCCCCAAGTATCAAAAACTCAGTCATAAACTTCATCATAATTAATTTAAATCCTTAAAGGGAAACTGTCATGGGAAAACATGTTATTAGTTTTAACATGTTTTTTAAACTATCAGTTAATAGTGCTGCTCCAGTAGACTTCTGCATTGAAATCCATTTCTCAAAAGAGCATGTTTTTTATATTCAGTTTTGAAATCTGACATGGGGCTAGCCATTTTGTCAATTTCCCAGCTGCTCCGGTCATGTGACTTGTGCCAGAACTTTAGGAGGGAACTGCTTTCTGCCAGGCTGTTGTTTTTCTTCTCAATATAACTGAATAGTAGCAGTGGGACATGGGTTTTACTATTGAGTGCTGTTCTTAGATCTACCAGGCAGCTGTTATCTTGTGTTAGGGAGCTGTTATCTGGTTACCTTCTCATTGTTCTTTTGTTAGGCTGCTGGGTGGGGGAAAGGGAGGGGGTGATATCACTCCAACTTGCAGTACAGCAGTAAAGAGTGATTGAAGTTTATCAGAGCACAAGTCACATGACTTGGGGCAGCTGAGAAATTGCCAATATGTCTCGCCCCATGTCAGATTTCAAAATGAAATATAAAAAAATCTGTTTGCTCTTTTGAGAAATGGATTTCAATGCAATTCTTCTGGAACAGCACTATTAACAGATGCATTTTGAATTTTTTTTCCCCCATGACAGAATCCCTTTAAAAACAAACATAATTCATCAGGAGGTTGAATGCAATTTGATCTCAATGAGTTAAGGACTATAAGGGCAAATTTAGCTTAAAGGAGTGGTTCACCTTCAAGTTAACTTTTAGTATATTGTAGAAGAGCTAATTCTAAGAAACTTTTCAATTGGTCTTCATTATTTATTTTTCATAGTTTTTCTAATGATTTGCAATTTTCTTCTGTTTCTTTGCAGCTTTCAAATAGGGGTCACTGACACCATCTAAAAACAAATGTTCTGTAAGGCTACAAATGTATTGTTAATGCCACTTTTTATTACCTATCATTTTAGTCAGTCCATCCCCTTTCATATTCCAGTCTCTTATTCAAATCAATGCAGGGTTGCTAGGGTAATTTGTACCCTAGAAACCAAATTGCTGACACTGCAAAATAAAGAGCTGCTGAATAAAAAGCTAAATATCTATAAAACAACAAACAATAAAAAATGAAAACCAATTGCAAATTGTCTCAGAATATCACTCTCTACATTATACTTAAAGTTAATTCAAAGGTGAACAACCCCTTTAAGAGTAGCTACACCATATTAATACAAGCCCTATTATTCACCTTTTTTTCCAATGTTTATCTTTGTCAGCAAGTATAAAAAGTTATTCCTATCTAGGGAACCTCCCAAGTCATGCTCACTTTGTAGACTATGTTGCCATGCTAAAGGTGGACAGTTCTCTCAGGCACTCTCTTTTATTTTAGATCTCAGCAGCTTCTCTATATTTTAACAACAATTCTCAGGCACATAAAGTTTCTCCATTGAGACATGCAGACATCATTTTCCTTTTGAATGTGTGTTTTGCCCTCTAGTAGGCAGGGCCATCTAGTAGGCAATAAAGATCCCCATACACAGGCTGATATAAGCTGCTGACAGATTAAGTTGGCAGTTTATTGGAAAGTGTATGGGGCCCTCCAGTGGGCTTCCCCCTGATTGATATCTGGCCAAAAGTTGCCAGATGTCAATCAGGCAGGTTTAAAAATCCTTGTGAATTGAGGACTGCATTGGGTTGTTGATGGGTCCTTTAGATTTCAGCATTTAGAAAACAAAAGCAAAGTTCTGGTTGGTTGATATGAGCAACATTACCAATAATGTTTTATTTCAGTTTTTACACAGCATGATAAATAGACACCTTAATCTTTAAGTAAACGGTAAGTTTCAGCAAAATATTTATTCAACACCGAATCAAAATTTCTATTTTACTTTTTGGGGTAAATTTGACTTTAATCCTTTGTAATTATTCTTCATTTTACACATTACATATTTATAGATAAGACTACTTTTATCAGGTCTCTAGTAATGTAATTAACAAAAATCCCAACTGGATAGAAAGCTTTCAAGTTATGCATCCACCATGCACTTTTGAAGCAAGACTTTATTAATATTCACACTACAATACTCAGACAAAGCTATTCCCAATAACACAGATATTCATGCAGGCCCTCATGCTATGTATAGTAGTGCTTTGCAACATATTTATTACACGTATTTATTATAAATCGGTTCTATAAATCTCTTGAATTTTAGTCACAGTTCTATAGAAAACTGAGCCAGGCCAAGCCGGATGGATGCCCTAGTCAACACAGCCAGAACTCATCCCAATGTGGGTACGGACATACACATGCATGCACAGTGATGTCACCGGGGTTGGGTGGGAGTGCCGGCAACGGCTTGGAGGGGAGGCACAAAAATCCGGACTAGGGGTAGTCAGATAATAAAGTTAATCTAAATCTAATAAAAAAGACCAACCATTTTGGAGTTTTGGCCATGGAAAATAAACTTAGTCCCTATAAAAATGCACATTAAAGTACAGGCATGGGATCAATAATCTGGTATATACTCATCTAGAGAACTCTGAAATACAGGAAGGCCATCTCCCATAGAGTCCATTTTAAGCATATTATTCTTTTTTTTAATGATTTATTTTTCCTCTGTGATAATGAATATATTATATATTATTATATATATATTTATTTATACAAAAATACAGTTAACAACATTTTTAGTCTTGTTTTTCATGAAATTTGTTTAATGTATTTAAATGGTATTTCTTTTTCAACTTGCAGCTGTTGTTAAGCATTCCACTATATTTATTGTCTTCCTCTAACCCCTAAACTCTGCTTGCAATATATATAAAATCAGTAAATTGTACAGTATAATAGTATTGTAACCAATAAGCTACTACTGAAACTACAATCCTGGAAAGCATTTTCTGCTCAAGATTATATTCTTTATGACTATATCACTATCAGAATACAGAAGAGCTTTGATTTACTTATTAAGAGAGCATCAATCAGATATATTGATTTATATTCTCATTAAGAGGATTGAATGGAAAACTTGAATGCAAACAAGGCAATTTTTGTCTCTGTACTCAGGTCTGGGATTGAAAGACACTGATGTTCCATCTCTTCAATACAGATATAATTTTATTGCACAAAACTCATGCTCAATGGAACATAAAAGCAACTGAAGCCTTTGAATTGGGGAACTGATCACTCTGCTCTGTAGAATTTGAATTAATGCAGTTGGAAAGATAAGGAAATGGTCATAAAATGCATTTTGTATAATTCTCTCAATTTGTTCTTATTGAATAATTTTATTGAATGTTATTCTTTGATTTATAAAGAAAAAACAATAATATAACATATTAAGTATCAGTAAATCACGTCATAGGGAAAGAGACTAAGTACTAGAAACCTAGCACAAACCTAGGGTAAAATCAAGGGTATCCCTAAGATTTAAAAATGGAGGCACAACAGAAGTTGTTCTGCAGTTCTCAATCACTATTATCCTTGCATACACGAGATTGCCAAGATGATGATGTATTTTAAATGTATCACTGTGTTTTTATGGCTTGGGTCTTCTGGCAACTTGGCAATATTCCTGTACAGAATAATAAAGTTGTCTTCATAACAGCATAAAATGGTCTGAGGAGAAAAATTGTCTGGCTCCCTGCAGCTGATATAAAAGTTCAACTCCCAGCAATCCCTAAGAGCTATCTTTACATCCAAATCTGTTCCAAGAATTTCTGTGAAAGGACGCACTCACTTGTGAAAATATGTCATAACACATTCATTTGTTCAAATGTGCATTGGATTGTGTGTCTTATATGGACAACATAATATGATTTGTAAGGAAAAAAAGTATTAAGAATTCCTGTAACACAGATTTATTCAGCATACTACACAGTAAGGGGGTAGATTTTAGTGATGTGCCAGCACCCCCCTCTTCCTCCTGCTCTCCCAGCCCACCACCTTACACTGCTGGCTTCTGACTTACGCCTGCTCACCCTGCCCCTTTTGTGACTTCACTGGCAGGGTGGCAAGGGTCTATAAATGGCTCGGGTGGCTCAGGTGGAGGGAGGAAGGGTGGTTTATGGTAAAATTCGACCTGCACATCACTAGTAGATTTATCAAATGTCAAATTTCGAAGTTATGTGAAGTTTTTATAGCTCTAATAACTTCCAATGTACTCACAACTCAAATGGGAGGTTATTTATGAAAAAACTAGAACATCTAACATTTGATCAAACAGGAACAACCTGAAATTTCGAATCGAGTTTTTCTCCTAAAAAAACTTGAATGTCAGGACGACAATTAACATCTTCAGATGGTTCAATGGACCTCTGCCATTGACTTCTACATGAATTTGTCAGGTTTTAGACGGGGAATAGTTGAATTAAAACTGTTTCAGGGATCGAGGTGTGATAAATCTCACATTCAAATTCAAATTTTGGTTTTAAATTTGTGAGATTTGACCAAAAAAAAGTTAAACAATTCAAATTTACCATTTGAACCTTAGTAAATCTGCCCCTTATTAATAATGTTGTTTTTAATATTCCCCTTTTACACTCTTTACCTTTGGCTCTACAGCACTTTGCCATGTTATCAATAAGATGGTTTAATCATGCACAACACCTGGCTGGAACAGAAGTTCCCCCTATGACTATGAAGATTTTCATTCATCCAGGTCATAATATAAGTTCCCCCTAGTTATCAGAGGAAAGAAACTGTAGCTAGAAGGATTTTTGATTCTTTCTCTGTTTACATTCCTAGTACTAGTTGGGGATATAAGCAGCACGAACACTACCCTATCACCCTAGCATTCCGGCATGTACTCCACCAGTGACCTCTGCACCCGAACGAAGTACTACACTTCTACCACTAGTTGTGTGAATCGGGCCCCATATGTACCGTATGGACACCTGGTGGGGACATGACCATTTTATAATGTTAACACTTCGAAGTGTCCTTGTCATACAGAATGGTTTTCATACAAAAGCCCCTAGGTGCATACAGCATACATACTTGTATGTTACAACTTAAAACTGCACACAAATATTTTAATGTATTTCTTTCTCTGTGGTTTAAAGTTAACCATTAGTACCAGTGACACTGATGGATGGACAATGGATATTTTGCCTTCCTGTTGCTGAAAACCTTACTCCGCTCTTATACCTACCTTTCATTTCACATGGCAGAAAGCTAATTTAATGTAGAACTGCTTCATACTTACATGTGTACAAAAATGTAACATTCTCAATCTAATAGGTCTGATCAAGAAAGGTAAAACGGTTACCTTTTTTTAACAAAGAGGGGACCTTAGCCATATTGGAGTTAGAAATTGGGAGGGTCCCAGTTCTGTAAGGGGAAAGCCCAAATACATAGGGGCAGATTTACTAAATTCACATGAAGGATTCGAAGTTCAATCGAATTTTCAAAAAGATTCGAATTCAAATGTTTTTGAAGACCACTTCGACCTGTGAATTTTGAAAATCGAAGGATTTGAATATTCGACTGTCGAAGTACTTCCCCTTTAAATTTTTATTCAACTACCTAGTTCACCAGATCAAAGTTACCAAATTGGGTTTCATTATTTTTGATTGAATAAAAAATATTCGATCAATAAAATAATTCGAATCGATTATAACGATTTATCGATTGATCGAATATTTCCTATTCAATCGTTCCACCAATCGAATAGCGGCAAAAGGATTTTACTTCCCTGCCTATTCACATGGCCGAATTTCAAATTTTTTGCAATTCGAAATTCGTCCCTTAGTAAATCTGCCCCATAGTGTACTATAGAGATTAAAGGGATACTGTCATAGAAAACCATGTTTTTTTCAAAACGCATTAGTTAATAGTGCTGCACCAATAGACTTCTGCACTGAAATTCATTTCTCAAAATGAAATATAAAAAAGTCTGTTTGCTCTTTTGAGAAATGGATTTCAGTGCAGAAGTCTACTGGAGCAGCACTATTAACTGATGCATTTTGAAAAAAATGTTTTTCCCATGACAGGATCCCTTTGAAGCATATCAAACCTGAAACTGTACAATAGTTTCGTTCCAAATTTGGTGGAATGTTAGAAGGGCTGAACATCCCTAATGAATATACATGTATTGGGTACATTACCTGGAAATCCATTCTAGAAACTAGAAAAAAATTATGGGACAGCCATCTCCCATAGACTCTATTTTAAATGACCAAACTTGATTCATTTTCTCTGTAATAATAAAACAGAACCTTGTGCTTGATTCCAACTAAAATATAATTATTCCTCATTGGAGGCAAACCAATCCAACAGTTTCTTTAATGTTTAAATTATTTTTAGTTGATTGATGTTGATCCAAATTATGGAATAATACCTTATCAGGTGCCATACATGTAGTAAGGAATTATAATTTTTAAGATTTTAGTTATGCTAGAAATCCAGGAAAAATTACATATTGTATTAGGGTCATCTCTAGTCATAAGTCATCATTTTCTTGTTTATTTCCTTTTTACTTGCCTTTTACACAGTACCTGTGTGTTTCTACTTATTTGGCCCGGTACAGAGAAACTAAAAAAAGTATAACCTAGGGCACTGGATCACAGTTTCTTTCTAGTTAGTAAAATAAGAAATAAAAAAAAGTATTGTTTGGTACTTAATGATTATTGGTTGTGAAACTTGTGTAAATTACCCCAAATAAGCAGTTTTTTACCTTAGTTATTGGGAATAGTTGATATTTTTTAAAAAGTGTATATTTTTTTCCTAATGCTGGTATTTTCACTTATTGGTTTTCTTTATCCAAACACTTAGGGGCAATTTTATTAATGGTTGAATTTCGAAGTGGATAAACTTCAAAATTCAACCATCAAATTTTTTTTAAAGGGATTTTTCATCGGAAATGGACCTATTTCATCTAAATAAAAATCCTTCAAATCACTCGATCGCATCGTTCGAATTGAAGGATATGAACAATTTTGCGCAAAATCCTTCACATTCCTAGGACTTAGAAATAATTTCAGGAGAGGGTCTAGGAGGTCCCCCACAGGCTACAATGGCAATTCGAAGGATTTTAAAGGGCCAGTACTTTTTTTTGTAATCGAATCTAATTTTTTAAATTCGAATTTTTTTTTAATATTCACTTGGACACTTAGGGGCAACTTTACAAAATTCACGTGAAGAGATCGAAGTTCGATCGAATTCGATTGAACACCGATCGTACCATTTTTTCGTAGGATTGAATATGCAAATATGGCCACTTTGATCATCGAGTACCGACAATTTGAATGATCGAATAGATCGAATGATCGAATAGATCGAATGATCGAAGGACTTTAACTTTAAAATTTATTCGAATGCCTTCTTCGCCAGATTGAACCTACCGAATGCCAATAGAAGCCTATGGGAATCCCCCCATAGGCTTCTTTTACAAACACCTGCTCGAATACCATTCTTATGATCGAACACCTCGATCGTTCGAATCGTAGGAATTTTTTGAGCGCTCGAAGGAAAAAGTATGATTTTGTCGTGAAATCGAATGATCGGTATTCGATCGTACGATTTCATCGAAAAATCGAATATCGAGGAAAAAGATAGCCTAGAACTATTCGAATTTCGAAGAGATTCGAGGGATTTTAGGTGAATATTAGTAAATTTGCCCCTTAGTAAATGTGCCCCTAAATAGTGACAATGAGGTACTTCTGTATATGTAGAAATACTTAGGGACAAATTTTCTATTATTCCCCAAAATTCCTTTGATCTTACTCGAAATTCGATAAGCATTAGATCATCGAACGATCGAATTATCAAATATCCGATCATTCGATCTATTCGATATTCGATGATCGAATAGGCCAAAATTCACTTTAAGATTTCACGAAAAATTCGTACGATTGTTATTCGATCAAACTTCGATCATTTCACATGAATTTCGTATATTGGCCCCTTAGTCTCAGAAGCCTATGGGGCTATTCGGTAGGTTCAATCTGGTGAAGTAGGCAGTCGAACAATTTAAAAATTTTGAATCCTTTGATCATCAAATGATCTAATTATCGAATATCCGATCATTCGATCTATTCGATAATTCGGTATTCGATGATCGAAGAGGCCAAATTAGAATATCCGATTTTATGAAAAATTTGTACGATCATTATTCGATTCGATCATTTCACGTGAATTTCGTAAATCGGCCCCTTACTGTCACTAGTGTCTTGTATTTCTGTTTAATGTCCGTTTATCAGTCCATCTTGTAATTAGGCAGGTTGAGTACATTTTTGTAATATTTTCTAACAAAAGATAGGATATTTCATTTTGTATTTCTTAACTTTCCTACTCTGGGATAAATATCTCCCCAACCATAATATGTCCAATATAATACATATATTAAAATGAAAGCTTTAGCTGATAGTTATAGGGTAAGAAATGCATAACAGCTTAAAATACATTTCAGATCAGAGAATAACATTGCACTCTTCTCAGAGCCTGAGGCAGGTCTTAATTTACTTAGATCACTGGAATAAAAATGTTGCCATGGTGTGCGTCATCATAGAAACTGTTGCCATAGATAGCATGGTGATTGTTACCATGGAAAAGGTTGCTATGGATGACACTGCCACGGAAAGTGGCACAATGGAGATCATTACTTTGGCAATAGTTGCCATAGGGACATTACCACAGCAACTGTTCCTATGGATATTGTTACCAACTATTTTAAGAAAGCTATTGCTTTGGATGTGAATATCAAATTATCAGGGAATACAGTATGAAGACCAATAATATTGATATTGCTACCATGTCAGCTTTTACCTTGTAGACAATGAAAACAGTTGACCTTCAGAAAGAATTAACTATATACAGTGGTGTAACCAGACCCCCAAAGGCCCCCGGTACAGAAATTTACAACTGGGCCCCCTTAAAGGGATTGTTCTCCTGTGAACTCTTAGGGGCAGATTTATCAAGGGTCGAATTCGAGGGTTAAAAAACCCTCAAATTCGACCATTGAATTTTACCCAAATTTAAATCCTTCAAATTCGATATTCGAATTTGAAGGATTTTACTGCAATTCAAATATTCGAACGATCGAATAGAAAAAATTTGATCGATTTTAACCATTCGATCGAATTTTTTAAATTTGATAAAAAAAAAACTTTAAAAAAACCCTATGGGAGCTTCCCATAGGGTTTAACAGTAGTTCGGTAAGTTAAATCTGGCGAACTAGGCAATCAAAATATTTTTTTAAAGGGTAAGTACTTCGATCATCGAATAGTCAAATGATCGAATAGATTTTTATTCGAATCATTCGAATCGATCGAATTTTTAAAAAAAGTTATTAGCATCTTTTTGAAAATTTGATCGAATTTCGAATCATACATGTGAATTTAGTAAATCTGCCCCTTAGTATAATGCAGAGCAGGGGTGTCCTACCTTTTGGCTTCCCTGGGCCACATTGAAAAAAGAAAAATTGTCTGGGGCCACATATGAGATACACAAATTCACAGATACACGAATTCGAGGGCAAATTTACCCTTGAATTCGACCAATGGAATTGTGGTCAAATTCGAATATCGAATTTGAAGGTTTCTACCGCAATTCGATCGATTGAACGATCAAATAAGAAACAATTTAAACCATTAGATCGAATTTTTTTTTTATTCGATCTAAAAAAGTTTAAAAAACCCTATGGGAGCTTTCCATAGGGTTTAATAGCAATTCGGTAGGTTTAATCTGGCGAACTAGGCAGTCGAATAAAAACATGAAGGGCAAGTAATTCGACTGACGAATATTCAAATAGAATTTTTAATCGAATTATATGAATCATTCGACTCGATTGAATTTTCTAAATTTGATGGTCGAAGTGGCCTTCAAAAATATTCGAAGATTCAAATTCGAATCATTCATGTGAATTTAGTAAACCTGCCCCTTAGCGTTTCAAGCTGGGCCGCATTAACATCCATCCTGGGCTGCATGGGGCCATCGGGCCACAGGTTGGACACCCCTGATGTAGAGAGTGATATTCTGAGACAATTTTCAATTGGTTTTCATTTTTTATTATTTGTGATTTTTCATTTATTCAGCTTTTTATTCAGCAGCTCTCCAGTTTGCAATTTCAGCAATATTGTTGCTACGGTCCAAATTACCCTAGCAACCATGCACTGATTTGAATAAGAGACTGAAAAAATGGATCATTAAAAAGTAGCAACAATAAATTTGTAGCTTTATAGAGTATTTTTTTTTTTAGATGGGGCCAATAACCACCATTTCAAAGCTGGAAAGATGTAAAAGAGGAAAGAAAATAATTCAAAAACAATAAAAAATAAATAATGAAGACCAATTAAAAAGTTGCTTAGAATTATCCATTATATAACATACTAATAGTTAATGTAAGATACAAAGTACCTTATTTGCACCTGTTATCTGTTCTGGGCTCTCTGCCAAAAGCCAATTAAGTTAGAAACGTTGTTTCTTTTTCTGGCTTTTCAGTGCAGAGAAAAGATGTACTTTCCAGTACAAATGAGGGACTGCAGGTTGAGCTGTCAAAAGAAGAACTGTTGTAGCTTTTTTCAATAAATACATGACCAAATATCATTTGTGTTTTATTTGTTTAACTAGGTTTTCTTCAACTGGTCTCTGAGTGCAAGTGTGTGTCTTTGTCTGAACGTGCATGTCTGCAGTGTAACTTCAGCCTTTTCTCCTTTGAATGACTAAGAAGATTCTCATTCATCCAGGTCATGGTATATTTATCAAAAGTAACTCAAAGCAACTGGACTAGCTGAGATATTTTAATGAAGACGTTTCACTGCTCATCCGAGCAGCTTCATCAGTTCAACTGACTGGTGTAGGGCAGTTCTCGGCAAAAAGACTCTTCCAAAAATCCAACCACAACGGCACATTGTAATTCTTCAGAGAGGTGACATCTGAAATTCACAGTGGTGTTGATTCTGTGTAGTTACAGTGATAGGATTACCAAGGTGTCATGCAACTCCTAGAAGACTTTTGGGAGACAAAACAACTGCTCCATAAGCGAATGGATCAGCATAGGAGGGCGAACTCTACAGGGCAAGACTCGGCTGTTTTTCTACACCTAAAAGACAAGGGAAAGTCTATTGAAGATAGCAATGTCCAAATTTTGGATAAAGAAGACCGCTGGTTTGAAAGAGGTGTGAAAGAGGCTATTCATGTTAAGGTGGAGAAACCATCCCTGAATAGAGGCGGGGGGCTTCAACACCACCTGTCTGCTACATACAATGCTGTTCTCACATCTGTTCCCAGGCGGTTTCAGAACTCTTCACACCAGCGCCGGGCGCCCTAGGCATCCCAGCTGACCACGTTGCATCCACCAAAGACGCATGCATACATTACCGAGCATGCGTGCCCGGAAAAGGTAATTGTTGTGGGCGGAAGCAAGGGTCCAAACTAGAGGCAAGGCAGCAGAAGAGGCACGGTGCCTGGCGCCCCTCCAACTTCGCGCCCTAGGAGTTGCATGACACATTCCTAATCCTGTAGAAAACAGGAAAGAAAAAAGAATACCCCACTTTCTCCCTCTTATGATAATAGTCAATTCCCTTTACCAATTAGGTTACCTTGTAAAAAAGATCTAGTTAAAAAACTAGACCAATTTGATTTCCAGTGCAGATTACATGTGATTTCAATCAATTCATTAAAAAATTCATTTGACATATGGAATGTATTTATAAAGTGCAGTGCTTAAATAATTTATAAATATCAATTCATTTAAAATAATTGATATCAATTCATCAAGTATAAAAGTGATTAATAAATTACTGATTCCTAAAAAAGGGGTAGATTTAACACACCACAATTAGCTATTATTTCAATAGCAGGAATCTTTTACAAAGCTTGCAAGTGCTCAGAGAATCAAGGTATATAGATTGATTAAATAAATTAGGGAACTACAATTAATTCGAATAAAAAATCAGTGCTCAAATTCATGAAAGATAGAAGGAAATGGAAAAGAAGGAGAGGTGGAGTTGTCCCGAAACTGCTGCCTAATAATTTTCTTGTCTGGGACACCACAAAGATGGAGAAGGCAGAGAATCCGGGACTGTGGTCTCGTTTTTTACCTAAACCCTACCACTGAAAAGATACTGCAATAACCTAAAAAACCACAAATCCAAGGCCTCCTGGTGAAATGAGAAAGGATTTCCAGCAAAGGTTTGAGCACCTCCCAATTTGCCCCTGTATGTTCGAGCCAATATATAAAAACCAAAATAAAAAAATAATTGAAGTCTAAACGCTGACGTGCGTTTCGCAATTCAGCTTTTTCAAGGCGTAAATCATTCCTGTCCTATTCCTATCACTGTAACTACACAGAATCAACACCACTGTGAACTTCAGATGTCACCTCTCTGAAGAGTTACAATGTGCCGTTGTGGTTGGATTGTTGGAAGAGTCTATATGCCGAGTAGGGTTGCTACCAGGACTGGACTGAGAATTAAAATAGGCCCTGGCATTTCAGGTACACAAGAGGCCCATCAGCCCACATAGAGGCCCAAACAGCCCCCACCAGCCCACTAAACACTGACTTTATATGGGACCTTATAGCAGCCCCTCTGGCATTTGCCCTAACCCACAAATGGCCAGTCCGGGCCTGGTTGCTACCCGGCAAAGGGGCGGTATTACAAATTTACCGGAAATGTAGTTGCCAGTAATTTGTAATACCCTTACAAAAAGCACGACCCCTTTTGCGTGTCATTTCCATCAGGGCCGCCATTAGAAATCACGGGGCCCTGCACAACAAAATTGTCGGGGCCCCAATCCCCGCCGAATCCACAGCAAAGTTAAAAAGACCACACAGACATCAGCACAAAAAAAGTAAGCCCCCCAGGGCACCCTTATAAGTTAAAAAAAATTGGTGCCAGGGCCCCCCCATAAAAGTTTTTTTTTAAAAAAGCATTGGTGCCAGAGCCCCCCTTACAAGTTAAAAAAAATTGGGGCCCCAAAAATATTTTTTTTTAAAAACATTGGTGGCATATTTTTAAAAAAAAATATTGGAGCCCCATAAAATATATTTTTTTTAAATTGGTGGCAGGGGCCTATAGAGTATTAAAAGAAAACATTTGAGGCCAGTGGATTAAAAAAAAAAAAAAAAAAAAACACATTGGTGTCGGTAGAATTTAACTTGTGGCTTCAGGACTTCAGCATCAGCTCCTTTTGTGACTTCGGGTATTTTCGCCGTTTCAGGACTTAAGTGTCGGCTCCTTCGTGTCTTTCCGCCGCTTCAGCAGGACTTTGCGTCTGTTCGGCACTTCCGCATTTGGAAGAAGCTACACAGGCTCTGCGCTGGTAAGGGGGGGCCGGCTCTTGGGAAAATGCAGCACTGACAGGCCCCCCTTCAGCCGTGGGACACTTGTCCCCCCTGATGGCGGCCCTGATTTCCATGACTCTGCCCCCGACGCTCCCCACCCCCTTTACGTCGCTCCCAGCCATTTCTTTCCGCCCCCCAGCACTAGCCGGTATTTTTTTAAGAAAAAGTGGCAACCCTAATGCCGAGAACTCCCCTACACCAGTCAGTTGAACTGAAGAAGCTATTCCGATGAGCAGTGAAACGTCTTCATTAATAAAATATCTCAGCAAGTCCAGTTACTTTTGATAAATATCTCCTTTGAATGGCTACCCCCATTGCTACACAGCCAGGCCCGGACTGAGATTGAGAATCAAAATTCGTATTATTTTAAACACTTTCATTTTTTCACGTTAATGTTCCTTTAAATGCACGCAGTAACACGCCGGTTTTTCTATCCTTACCCCGATCATTGCTTTACTCAATGATTGCTTTGTACAAACCATGGCGGGGAATTAAAACCAATGAAAACGTAGCATGGGCTGTTGCGTCCTGCCAATCAGAATTGTTTGTGGCAGAAAGGGCGGTGTCTTCCTAGCGCTGCCTCTTTTCCTGAACGCGGCCCTGTAATTTTTTGGACTGGTTACCCAGACTAGTGAGGGCACAGTCAGCCTTGGCGTTAACCGTATCATGGCCGATAAATTCGCAGCAAAATTTGTCTCTCACAAAATTAGCAGAACTCGCTGGCGCCCGGTTTCAGCCTCGTCGCTGCAGCAACCGGATGTGTTCGCAACCGGTTCCTGGGATAATGAGGTAGGGCGTTAACAGCGACATTTGTCTGTTATATCAGTATTTGGAGTCATCTTCAATCATTTTAATGTATATTGACAGGCATTCATCTTTTTACAGGGGCGGTGTGTCTGCCCTACTGTTGCAGGTGAACTGCAGTACAATTGTGTCTTAAATAGTGCACGAATAGCGTTGTCCAGTTATTACATGGTTAATCACACATTGAGATCATTGTATTAATTTTACAGCCATGTGTTTGTACTCCGTGGATTACCCGCTACAGCATGCCTATTTACGTGGCTTCCGGTTTCCTGTCAACTGAGTTTTTTTTTTTCTAATTTAACTTGCTAGGAAGAAGGTGGAGACTGCTTACAGATTGTTTTTCTCTCTCTCTTTATTTACAACCAATTCGGACTACTTCTACTATATTGCATCTGAACCTATTTTGGCCAGGCTGGGAATTTCATTTCAGTTAAAGGAGAATTCAACCTGTACTGAAAAAAAAAAAAAAACCCTGCAAATGCTCCTAATTTTTTTATTTTTACTTGCCCCTCCGTGCAGATTCTGTCCTTGGTAGTTCACAGGTACCATCTTCCTTTCTTCGCTCTTCTTCGGAATCAGACCTGTGTTTTTGGAGCATGCACAGTCATTGTAAATTTCCAGTCCAGAGCAACTGCACATGCGGTCCCAAACAACATGCGCAGTTGGGACTGTAAATATATTCCAACTGTACATGCGACATAACTCCGCTCAGATTCTGAAGAAGAGCGAAGAAAAGAAGATGGCACCTGTGAGCTCCAGAGGACAGAATCTGCACAGAGGGGTAAGTTAAAAAATTAGGGGCATTTGGTTGGTCTACGCAGGGTAGGGTTTTTTACAGTACGGGTTGAATTCTCTTTTAATGCACATAGATTCTGGTTTGCATCCAGTGTCATGTAGCTCTGCTGTTGGGGAACTAAATGTCCAAAATCACTTTTTTTGTTTTGGACCTTAGAGCAGGGGTCCCCAATGGCCGCAGGCAGTCCTGAACAGGGCCACCAGCGTGCCAAAATTGGACAGTGACCCCCCCCAACCACAGCTGACCCTCCTGAGCCCCCACCCCTCCCAGGCCTTGAAAAATGTTTTGCTTCAACACCTGTCCCAGAACCAAAAAAGGTTGGCAACACCTTGTTTAAAACTCTGGGCCACTGTTTGAACTTAAGACAATTTGCTCTCCAAGCTGCCATTTAGTATTTCAATAATAAATTGTTGTCGGCATTATATTACTGTTATGCAACACTCCATTCACCCTCTGTTGTGACTGTTTTGTTATGAGTCGATTATGCAGAAAGATAATCTGTCCACTGATAATCTAATTATTTGCCTCAGAAGGACCAACTTCCTTGTTTGCATTAAGGAATAACCCTTTTAAAAAAAAAATGCTTTCAGAATAAATGCCAGTGAACTACTGGATCAATCAATGATCGTGAAAGTCTGCCCCTCAGGAAGGGGCCATCCCCCAGGTTATGTGCTGTAGGAAGCTAAAGAATGAAGTGCTATTATGCTTCCAAGTTTTATTAAGCCAGTTGGCTGACCTGTGCCAGCCAGTGCTATTCGAGATATGTAAATAAAGAAGAATGGAAGGACGTGCAATAATGCTTCAATCCCGAACTACTACTTCAGTGTTGTGGCCCAGGAGTAAGAGTTGGAGGTAGAGAAAAAGAAACTTTCAGTGTCAGCAGTGCATTGCTATACCCCCTGTGACAAGTTTGAAGTCCTGGATCATTGCTGCTATTGACAAGCTGAAATTTTAGGCTGGTGCAATAAGTTCAGCATATAAAACAAGGCATTTTTAGCCCTATTAATTTTTAGGCTTTAGTTCTTTGCTTTTCAAACTCTGACAGGTGTCCAAACAGTGAACATCCCCTTTCATGATAAGGAAAGCCTGATTCACTAAAAAGGCGGCAGGAAGGGAGCAGGCAGTTCGGGGAGATTGTCGCATCACAGAAAAGGCGATTAAACGCCAAGCGACTAAATCTCCCCGTCTGCCCCAACCCTTAAGCACGATCTATAATTTATATTTACATGCTGTTCATGGCTCAAAGATATTTTATTTCGGCATCTCTTGTATCCTTCTGCTTAACATTTTACACGTGATCTTATTTGGTACCTTGGCGTTGTGTGTTTTAGTGCAGTTAGGAAGCATGCTCCCAGCATTAAATGGAAAACCAAAGGATATGTGTTAGGCAAGCAAGACTGGTGTTTGGTGCAGTGAACAGATGTATATGTCGTATATATTTAAAATGTACAGTGTACTATCATGAATTAAACAGTTGCTCTTGTTTAGGATGAGAATGGGACTAGTAACATCAAAAATGTTTACAAAAAAATTTGTTGGAATACAACGAAAAAAAAGCACCAAGACAAATTAAATAGCAAAGCCTTTATTGAGAATTAACTTACAGAAACTCTGCTTCCCGTTTTCTTCAGAAAAGGCAACAGGGCGACCATCCATCCTGTGGTGCTCAATTTCTCCTCCCTGGATATTCACTGACAGCGTGTCCTCTGCTCCTATCCCCTTCTCCTTCATCCTCCTCCCAGGAGTTTTTCTTCATCCTCCTGCCAGGAACAGCACTAGGAAGGCGATGTCGGTGGGCTCCCCACGGGGTCCAGGAAGGAAGAGGCAACAGCTTCCAACAGCTCTTTCCTTTCATTGAGCTTGGCAGAATAGAGCAGATGGTGCAGTGACAGCAGGCTGCCGCAGGAGGCGGGGCACACTGGCCCAACACAAGACCTCACGCACTGCTGGGGAGATGCAATCACACTGGCCAGTCAAGCAATGTGCGGCTCGAGCTGGGTAGCACTGCCTGCAGAGTACGAACGCAATCTACTTCTTCTAATTGGGAATCTACTTCTGTTTGTTCCTATTCTGGCAAGATCCGTTCCAACAGATCTTGCGATCTTGCTGTGCCAGTGCCCGTGCCAGGAGGATAAATCTGTTCTTCTGTCACCAGTCTGAGCGCTTCTCTTGTGAGGCACAGATTGTGTCAATACTTTATTCAGGATAGCGGGAAAGAGGGAGAGGGTTGCAGGTACTGGCTTCTGAGCGTCACATTCTACCTCTCCAATGTTTCCGTTCCAACAGCTCTTTCCCTTCATTGAGCTCACACTCTAAAGGCAGTGCTACCCAGCTTAGGCTATTGCCTATTTTCCCTTCATTAGCGCAATGAAGGGAAAGAGCTTTTGGAACAGGGTTTGCCAGAATAGGAACAAACAGAAGTAGATCCGTTCCCAATTAGTAGAAGTAGATTGCGCTTGCACTCTGCAGGCAGTGCTACCCAGCTCAACAATTTGCACTTTTCCTGTCTGGCCAGTTTGATTGCGTCTCCCTAGCAGTCCGGTCTGTCCCCAGGCTCCCTCCGTGTTGTCAGTGTGTGTCCTGCCAGGGTCCCCTGCCTCCTGCAGCAACCTGCTGTCACTGCACCGTCTGCTCCATTCTGCCGATCTGCCGAGCGCAATGGAAAGAGCTGGGGGAAGAGGATGAAGGAGATCGGAGCAGAGGACACGCTGTCAGTGAATGGCCAGGGAGGAGAAATCAAGCGCTGCAGGATGGATGTTCGCCGTGTCGCCTTTTCTGAAGAGGAGGGGAAGCGGAGTTTCTGTAAGTTATTTCTCGATAAAGGGGGGCATTGCCATTTTAAAATTTAATTTGTCTTGGTGTTTATTTTTTCCGTTGTATCTTCGTCCATCTACATATGCGCACCTTCTGAATCTACCATGACGAGCTATGCAGCACTTCTCTGTCAGATCATCCAGTTGCTTTGTATGAGGAGTAGTTTTAGTATGTGCTTCAATATCTATAAACATTACAGTACACTTAGTTCAGGTCAGCAGATGTGGTTCTTTCTCAAATCAAACAAGCTGATCTGGTGGATGGCATAGACAGAGGCAATAAGATCCTCACAGAATAAGAGCAAATCCCCAGGATTGCTGCACAAAAGTAAGGGGTTTAAAGCTTTATCAATATAGTGTTTGGTATGGAGTTGTGGAAGACTTTTGTTGGTACGTGTACATTTAGGGGGTTTCCTTGTACTTTAAAACAGTTTTTTTTTTAATTGGCTAATTGTCTGCATAGGCTTTATGAGTACCAACATATTTCCCCAGGTTCCATACATACAATTGTGCTCATAAGTTTACATACCCTAGCAGAATATATTATTTCTTAACAATTTTTCAGAGAATATGAATGATAACACAACTTTTTTCATTCATGGTTAGTGGTTGGCTGAGGCCATTTATTGTCAAACTGCGTTTACTCTTTAAATCAGTCACTACACAAACTACCCAAATGACCTTGATCAAAAGTTTACATACCCTGGTGATTTGGCCTGATAACATTGACACAAAATGGTTAGAATGGCTATTAAAGGTAACCATGTTCACCTGTGATCTGTTTGCTTGTAATTAGTGGGTGTTTATAAAAGGTCAATGACTTGCTGGACTCCTGACAGACTCATGCATCTTTATGCAGTGCTGCACTGATGTTTTTGGATTCTAAGTCATGGGGAAAGTGAAAGAATTGTCAAAGGATGTGTGGGAAAAGGTAGTTGAACTCTATAAAACAGGGAAGGGATATAAGAAAATATCAAAGGAATTGAAAATGCCAATCAGCACGGGGAATATTCGGGAATCTGTTGAAACCAAACCAAATAAAACTAAAATTTCATCCACAACTACCAGAAAAATAGTTTGGGATTTAAGGAAAACCCCACTAATAACTTCAGGTGAATTACAGGATTCTGAAAGAATGAGGTGTGGCTGTTTCAAGATGCACAATAAGGAGGCACTTGAAGAAAGATGGGCTGCATAGTTGAGTTGCCAGAAGACAGCCATTACCATGCAAATGCCACAAAGTATCCTGCTTACAATATGCCAAACAGCACAATGTTATTTGGCATAATTAGACTAAAATTTAGCTTTTTGGCCACAACTATAAATGCTACATTTGGAGAGGAGTCAACAAGGCCTATGATGAAAGGTACACCATTCCTATTGTGAAACATGGTGGTGGATCGCTGATGTTTTGGGGATGTATGAGCTACAAAGGCACAGGAAATTTGGTCAGAATAGATGGCAAAATGAATGCAGTAAGTTATCAAAAAATACTGGAGAAAAATTTGCACTCATCAGCCCAGAAGCTGTGCATGGGACATACTTGGAAATTCCAACATGACAATGATCCAAAACACAAGGCCAAGTTAACCTGTCATTGGCTACAGCAAAATAAAGTGAAGGTTCTGGAGTGGCCATCTCGGTCTCATCACCTCAATATCGTTGAGCCACTCTGGGGAGACCTCAAACGTGCAGTTCATGCAAGACAGCCCAAGAATTTACAGAAACTGGAGGCTTTTTGCCAGGAAGAATGGGCAGCGTTACCGTCTGAGAAGATAAAGAGCCTCATCCACAACTACCACAAAATATCTCAAACTGTCACTGATGTTAAAGTGGGCAATAAACGGTATTAAGAACTGGGTACAGTATAACCCCAATTTTACGTCCCCGGATTTTACGTTTTCCCGCCATTTACGTCGTTTTTTTTGCAGTCCCACCAATTGCAATGCATCTCTATAGACTCTATTCCCGTTTTTTACGTTTCTATTTCCCGCTTTTTACGTCGATTTTTGGCATCCTTTCCCTAACAAATCGCCTGATTTTTATCTTAAAATACTTCTTTCTTGACTAGTTAAATGTTCCCCCATAACGTGCGGTTGCAGACGCCATCTTAGGAAGGTTGATTGTATCATTATTGCCTCATATTTTAGACTGCGCATGCTCGCCTCTCCGGGAGCTTACAAAATACCGCGAGAGTTGCGCAAGTCCATGGGAACTTGTGACTGCGCAACAGACAGGACTTGGGCGGATTTGGCGCTATTGGCCTCCCACACCCTTTCTGAAACACAGTGAGTACCCATAGAAGCATTTCTAAAAGGCTTTGCCCCCAACTGCGCTCACCTTCCAGCCCCAACTGCGATCACCCCCACTTGCTCATCCCTCCAGCGCTGACCTGCTCTTCCCCCACTGCCGATTAGCTCACCCACCGGCCTGCTCACCTGCACTTGGAGGGTGCGTTCAGATTCTGTGCAGAGGAGGAACGTTAACTACAGTACTTTGCTGCTGTCTGTTGCTATTCTCCCCTTTGTTGTGGTGTTTGGGATTTCACAAGAGCTGCACGCGCATACATACACACGTGCATCTCCAGCCTTTGCTCTAATCTCCCAGGGCTCTGTACATAAACCCAGAATAACAAGCGCTGGTATGTATGGCAGAACTGGAATGAGCAGCAGCCGTGTGTGGGACTGCTTTTGTGTTTCATTTCTGGGGGAGGTGGGGGAACTGAGAGGGTTAATCCCTTAAAGCTTATTGCTCCCCGGAATCAGCACAACTGCCCCGATCCTCACCATCCTGCTGCTTTTCTAGATTGCATGTTTGGGTGTTATAAGGTGTCCCTGGAGTTTTTATTTTTATACTGAACAATTCCTTTAAATCTTTTAGCAAACTGCATTTAATACAAAATGTTTTATAGTATTGTATGTGTTTAAAGTTGTTAAAAATTATTCCTGTACTTATTTCCTTTAATTTACTTGACAATACTGTGTCCTTACCACATTTCACTGATTTTAAGTTTTCCCTGATTTTACATCTTTTTTTCCCTGGTCTCCTGAAAGACTTAAAATGGGGGTTCTACTGTATGTACATTTTTTATCAGGGTCATTTGGGTAGTTTATGTAGTGATTATGATTTTAAAATCATAAACACAGTTGTTTGACAATAAATGGTTTCAGCTAACCATGAGTGAAAGAAAAGTTTGTGTTCTCATTCATATTCTCTGAAAAATGGTTAGATTGCTGGATGGGTAGTCCAAACTTGCCTCTGTTTGCCAGCTTTAGGGGCAGAGGCCTCTGCTCTAAGAACAAACTAAACTAAATGTATACAACCATAAAGGTGATGTCACACAGAGATTTATAACCCAGGGGAATTAATGCTAGTCGTGGTGACAAATTGCCTGAGCACCTATAACCGTGAAGAAGAGTAAAATAAATCAGTTGGGTAATTAATTATGCAGAGTTCTTCCAAGGAAAGAAAGGCAGCCTAGGCTTAGTTCCAGCAGCTTTTTATAATGAGAAACCCTATACAGTAAATTCCTTGCTACTGCTCATTGAATATTTTGTCAACGACCCCCCAGACTTGACCACTTATGGCTGTCGTAAGGAACTTCTCTGCACATGTACTCTTTGGGTGAAACATGATTATCAAATGGCTTTTCCTGTCTGGCATTGCATTTTCTTATTAAATATATGACACAGTCTGTTCTTGGCCGACTTAATAAAAAAACACACACACACACACACTCACTCTCTCCTCTGCACTAAACCCATTATCAATATGTTTAAAGATATTATGAGATAATTTGTGCATCCAGCTACTAAAACATGCCTTAAAGTGGTCATACACGGGGAGATCCGCTCGTTTTGCGGTGTCGCTGAACAAGCTTTGAGGTGGGCGATATCGGACTGATCCGATCGTGGGCCCAAGGTCCCAACAATCGGATCACAACGGAGGAGGAACTGGTTGAACTTTCAGCCAGATATTGATCGGGTAAGCCCGTCGGAGGTCCCCACACGAGCCTATAAGCTGCCGACTCGGTCTGTCGGCAGCTGTTATCGGCCCGTGGATGGCCACCTTTAAACAAAACAGGGATTGTCTGTCCATATATTGTAATATATTTAAGCTGGCCAACTACGTCAGTCATCCCATATCTGGCCAGTCATACTCTCAAATTGCATCTGATTCATTAAGAATTCTATTACTTCATTATACATTTTAGAAAGGGACTAAGTTTTACCTGTAACTTACTTGCTGCTTTCAAAGTAAAACTCCCATACTTGGTTGCCCTTTTATTAGACGCCAGTGGGATCACCTGACTATAGCTGGGAAGGGTGGGGGCTACAACAAGGAGCTGGTCACTGCTCCTATATGAACTATAACAAGCAAGCGAAAGTTGTGCTCACCACTAATTTTTTAAAACCATTTGGCGGGAGTGCAATGAGGCTGTGACCACAAAATATATATATACATACAAATACAAGAGGTCCTCTCATATGGGTGTCACTGGCCCCATCTAAAAAAAGAAATGCTCTGTAAGGCTACAAATTTATTGCTATTGCTACTTTTTATTTCTCCTCTTTCTGTTCTAGCCACTCCTATTCATATTCTGGTTTCTTATTCAAATCAATGAAGGGTTGAAAGGTTCAGTTTGAACCTAGCAACCAGATTGGTGACTTTGCAAACTGGAGAGTTGCTGAATAAAAAAACGAAATAACTCCATAAACACAAATAATAAAAAGATAAAACCAATTGCAAATTGTCTACATCATACTAAAAGCAAATGCAAAGGAACCACCCCTTTAACAATCAATTTTTTACAGCAATTGCATTGCAAATTTATGTCTAAATTAAATATTTCATTAAGCAATCAACATAAAATTGCTGTGCAGTATCAGTACAATTCACATTCAAGGAATAGCAAGGTTTAAGTCTTGTGTAATTTTTGCATGAATATTATATAGAATACTTTACATATAGTTTCTGTTGATAACTCTAACAAATTTGTTTTTATATTCAAGGAAAACAAGGTATGTGTGTGGGCCACTTCAGACTTTGGAGCCATAAGTCTGGATGAAGAATACCAAGGAGATCCTAAGCAACTGTGTGACATCAGGCACCCTGGTGATGTCATGGACATGCAGGTACATTCACAGAGTAACATCTTTTTAGTGACTTTTTTATTTATTTATTTTATATAAAATACATCCATGACTCATTAATCCAAGAACTAAGGAATTGCAACACACGATGCCCCATACTATAAAGAAAATAGCCATAATACATATGTAATTTTATGTAATTGCAGCCCTAGAAGGAAAAGGCTAGTACATTACAATTTATTTAAACTCTGTTACCTTAAATGTAAAGCAGTTCAGAATCTCCAATAATTAATCAGTTCACATAATAATGCAACTTGATAATGTACAATATGCAAGAGTCATGTTAGATACAAAATAAATAGTTAATTTGTCTAATGGTGGTGTAATCCTGGTGGAAGACGAGAAGGCTGATGCCTTATTGGTTCCACTTTTTATAGGGTGTAAGGTGTGCAATTTAATTAAAGGGGTATGCTACAGACCCCCTCATGTAAGTGAAGAGAGAGGTTCAGCTACTGTTGCAAAAAGAAAAGGCTGGAAGTTTGGACTAAGGGGCCGATTTACTAAATTCACGTGAATAGATCGAAGTTCGATCGAATA
>CM044440.1:49253325-49269014 GCA_024363595.1 Xenopus borealis
CGGAAGAAGATGTTGCTGTAGAAGATGGCGCCTGGGAACCTGACTGGAGGGGACCTGCACCTAGGGGTAAGTAGCGACTTAGGGGAATTTGCCCCAGGGGAAAGGTAGGCCAGGGGGGAGAGGGTTAGTGTGGGAGGGGTTGAATTCCCCTTTAAATCTTAATCAGGACAGTCTGTGCCCCATCACTACACATCTACTGAACATCTCTTACAGGGAAGTTTAGGAATCTATAACCAGCCTGCTAACTGAAGCATACAATAGCTTGCTATTTTTCAATTAAAATGTTAGAGAATGGAGGACAATATAGATAAAGTTGATACAAGTTAAATTACGCTGTTGGTATTGAAACTAAACGGTCACTTTTTTTTTTCTTCTTCTTTGCAGGGGGAAGGAGCACCTTCAACATTTCACGTAGCAGTATAGCCCCTCCTAGTGCCAACCAGTCATTGGCTTGTGCTTGGCTTAGTACAGACCCCACTAAAGGCCAGCTAGAGATCACCAACCTCTTGCCAAGCTCAACACTGTCTGTGAACAGTCTGGATGTTTTAGGGCAAAACCTGGTCTGTGGAACTGATGCAGAGGCAATTTACGTTACCAGAAGACTCTTTTCATAGATTGGTTAAGTGCAGATCCTTTTTCAAAATGTGTATATATTCTTCAGAATAAAAATGTACGCTATAAATTTCATTAGAAATACTGGCTACAGTATCTACTCGAATCAAGCTGTTTCACATCTAATACATAGGTAGAGATTCTACAAGTATGACATAACTGAAGTGGAACTGGCACATGCTCGGGTGATCTCAGCTACCGGGTGAAGTGTCTCCATGAGCGAACTACAAATGGCCTCTAAAATACTGGTTCAAAATGTTGACTACACATTGTACTGAGTATTGTTTTAATTTCCTGGAAGTTATTTTTATGTACGTTGTCAAGTAGCTGGTTCACCTAAACCATAAATAAATGGCTTAAAGAACATTCTGGCTGAATAAAGGGAAAGTATACCCATTTTTGTTAACATGCGTGCATTCACTTGGTCACATCCGTATCTTCAGATTGAGAACTTTTTTATTTTTTACCTATTCAGCCCCTCTAAATCTTTTAGGTAGCCATCCAATGTGTGAGTTTTGCAGGTGATCAAGTTTTAACCAGGCACCTTTAGGGCCGGTACACACGCGTTTTGGACCTGCGCTCCTGCAGACGCACCTCATTTTGTTCAATGAGGTTGTACCCACGAGACGCGTGTAAGCGCCGAACGCAGATTCAGACGCAACATGCTGCATTTTTCCTGCGTTTGGCGCCTACATGCGTTCGTGTGAGTACAACCCCATTGAAAATAATTGAGTGTGTCTATACCTGCGCTCCCCTGCGGCTGAACGCAGCAAAACGGAATGCAGGTAAAAACGCCCGTGTGTAAGGGCCCTTACAATGTTTTTTCCTTCAGCAGTAAACTCTTTAGTAAGTGTTTACTGGGGCGATTCAATGTGTGGCTGGTCTCTTCTGAAATTCCAGCTCAGCTGTGAGTGATAAAGATCTGAAGAAGCACAGATTACAGCATTGAGGGAACTACAAATATAGGACAGGATAGAATGCTGACTGAGCAGCCACTGGCTAGGGTGAAGTGGGAGGTGATGGTAAAGAAACGATTTAGGTAAAATATGGAGACTCCCAAATTGGCTTGTATAAACCTTATGTGTCTCTTGTACCGTAACCCTTTAGTTTGTAAGCTCTTGTGAGTAGGTCCTTCTAGTCCTATCATACTCTGTAAACACTTGTATATTTGCGGAATGTTTTCAATATATAAACTAATGTAAAGCACTGCTCTATTTGAATTTATTGGTATTCTATAAATAGATTGGTGTGTTAGTTAAAAGGGGAAGTGGCTAGTTCACAACAAATTTTGGGTGAAGATGTTGCGAAGGGTAGCTCTAAACTGGCATGAATGGAACAATCTGAGTGATGTCTGGCAAGTAGAAGTGTGTAACTTGTCCCAATCGATTTTGCCGCATGCTCTGGTTAAAGGAAGGGGGGAGGTCCTTAAATAATTTTAGTAAAGTGAGGGCTTCCTGGTAACTTAAAGGGATACTGTCCTGGGAAAACATGTTTTTTTCAAAATGCATCAGTTAATAGTGCTACTCCAGCACACTGCTGCACTGAATCCATTTCTCAAGAGCAATTTTTAATATTCAATTTTGAAATCTGACATGGGGCTAGACATTGCCAATTTCCCAGCTGCCCCTGGTCATGTGACTTGTACCAGCATTCTCCGCTATGTGCACAAAATTGTTTTGTACACACATTTTAAACTTTTGCATGCAGTTTTAAAAACCTGTGTATGGGGAAAGAATTGATAAAAAAAAATGTTTCAATTATTTGTGCACATCACAATTTGTTGTTTGCTCTGGCTACAAAATGTTTGTACAAGTGCACACCTTAGAGCAGTGATCCCCAACCTGTAGCTCGTGAGCAACATGTTGCTCTCCAACCCCTTGGATGTTGCTCTCAGGGTCCTCAAAGCAGGTGCTTATTTTTGAATTCCAAGCTTGAAAGCAATTTTTAATTGCATGAAAACTAAGTATAGTGCAAAGTGGAGCCTTTTGTGTGCTGCGAGTCCACACAGGGGCTACTAAATAACCAATCACATCCCTTATTTGGCACCCCAAGGAACTTTTTCATGCTTATGTTGCTCTCCAACTCTTTGCAAATTTGAATGTGGCTCACGGGTAAAAAAAGGTTGGGGACCGCTGCCTTAGAGGGAACATTGCCTGAGGGTGAGGGAAGGGATAGAAGAGAATTTGTGAAAGGTCCTGTAGCTTAGATGTGGGGTATAGCAGCAATGGCCTTGCGGATCTTGGCCAGCAGAACTGCAGGCCAAGAATCCACTACCCCTGCCTGCACCCAATTCTTCTGGGTGCTGAAATCTGTGGCGGATTTTGCACCAAAAGGCAATATTTTGCATTTTGAGCCGAAATCGGCCCTGTCTACAGAAAAGAGAAGGGCAGTGGATTCTCTTCTTGCAGAGAATTTGTATCATCTGGCTCTAGCCTTAAACCAGAGAATGGAAAACAAGATGATTTAACTGCTCCAATTAATTCACTTGTGGAATAACGCTAAGTAAACACACAGTTGCCTAACAATACTCCACTGCATAAAGATCCAGGACCCAATAATAAGTCAAGGACACTTTCAAGAAGTGGTACAATTTTAATAAAGAAATAAACTATAATTACAGGTTAAAAGATGTACCACTTGCTCATAGAAATGGCGTAGATAAAAGCAATGAAACGTTGATCCCTGGTAGAGGCACATTATGGAAGTGGTTTAGGCAACAACAGTATTGCAGGAAACCCCACCCATTCTATGACCGTATTAAAATAGAATATTGTGCAAAGATTACAGTTTATACATTTGAAACACCCAACACCCAGCATATACACGTAAAACCCCAAAAGCCCTCAATTGGAGAACTGTTACTGTACAGTTTTAAAGAAATTGTAAAATTAAGAACTGATGGGGGGAGGGCCTGCCCTAGTGTAACTTTTCAAAGTATTTACAAGAAAAGTGAAGTTTACAATAGAATTTATAAATACATTTTATATAAAGATACTGAAAGCAGATTATAAAGACTACAAGCACATATTCATTTACAGGTTCTATACAACAGAGAGACTAACTGATTTTGGGAAATTACTATGAAAGGTTCAGATACCCTTAATTTAAAGTCTCATTTACACTCCATCTTTGTTTGTAATTGATTTGTATCATACGTATGGTTCAAAGTGACTGTTAAAAACCAAACTGGACAGCTCCACAACGGTAGTACAGTTAGGGGCCATAATAAACCTATAATGTAATTGTATTTGCGTCATTAAAAGGCCCATTACTTTGCTTACCACATAAATTCAGCATTTTGTTTCAAATTGCTCTGCATAAAATAGGAAATTGTTTCTATATGAAAATATTCACCAATCCAGCCATCTACTATCCATGCAGTAGATGCTTATCGAATGCTAAGACGATTTCTAAAAAGGAGTCCTATCTGTCTCTATTAAAATACAGGCTTTATATCAGCTCTGATACATCCTTTAGGAAAAGGGATCACTAATGAATAATGTAGCGGAGCTAAACTTTCCACGTGAGAGCTGGAGTCCGATTTTGGCTCCGTGTGTTACTTCATTATTAGGTGCAGAATGAGTTTTTGTTGGACTGTACCTAGAACATTTCTTTGTTCTATGATATGAAGTTTATATAAAATGTTAGTTTTTATGACTGCATGAAATGTATATAATTTTTTAAACCCCATAAAACACTTCTCCAACAATCTTAAGCAATTTGTTTACAAACTCCCAGTAATCCTTAAACTGCAAATTCCGTACAGTGGAAAGGCCACTGGTGGAAGTGGAACTAAAGAAGAGCATTTATCCCAGAAAGCTTTTGTGGTCCATCAATAAATGCAGTTGGGCTTTGGTTCATAAACTATCCTGTAATTACCCCTCTTTGCAGAGTAAGCGCAGTGGAACTCACGGGCGCCATCTTCTCCTCTGCTAATCTTCAGGGAGTGACAACTGCGCATGCGCTGATATGCAGCAGAAACAGTCGAAGATCCAGAAGACCGTGGCCACTATTTCAGCAACAAGCAGATGCGATAAAACATGAGAAACACGGTAGATCAATCTGGTAGATCACTAAAAGAAAAACTAACCTCCGAACAATGTAGATCTAAAAATATATGCATAGAACTGGTCATATGTACATAAACCATTTTCATAATATATTTTTATAGTAGTATGTGCCATTAGGTAATCCTTAATAGAAAACTGGGCCGCCCCTCTGGGATCTTACACTGGGATCTTCCTGTTACAGTTAGAGCAGTTTTATTGATGGTCATGTGATCTCGGAGGTCACACAGAGAGCATTAAAAGGAATATATACAGCTGTGTTCAACTGTGTTTAAAAAAAAAATCCTTATAACCAATTATTTCCATAGACGCAAATGCATTGGGAACACTGCACATTGTATTCCAAATAAAAACATGAAGAAACATTTATCAAATTTGTGTTATTCCTTTACAGAAAGGGAAGGGGATATTAGGCCGTTTAAAAATAGTGTCTGCATTCTTCATTATAAACTCAAACATTCACTGTATAAACTGAAAATATTTCAAGATTTTGCTTTTCCTTTGAATCACTGAACTAATATTTAGTTTTATGGAGCTGCACATCTGTGTTGCATGGAGTTGACCAACTTCTGGCACCTGTTAAATTCCACAATTCTTCTGCATTTCTTGGTTTTGCCTCAGAAACAGACTGTTATGTCAGCACACTAGTTTTTTATTGGATCATATAAGGTCTGGGGATTGGGCCGGCTACTCCATAACATCAATCTTGTTGGTCTGGAAGCAAGATGTTGCTTGTTTACTGGTTCGATTCGGGTCATCGACTTGTTCAAACACCCATTTCAAGGGCATTTCCTCTTCAGCATAAGGCAACATGCGATAAATAGGTCCAAAACCATAGCATGAGAAAAAATCCATGTATGAGGAGGATGCTTGTGTCACCATGTGTTCACAGTGTACTGTGATTTGAATTCAGTGGGAGTCGTCTGACAAACTGTCTGTGGCCACAGACCCAAACATAACAATCTTGCTTTCATCTGTCCACAAAATGTTGGACCATTTCTCTGAAGACCAGTCAATGTGTTCTTTGACAAATTGTAACCTCTTCAGCTCAGGTCTTTCTTCCAGGGGCTTCTTGCGGATAGCTTGGCTTTACATGGCATCTTCTAATTGTAACATTACTCACAGGTAACTTTAGACCTTCCTGGAGCTGATTATTGGTGGAGTCTGCGATTTTGGCTATTCTTCTATCCATTTGAATGGTAGTTTTCCATTTTCTTTGCCATGTTTCAGGTTTTGGTTGCCATTTTAAAGCATTTTCGCTGAACAGCCCATGATTTTCTGCACTTCTTTGTATGTTGTCCCCTCTCTAATCAATTTTTAAAGTACCGTATATAATCGAGTATAAGCCTCGACTTATACTCGAGTCTGTATACTACATGAATGCCCGACTTGCGTCTGAAGTCCCGTGCGCCTGCACCCCTGATGGGGGAGGTACTATGAGTAGGAGACAGTCCCAGCCCAGCTTCCCTCACACCCCATGTTCAGGATCAGCCAGAGGGTGGGGCCCAGGTCTAAGCCCTCTCTTCTCTTGTGCTTACACACACACATCCAGGTGCTGCAGCTGCTGCCCTCTCGCAGGGAGGAACTGGAATTCTCTCTCTCCCACCTGAATACTTCTTCCCAAAATGGCTGTCAGATCGCACTACCAGGTAAGGCTGAAAGTGGGGCAGCAGGACAATGTGCTTGCGCGGGACTAGTTTCCTGGCAGTGGGAGAGGTACAAGTACTTCTGAAAGGTCCGGGAGTTCACTTCCAGGCGTGGCGTCATTTGGAAAATGATTTAACTACAAAATGGGGAGTCACTGAAGAGACAGCGTAGTCCAGCAGCGCTCTGTAAAGGTTAAACCAAGTGTGGGGTTTATGTCAGGGAGAGAATGTCAGGTTAGCCTAGAACTTTCCACTTTTCTAACCAAAAGAGGGGGGGGGGTGATCTTTCAGTGTATAGAAAGGCCTCGCTGATTTCCTGAGGATGTTTTTAAATTCCTCTGACATCGTTTAAAACCACTTGAGAGAGTGAGAGGGGAGTGCATTCTTGTGTTATGAACTACTCTGCAGGGCAGTGCCAATTTCTACAACTTGACCTGTTGTGCCCTGGCAGTGGCAGAACTATAGTGATTAGTATATAAGCTCCTCCAGCTATAATGATTCTCGGATGGTACGTGTGCGTGTGTAGGAGTCTTTTGGAAACAGCTGGGGCACCCAAGTGCTATATGGTGCAGTTCTAAATTGCACGTAGTGCAACACCCTTTCTGCAGCACTTTAGCTTTGTATTGTCTAGTCAGCCTGGTTGTGTGAGGCCGCGGTGGTGACATCACCGTCCATCCTCCATTTCCACAAGTGCGCGGCCAGGCCCGCCATTTACACCATAGGCTTATACTCAAGTCAATACGTAGGTAAAATTAGGTACCTCGGCTTATACTCATGGTACTTATCAAAGTATGCTCTTCTGAACAAGGAGGGAGAGGGGGGGGGCAGAGAGGGAGCTGACTATATGTAGTGAAATTCTCCCTTCATTTACTTCTGTGGATAGTAATCGTCAGACGGTCCCTCAGGGAAACAATCATACTTATGAACAGCAGGAGGGGCCCCCACCTTACTTCCTAGTTATGCAGAACTGTGTAGAGATTTGTATTGGATTTTATTTTTGCCTTTACTGTTTCCAACTCCAGTTGCAGGGACAAAACAGTTGCAGATTTAAACAGATCAACTGGAATTCTATTTGGAGGATTATTTATAATTTATTATGTAATGCAAGGCTCTTATGCATAGGATTATCATGCCTAATATGTGTAATTGTGTACAGACCTGCTTTAAAGGTGATGTAAAAGCAAAAAATAGAATACAATTTTTACTTTTTTTTCCCTATATACTTTAATTAAAAAATGTCTACTGTTTTTATACGAAACCTGACTGTGTGCAGTGAAATTTCCCCTTTGTTTTACTTGCTCTGACAGCTGCTCTCCAGGGAAACTTTAAAGTCACCTTTATTCCCAGAACTCTAACGGCTTTGTTTCCCTGTAGAGCAGCCGGCGACTGTGTAGATATTTTTGTATCCACAGACCCAGTTCAGTCTGTATATTCTGATTATTAATCAGTCTTACTGTATCGGCTTCTATGGCAGAGATTATCTGACTTGTGCTGTTTTGATAATTTATGATGACCCCTAAGAGTAACCTCCCAACTGAAGCCCAAACCACACTGAACATGTGCATGGTCTTGGTCATGCAGAGATGTTTAACAAAGTTACAAGATGATGGTCCCTGCACCAACTCAAAAATCATTTGTTTAATTAGGCTTCTGGCGCAGTAAGTTCATGTTTATGCTTAGTATACAAAATACAGAATTTCTAACATTATTCTATTTTAAACTCTAGTTCCCCTTTAATGGGATTCTTTCTAATGTTTTTTACGGTTTACTTTTTATTTCTAAATTATACGGTTTATGCTGCAAATAATTCACTCTACCATTTCAAACTTTATTCTTGGACCAACAAGTTCATTTTTTTTAAGCTCTAACATTGGTGTGGAGGCAGCCATATCAGTGCATTGTGTCTGATTCTGAGCTTTGAGAGGGAGCCAACAGTTCAGAATGGAACAGCTTTGAGAGAAATGGTTTCACCTTTTCTATCCCACGTTTTGGGCATTCTACAAGTAACTTAGGGACTTAAAGGAGAAGGAAAGGCTAAAATTAAGTAAGCTTTATCAGAAAAGTCTATATAAATGCACCAGTAAACCCTCAAAGTAATGCTGCTCTAAGTCCTCTGTCAAAAGAAACACTGCATTTCTTTCCTTCTATTGTGTATACATGGGCTTCTGTATCAGACTTCCTGTTTTCAGCATAAACCTCCAGGGCTAGGGCTTGAGCATGCTCAGTTTTCTCCTCTCTCACCCCCCCCATCCCGCTGTAATCTGAGCCCACATCTATTAGTGAGCAGGTAGAGACCACACCTAACTAATATGGTAGCTGCTATCCTAATCAGACTGACAGTTTCTAGAGCTGTTTATGGTAAAGCATTTTGCAGAATAAATATAGTGTTATAGTTTGTACTACTGTGGCTAATCTATTGGCAACAAACTGCTACGGTAGCTTTCCTTCTCCTTTAAACATAGTTGTAGATGTGCTTTTAAGGCATCTATGAATATTTGACATAGTAGGTATACTCACTTACCCTCCTACCCAAGACTGTTTCAAAGAAATGTCAGGTTCATTCCTTTGCAGATATTTACTTACTTACTGTCACACTCTCTCTCTAGGTCTGTGAGTAAGACTATAGACAACATAAAATCATTAACATTGTAAAAAGTCCTTGGAATAAATACAACCTACTAATTTAAATTTTTCTTAAAGAGAATAACGGCAACATGGGAGTGGTTTCACACAAATCATAAATGGTTTCTCTCTGTGGTGCCAATTACACATGGTCTTGAATCTAGGCATAGGTTTACTCACTCAAGACACTCGCATTTGCGTCAAACTTGGCATTCCATTATCTTATAAGTGGTTAAACTTTTTACAGGCAGATACAACCTGTCCAGAAAGTCCAGTTGCTTTGGACTTATTTGTACTATATACTATACATAATGACCTGTATGAATAAAAATCTTCATCAACAACCTAGATCAGGGGTGTCCAAACTTGGCCCTCCAGATGTTAAGGAACTACAAGTCCCAATGAAGGAGTCTGACAGCCACAGTCAGGCAAATGCATTGTGGGACTTGTAGTTCCTTAACAGCTGGAGGGCCAAGTTTGGACACCCCTGACCTAGATGATTTCTGAACTACAACTTTAAAGGACCAGTAACATCAAAAAAGAAATTGTTTTAAAGTAATAGAAATATAGTGCAGTGTTGCCCTGCACTGGTAAAACTGGCATGTTTGCTTCAGAAACACTACTATAGTTTATATAAATAAGCTGCTGCGTAGCTATGGGGGCAACTATTCAAAGGAGAAAAGGCTCAAGTTACACAGCAGATAAGCTCTGTAGAACATAATGTTATCTGTTATCCAATACTTATCCTGTGCCATATAGCCTTTTTTCAATTTCCGCCATTGCTACTTAGCAGCTTGTTTATATGAGCTATAGTAGTGTTTCTGAAGCAAACACATCAGTTTTAACTGCGCAGGGTAACATTACATGATATTTTCATTACTTTAAAACATTTTCATTTTTTGGTGTTACTGTTCCTTTAAGTCTATAGTTGTTTCTATGCTACTAGAGCAAGCAGATGACCCTTTACTGGCAAAATAAAACATGGTAGTCATCGGCCTCTACTGTCAGTGTAATTTTGAAATCCCCTTTCAATAAAGCAATAACCTTGTATACCAAATTGACAATCACAAATGTTCAAATTTACTTTATATTGCAGTTATTAACACCAAGATTTCTGTTTTAAAATATTAGAGATAGCGGTTTAACAATTAAAGTAAATAAATGAGACCAGACTGCTAAACAAAGACTTTCATCAATAACCTAGAAACTGAAATACAATATTTTTGGCAGATACTTATAAACGGACAGAAAAGTAATCTTTGCCAAGGATAAATTAAAAATTAATTACAGGTTTCCCATGTACACCTGATAAATAAAATATGTATGTTATTTAAGACCTCGTTAACATTTTCTGGAGACCAAATAACCATGTCATTGGTGTCAAACAATAACATAACTTACCAGTTTAACTGAAAAGTTATTCTGAGTGGGTAATTATAAATAGGACTATAAAACAAAACATAAAAACACGGGTAGAAAAAAGGTGCTGCAATAGGGAGATGCTTCCCCTGAGTGTTTAAGAGACCTGTTTGAGGGAACCACAGCATTGGTATCCAGTTTAAATGGTGGTTCTAAATGTCAAGCCGAATTAAAGGATAGCAATTAGTGTGTGTAATTAACATCTAGGTACTGCAAGAAAGTGCATACAGTAGTACCTCACTCAGTGGCATAACTAGATGTTACTGGGCCCCACAGCAAATTTATTTTAGGGCCCCCAAATATGCAGAGGTCGTCCTGTTTAACCAATACACATTAAAATGGCTCATTATTTAGAGCTAAACAAGGCCCCCTATACCTCCTGAGCCCCCCTGCAGCTGAAGTTACGCCCCTGACCTCACACTAATGCATGTACAACTAAACATATACCAGATCCCGGTTTAGGGGTCTGTTCCCATCTTGCTCATTTTCTTCTGCATCAGAGTCTTTTCCACCCGTGTCATCATAGTCATATCTAAATGGTTTGGGATAGTTGTATGGATGGCCATTATCATCAAAGAACCGCCTAAAAGTAAATTCATAAAAGGCATGTTCTGGGTGTTTTCCATTTTTGTACCATCCATTGAGAGTATCATTTTTGTTTCCATCCTTATCTTCATCATTCCACAGTTTTTCTGGATCCACTGGATCAAAATTAGAAGTATCTGTGGGATGAGTTATTGTAGGGGTATATGGAGCTGGTTGCTGCCGTAGGTCACTGGAGAAGTCTATGCTTTTAAAGAAAGGATGCACTTTAATTTCATCTACTCCGTTCTTACCCAATCGATCTTCTGGACCTCGGCACAGCTTGACAATGAGATCAGAGGCTTCTGGCGATAGTTTGGCTTGAGCAGGAATGTGAAGTGTTGTTTGCCATTTGATTACCTAGTATAGAGGAATTGTTAGACATCAACATGACTAGTTTGCAGCATTATGTAAATGTACTTTTACAAATAGTGTCCTTAACTTAATCATGACAATTCAAAACATGCTTTCCCCTTCATTAAGTGGTTTATATATATTTTGCCTTTCAAGTTTTACATTACTGACTACAAATAAAAATGCTCAACTTTAGCTTCTTACAATATATTTCCTAGGATCAACTTGTAGTTTCAACTGCATCCATCAATCTGTATGACTACTTTATCTATGCTATTATGTTCTATTATGTTACTTTCCACAAAAATCAAAGGGTCTGAGGAAAACAAAACAGGGTTTCTGATAAAAGTAACCTCTATTCAGAGTATATTTTAATGCATCTCTCACAAAAGATGGAGTAATGTTAACTAGTTTTATACATTTTCTCATTAATAGAATAGAAACCTCATACAATTTACGAATCCCACAAATAAAATGTTACCTAACATTTTTAATAATCATAACCAACGTTTCCAATATACATTGTTTAAATAGTCAGACCCAAGAGTGCCTAGAACAGTAAGGGATGGATACGGCTTTCAAAAGCAATTACATTTACAAATAAGACTTGCTTAGAATTATTACCGGAGGAATCCTACATGTAGGCAAAAAAATGGGTATTTTAAAAGAAAGTCCTTTGTAAAAAGAAAGTCCTTTGTAAAAAAAAATATACTGCAGCTTGCATAATAGAGACACACTGCACACTGATGTGGAACACACAAAACTATGGTTGGGTAGAAGGCTAAGTTAAAGGGTGAGCTGGGAAGCTTGGAGAGAGTAGGAGAAACCAGTAACATAAGTGATTTCAAGAAAAGTAGAGATCTGCACATGGGAGAACAGTTAACCAGGTGAGACCATCAGTCACTTAAATGGACTGATTGGCAAATGCTTTATGGAAAAGGTCCTGAAGGTACTTATGGTTAATACGTGATAGAAAACAATGCCACCGAACAAACAGAAGGGACCAGGAACATATTGTTCTGAACTAAAAAGGGCTATATATTCAGGAGAGGTTCATTTTTTCCTTTACAATGTGCTTATAAGGTTCCATTTAGAAAATTCAGCTTGGTTGGTTTTATATAGATTATAAATTAAACCGAGAAAGTACACAGAAGTTCCAGAAGGGTCTGGATGGTCTTTGGATGGTTATGAGCAAAAATGGGCCTAGTGGAGATTGCAGACCCCACAGAGGAGGCAGATCTGATATATAAATGTACAAGCTGACTATCCTTCCTGCAGACACCAGGACATCCATTCAAATTTGAAGAAAGGAGGTTTCATATTAAGATTTTCAGCGGGGTCTGAACAGGAATGCTCTCCCGGATGTGTTTGTACTGGTAGATACATTAGATAGTTTCAAGTAAGGATTAGAATTCGTTTTAGAATGTGAATAAGAACAAGGTAACAAATTAGTTAGAACGTTTTCCATTACATTACTATGTATTATGTTTTGTGCAGTGACAAATATCCACTACTGAACAAATACCACTTCTAAACACAGCAATTCAATAATCTGAAATTTTTTTTTATATCAGTAGCCCAATCTGGATATTTTTCCAGAAGAAACAAAGTTGGGGATGAGAGAAAATATAAAAAAGATGCATATATATTAAAGGAGAACCAAACACTAAAATAAAAAACTGTACCCCCTGCCCTACATATACCCCCTCCCTCCTAGCTTAGTTGCTACCCTGGGTAAATGCCCCTAAGTCTTTACTTACTCCTCGGTGCTGATTTAGGGCATCAAAGTCGATGGCAGCCATCTTCTTCTCATTCAGAAGTTTTCAGATGAGAAGAAGATGGCTGTTGTGAACTCTGAAGCCCTGGATCTACAGAGGGGTAAGTAAAGACTTAAGAAGCTAGGCTGGGGGGGGGGGGTTACTTTAGGGTGTGGTTCTCCTTTGAGGCAATATAGAGGAAAGTACAATCCACAGAGAAAGGCTTTTGGTAAACTCTGCCTGTTAAATCTGCTGTAGGCTAATGACCATTCTGACAATTACAGTATTTATATGCTAATTAGTCAGCCTTGTTCATAGTTTTAACTGGTGAAGAGTGGGGCTTTGGGATATATCATACCCCAGGGCACATAAGTAAAGTGAGGAAGTATACATATATTAATGAGTAGAAGCATGCTATAGCGGTTATTATGGGACAACCTCTGTTTATAATATTAAAGGAAAACAAAAATCTGAAAGTGAATATTTTAGCAACAGATAGTTTAAATCAAATAAAGTGACATATTAAAGAGTCTTAAAAAACTGCAATATATATTTAAGTAAATATTGCCTTTTTACATCTCTTGCCTTGAACCACCATTTTGGGATGGTCTGTGTGTTGCCTCAGATCACCTGACCAGAAATATTTCAACTCTAACTGTAACAGGAAGAAGTGTTCAGGCAAAATACAGGACTCAGTCTGCAGATAGTTTGTTTGCCATGTTTGAATCCTGAATTGGGATTGAATCCTACAATCCCAGGAGGTTGTCCTTATTTTTCAAAATGGCTATTTTCCATTTATGATTACCCAATGGCACATGCTACCAAAAAAAGTATATTATACATGAAGCAGGGTTTTACATAGGAGTTGTTGTATGCATTATCTTTTTATAGAGACCTACATTGTTTGGGGGGGGTGTATATTTTTTATATATAAAATCAGTCAAGCAGGATATTAAAAAAAACAAAAAACAAAACTTCACACTTTAAGATTGTGAAGAAACCTATGCAATCCCATGTTTTATTTCACGGTTAAGAGGATGTACTGCCAGAGACTGCTGCACATATAAAAATAAAATCATAGCATCCACATGCTGCTTGGTTAGTTAGCAATCTGGTCTGAAGGTATAACCAAAACACCCTACATTATAAACTAGAAGACAGAATATGTAAATCATAAAGCTAATGTAAAATTGTTCAATTCTCACCAATATAGTGACTTCTGTAATAACAGTGCCACCTGCTGCTCATAGCGACTATCTACAGTCAGGAAAAAAAAACTTATTGAACATGTTGTGCCTGCTTAGACCTGAAGATGGACTAGTGTAGAAAAGGTGCACTCACGATCTGAACTTCCAGAAAAAAAATATAAAATCTTTATTTTTACATAGACGTACCTGATTCTACAGATTGTCAATGTGTTTACTGTGTGTGTTTTCCTGTTTTCCACCCCACCTATAATCTCACTCTAATGCAACCCGCCATTCGTTTGCTGGAGAATCTGTGCACCACCCTCTATGGAAGCTATGCCAAAAGAATTTAATTGCATTTTATGAAGAGTCGAGTAGGAATCTTGACTCTAGGATGGCAGTGTCTTCTTAGACTTTGCTAAAGCATTCAATACAGTGCCACAAAGAAGGTTATGGATTCAATTAAGGACCATTAGTCTGGAATATAGTATTTGTACTTGGATAGAGAACTTGCTAGAAGGCAAGATTATAGTAGTAAATTGAACATTTTCTAATTTGACCAGTGTTAGTGGAGTACACATTATTCATTATCGACCTGGAGGTGACCATTAAAAGTACTGTTTCTATAGGATAATTAATTGTGCAAACATTTAATTTGATAAAACTAGAAAACTGGGCAGCAATCTGAAAAAAAAGGTTCAATTTTGCCAGGAACAAATTGGTAGAAAAAATAGAAATGAGAGTTATACTGAAACTAAGTGAGTTACATGAGCTGTTGTATACTATTGCCAACAAAGACTTTGTCCTTTATCTGCAAAGTACATATTAAAAAGTTGCTTAACATTTGAATTCTTCATGTATGGCTATTCATCCTGGGGCATCTATAGCTGGGAGGAGGCGCAAGAGGCAGCTGTCTCAGATTACATAGTTTAGAAATATCTAAAGCTCCCCATAGACGCAAAGATCTTTCCCTGCCGAACGACCGATCTTAGCAAAGTCCGACCAATCTGTCTAATTATCGTGCGGTTAGTCACTGGGATACAAACGATCCTACATCTTAAGATTTTTCGTCCGACATTGGTCTGAAGATTGATCGGCCAGGTTAGAAAATCTTTAATCGGTCCCCATGCAATCTACCTATGTTTGCAGGGCCAGACAGGCTACGATCCTTCAGTTTTGCTGGCAATATCGCCTAAAATGGTCTTTTTAGTTGATGGAATCGTGGTCTCACGATAAACATTGGATCTTCCAAAAAGCTTTATGTCTATGGCCAGCTTAACAAAAGTAATTCAAAACAACTGAACTTCCTGAGAATTTTTAATGAAGCTTTTGGGGGTCGAATGTATTTAAAGGGAAACTGTCATGGGAAAACATGCTTTTTTTAAAAAATGCATCAGTTAATAGTGCTGCTTCAGTAGACTTCTGCACTGAAATCCATTTCTC
>CM044440.1:49269960-49285226 GCA_024363595.1 Xenopus borealis
TTTTTCCCATGACAGGATCCCTTTAAGGCTGATCCATTGTGGGATTTTTTTAACCTTGCTCGATAGACATCTTTCTGACTTTCGGCAAAATTTCGATCGGGAAGGCCATCGGAGGGCCCAACACACGGGCCAATAAATTGCCGACTATGCTGTAGAGCAGTAGTAAGGACTTAGGGACAAATTCAATCAGGGTCAACTGGGCTGGCTCTTTTGGGCCCCGCCAACCCGTACCTGCTCCCTGCACCCCCTCTCCTTCCTCCCTCCCTGACCTCATTGCTTTAATGCGCTGGAAAAAGGTATGTGCGCAGGCAGGGGGAGTGTGGATCAGATATCGTTGATTCACTTCACTGAAAGGAATACATTCAAGGGTACAATGTATATTAACATTAACAATTTAGCTATCAAGCTTGTGAATTCCTTTTTCTGTTATATTACAGGACAGGCACCTTACATATTTGAACAATTTGGATAGGAAGTCCATCCTGACCATACTGTATAAAAATGGATTTAAGCATATTTATTTAGTATATTCTGTAATTGCTTTAATAATGGAGAACAAGTTAACCTTACAGACATACCCCTATATGTAATATAAGGCACTAAGTTTGCCCAGGAGCAGTAAGCGATCCACAAGATTTGGGTTTTGTTCAATTCAATGATGTGCAGGCATGTGGCCTATTATACAGAATGCGCAGGACCAGGTGCTTTCTGGATAGCAGATCTTTCCGTAATTTGGATCTTCATACCTTAAGTCTACTAAAAACATTTAAACAATAAATAAACGCAATAGGCTTGTTTTGCCTCCAGTAAGGATTAATTATAGCTTAGCTTGGATCAAATACAAGGTACTGTTTTATAAATGGAGACCACCTTTTCTCAATTTGGAAATTTCAGAATGACAGGTTTCCAGAAAATGGATCCTTTACCTGTAGTATGTTCAAGGGATTCAGATAGGCTTGATATTTACATTTTTCAGTTTAATATTTTCAAAGACTTAGACTGAACTTTATGTCTGAGATAATTATTTATGAGGGAGGGATATATAACCGTAACTAATTTTACTTATAATAATGCCCAGATATTATTGTGCAAAGGCTCGAAAGCCAGTATGAACAGCAGGAATGACATAAGGCACCCCTGTAATGTTTCCTGGATAGGTTTGTCCTTTTAGTAAGAGTTTTAGGCAAGGCTTTGATGGGGGTTTTGTGACAGTTCACTTTAGGACCCCTGATTAAAAAATGTTCTTGGTATCAAAGGATTGCCTGTTTATATATAATACTAAAACAGGGGAATACCATTTGTGATGACTATTAAAATTATGGAAGCCCTGAATCCTCTATTTTGGAATTCAGACGAATCCCAAATACTTTGTGAAAGATTCCCAAGCTGAATCTGAACCTTAATTCACATTAGGGCACAAGGATTCGCTGAATCCGAATCCTGCTTGAAAAGGCATCCCTAATTCACATTTGCTGTATGCTGAAAAGGCAGAATCAAACCGAATCCTGGATTTGGTGCATCCCAAATTAAAATTTAGTATTTTGCTTAAAGGGGTTGTTCATCTTTCCTTACTGCAACCCATAAAATGAAAGATATTCTCCTTAAAGTGGACCTGTCACCCAGACACAAAAATCTGAATAAAAGTCCTTTTCAAATCAAACATGAAATCCAATTTCAAATTTTAATTAAAGCATTCATAGCTGTTTTAAGCTCATTTAAAAATCTCAGCTGTCAATCAAATAGTCACAATGCTGGTGCACAAACAAGATTCTGAGATGATGCAAGGCTTGCCTTAATAACACTGTCCACAAAATGGCTCCTGCCTGCTTGCTATAATTATGAATTCCCAGACTGAAGAAAACAAGATTAAAATAATTTATATAGTGTAGTTACTGTTCATTTTGCTTGACTAATGTGATAAATTAGTGATTTTGAATATTTTTTTTGGGTGACAGGTCCACTTTAACACGCTAACCTGTGTTTTAGAAAGAATGGGGTATTTAAAATGTTACTATAATGCAATAAGTTCAGTGTATAAAATATGGCATTTTTAGCCACATTCATTTTTAGGGTTTAGTTCTCCTTTATGTGCAGGTCCACCCCGAGCCTGTTCCCAACCATCTTAGCCCTGTAGCCACTAGGAAAATAGATCCACTTATATAATCAAACAAGGTACAGAAAAAAACAGCCTCTTGACTGCTAGAAAAACTGCAGTTCATGGGGAGCAAATAAGGAAAATTATTTATTTATTAGAGTCAGCAAGTATGTGGCAGGTGAATATAGAAACAATCCATTTAAAGGGGTGGTTCACCTTCAAGTTAACTTTTAGTATATTGTAGAAGGGCCAATTCTAAGAAACTTTGCAATTGGTCTTCATTATTTATTTTTCATAGTTTTTTAAATTATTTGCAATTTTCTTACGTTTCTTTGCAGCTTTCAAATGGGGGTCACTGACACCATCTAAAAACAAATGCTCTGTAAGGCTACAAATGTATTGTTATTGCCACTTTTTATTACTTATCATTCTATTCAGTCCCTCTCCTATTCATATTCCAGTCTCTTATTCAAATCAGTGCAGGGTTGCTAGGGGAATTTGTACCCTAGAAACCAAATTGCTGACACTGGAAAATAGAGAGTTGCTGAATAAAAAGCTAAATAACTATAAAACCACAAACAATAAAAAATGAAAACCAATTGCAAATTGTCTCAGAATATCCCTCTCTACATTATACTAAAAGTTAACTCAAAGGTGAACAACCCCTTTAAAATGTTATGGTCCTTATAAGACAGAGTACCAGAAGACCATTGACATACTTCTAAGAAGCGGCAAACCCTGACAAGTACTACACGCCTCTCAATGGGAGAAGAAAACAAAAAAACTACTAACGGTATCTGGAAGAATGCTTCTGCATTAACAATGATGCATAGGTTCACATAATAGTACATTTGTTTAACATGGTTTCTTTCATGAATTTTTGTTTTTTTTTTAATTTTACCAATTTATTTTTGCTTACTTTCTTTTGTGTTTCCACAGGAGACTGTGCAAGGAATGGGGGCTGGCCGACCAACATTTCATAAAGTATGACACCAACACTCCACCAATCACAAAGCTGTGTATAACCTAAGACAGATATTTAAACAGAAATAATGTCAAGAACGAACAGAAGTCAAAGTGAATATGCATAAAGATAGCAGTCAAAGTTTTAAAGGAAAATGTGAGCTCACGACTAATAAGACATTGGCTAGTATTTGAAATTATAATGTGATCTTATGTGATGTGATATTACAAAAAATATAAAACTTTCTTTTAATATTTCATGCAGCATGGACAATTCTTATGATCCATTTAAGGAATATAAAAGATACTTTATACTTATATGTGATCTTATGTGATGCGATATTACAAAAAATATAAAGCTTTCTTTTAATATTTCATGCAGCATGGACAATTGTTCTGATCCATTTAAGGAATACAAAAGATACTTTATACCTGTACGCAACAGAACCTCAGGTGCAATATAGTTTGGTGTCCCAACCAAAGAATGTGCAAGGCAGCGCTGGTGTTGTCGGGCTGCTCTCCATTCTAGTGGCTTAAGCCTGTCTCCACAACGACAATTTTCTGGATCACCCCATTCATTGCTAAAATCCATACTGTCTTGTCGCAAGTGATCACCTACATAAACAAGAACTACATGAGTAAATTTAAAGGTATTACCATATACAGTAAAAAGTATCAAATAATAGAATTAAAATTAATTAGGGGAGTTTTTAAATATACATAGGATCATTTATATTGAGGAGCAAAGCAATGCATCAAAATGTAATTTAGCTTAGGGTTACCTAGGTTGGGGCTAACTACTTTCAGAACAACTGTGTGTAGCTGTAGCTGAAAAATAGAGCCTGACTTTAAAGGAAAGTGCATTGATGGAATCCAAATGTTTTGAGCATAAACTGCAATATGGACAACTGGGTTAGAGTAGCAGAATACCATTTTAATCCAAAAAAAGGAGAACAAAATCTTAGAACACAAATTAGCCAAAATGATTGGAATTACCTGTTCTCAATAAACACGACATTAAAAACTCAATATTCTGTTTTGTACATCAGTGCTGATGTAATGTGAACATGCTCTTCTAAGGCTAAGGCCAGACGGGGAGATTCGGGGGCATTTTATCGCCTGGCGACTTCTCGCCGCGACTTGTAGCCCCCGAACCTCCCCGAACAGCCACTTCACTAAGCGCACCGGCGTTGCTTGAAAACGCCGGCGCGTATCCACACGGAGCGGCGCGCTTTTTAAAATTGCTCCAAATTGCCTCGCCAATTTGGAGCAATTGAAAACGCCGGCGCGTATCCGTGTGGATACGCGCCGGCGTTTTCAAGCAACGCTGGTGCGCTTAGTGAAGTGGCTGTTCGGGGAGGTTCGGGGGCTACAAGTCGCGGCGAGAAGTCGTCAGGTGATAAAATGCCCCCGAATCTCCCCGTCTGGCCTAGCCCTAACAGGAAGATTGCAGCTGAGATTTGACATTGCCTCACATCACCCCTTAGGCTCTATCCTAATGCACATACACCTGCTTAAACAGTACAAACAGATCACTAAGGGCAAGGCCAAACGTGGCGTTTTTACGTTGCATTTTTTAAAAAGCTCCGTCCGGCATAATTACGCATAAACTGCAGTACCACTGAAACTAATGAAACACACACTATGGCAATTCACACAGGGCGGTTGCAAACAGAAATCCGCCACAGGACGCCAGTATTGGAGTTTCTTTAGCAGAAATGCCAATACGTCTAGAAACTACCAAATCCATAGACTCTACATGGGATCTGCACATTTGAAATCACACTTTGCGTAAATACGCAGTGTATTTTAAATATGGCGTCCAAATTCTCAATGAGAAGTATATGTTGGGAAAAGAAACCTACGTGCTGAAAAATGCATGTTGATAGTCGCGTGTGGTTTCAGTAAAAATACCACGTCTGGCCTTGCCCTAAGGAGATTGTGTCGCAATAGCAAGTCAGATGCAATGGAGCAAATCAGATGGGTAGCCCCTATGTGGACCGATAGCCTACAGGAGACTATTTGGCACTATACTTCGTTTTTTGTTTAAACTTTCTTCCAGGCCTGGAATAAAAAAAATAAGCACCTGTTTTGAGGACAAATTTGCCAAAGAAGTGGATTTTCCCCCCAATGTGCCCAACAAATGTGGGCAAGATCAGGATTTGCCCTGTTAATCCAACTTGAAAATCTGGCCAATCAACATCTGGACAATTTTCAATCAGCGAGCCCCATACACAGGAAGAAAAGCTGCCAACTTGGTTTAAAGGAATTGAAAATCACAGTGAAGACCAGTGTGACCTCCTTGCCAAACTTGTAGAGAACCGCCTGAAATATTTGTGGACTAAAATTATTTGCTTAGTTTTTAGCAGCCATTATAATATTTGCAAAATCTTGAAGACAGAACTAGTTGCCATTACGACATTCCTGGATAATGGACTCTGAATCTCACATGAATAGCCAAGATTGAACATTTGTGTATGACAAATGTCAATTACAGAAATGAGACAAGTAAAATTAAGGCTTAAAAAGAGAATATGTAAATATTATTACACTGCATTTTTAGGTGGAAGCAGATCTGTTTTTCTTTATGATCATCCAAAATCATTCACCATTTTGTAGATACACAGAAATTTCTGGTTATAAACATGTTTTGAATTGAACAACTTAAAAATAACTTTACAAAATTAAATAATTAAATAATTAAAACAAAAAAGTATTCTTAAATCTCAAAGCTAGTTGTGTAAGTATATTGTCCGTTGAGTTGTTTTTATTTTGTTCACCAGAAATAGAGACTTTTGTTCAGTTGACTTCCATTTTTTATTTTTGCTTGTTGTTCCAAAACTCAAATTAAAATTTCATGTTCCGGTCTCTGATGTTTAAGTCTGGCAGTTTAGTAATCGAGGTGCAGATATTGAACTTTTACAATTCTGCTACATTAGTTCATACATGTGTGAACAGTATCTGAGGAACATTAGGAATTATTGTATCAATTCTAACAATTGCCAATTTGCTCAGCAAGGCCAGAGATAAGAATTGTATTAACTTATGAATCAGTTTAGAATAGCAGGCAGAGTCTATGACCCCTCCTTCACATAGATGTTTTACAAATGCATAAAAAGGTGAAAAATGAAATGTTAAAGGGTATATATAGCATACATTTTGACAATGCAAAAAACCTTGTAAAATATAAATCATTTTTATTTGAATACCTTTTGGGTCAAAAAACATCTGTATTAGCTTGAAAACTGTGCTTAGCCCTCCCCTTTGTAACTTCCTGTAGGTTTCCAGTATCTGACTCTGGAGCCAGCGGCACCTTCTGCCTAAAGGTGGCCATACATGGGCCAATAAAAGCTGCCGACAGACAGAGCTCCTCCGACGGGCTTCCCCAATTGAAAGATGTCGATCAGGCGGGACTAAAAACCCTATTAGCCATCGTTGGGATCCTATCGTTGGGCCCTAGGGCCCCCGATCGGATCAGCCTGATATTGTCCACCTCAAGGTGGGCATATTGGGGACAGATCCGCTCATTACATCACCAAATGAACGGATCTCTCTGTGTATGGCCACCTTAAAGGGAAATGGTCATGGGAAAACATGTTTTTTTCCCCAAAAACATCAGTTAATAGTGCTGCTCTTGTAGACTTCTGCACTGAAATCAATTTCTCAAAAGAGCAAACAATTTTTTTTTTTATTCAGTTTTGAAATCTGACATGGGGCTAGCCATTTTGTCAATTTCCTAGCTGCCCTGTCATGTGACTTGTGCCTGCACTTTAGGAGGGAACTGCTTTCTGGAAGGCTGTTTTTCCTTCTCAATGTAACTGAATAGAACGCAGTGGGACATGGGTTTTTACTATTGAGTGTTGTTCTTAGATCTACCAGGCAGCTGTTATCTTGTGTTAGGGAGGTGCTATCTGGTTACCATCCCATTGTTCTGTTGTTAAGCTGCTGGGGGAGGGGGTGATACCACTCCAACTTGCAGTACAGCAGTAAAGAGTGATTGAAGTTTATCAGAGCACAAGTCACATGACTTGGGGCAGCTGGGAAATTGATAAAATGTCTAGCCCCATGTCAGATTTCAAAATGAAATATAAAAAAAAAATCTGTTTGCTCTTTTGAGAAATGGATTTCAATGCAGAATTCTGCTGGAGCAGCACTATTAACTGATGCATTTTGAAAAAACATTTTTTTTCCCTGTGACAGTATCCCTTTAAAGGAACAATAACACCAAAAAATGAAAGTGTTTTAAAGTAAAAAAAAAAATCATGTAGTGTTGCCCTGCGCAGTTAAAACTGATCTGTCTGCTTTAGAAACACTACTATAGTTCACAAACAAGTTGCTAAGTAGAAATGACGGACATTTAAAAATGGCTATATGGCACAGGATAAGTAATGGATAACAGATAGCAGATAAGCTCTGTAGAACATAATGCTATCTGCTGTGTAACTTGAGCCTTTTCTCCTTTGAATGGCTGCCCCCATGGCTACACAGCAGCTTATTTATATAAACAATAATAGTGCTTCTGAAGCAACCACTGCAGTTTTACCAGTGCAGGGCGACACTGCATTATATTTTTATTACTTTAAAACAATTTCATTTTTTGATGTTACTGGTCCTTTAAGTTACAGAGCAGAAGCCAATAAGGGAGGAGTGGGTGTGCCTGTGATGTTACCCTTTCCTTTCCCTGTACTGCTCCTTTCTGTCCCTCTCTGTCCTGTTCCTTCCCCCTCCCCCCTGCACTACTCATTTAACCCTCTCCCTACAGTGTTCATCTCTCCCTCTCTGCCCTGTTCATTTAACCCCCTCCCTGAAGTGTTTCTTTCCCTCTCTGCCCTGTTAATTCAATCACTCCTTGCAGTGTCCGTTTCTCTTCCTCTCTGCCCTGTTAATTTAACTCCATCCCTGCCCTGTATGTTGCTCTTCCTCCTCACTTTACTGCTCCTTTCTCTCCCTTGCCCTGTTCTAACTGGAGAAGAAAAAAAAGCAAACTGCTGTATAAATAAAACAATTTGATAAGAAAAGTACTTTATTCTTTTCTGGGGCAATGTGTATAAATCAACATCTTTTGGATTTTCCTTTGTAACTCCTTGCATCTCTTATTATATGTATATATAAAATTCCAGAACATCAGCTACATTTATTTCATTTAAACTCCCTGCACCGGATCATAAATGGTTCCAGAACTGCTGCATTTATTTTGTTATAACTCCCTGCACTTGATCATATATCAATATGCAGGAAAACAAATCTACAGCCGCTGTTCTGGAATATCAGAACAGTAAATACTAATATACACCGTTTGTATAACATTTATTATGTAATAGTGGCAGAAAGTTGCACAGTGTAGAACAATGTATTATGGACTATAGATGATGTCCAGTTGGGCAGATACGTGTGTGAATAATGCCTATTTGCTGAGGAACACAGAAGCATGCTGTTGTACTTTAAAATAAAAAATTGTTCTATTACAGATTGTATTAACCTTCACATCTATTGCTTTATGTTGAGCATTTAAGGTATATTGTCATAAGTAAATGATCAGGCAGCAGCATTAGACAGCTATGTGCAGGCAGGGAATAAACTTGACAGAGGGTGGGAAAAGAGGGGTTTCCCTGCAGAGTTCAGCCTGTCAGTCAGTGCTGTGACCACTTCCTGTGAGAGAATTAACAGGCACTCCCACTCCAGCCTAGCTTCTGACCTGTAGAGATCTCTCTGCAGCTCTGATTTAGGAGGTAAAATGCTTTCAAAACGTTCTTTCTGCATCAGTATAGGTTTTGAGGAAGGATGAGGAATATTTAAGGAAGGTTATATAAAATGTCTCCTTTAAACATCAACATTATAAAAACAGTCACAAATAGAAAGTAGAAAGCAAATGAAAAAAGTTTCTAGCTGACTATAACAAATCAACTGAACTGAAAAGTGTTGGAAGATGAACAACCCCTTTAAGGCTCCCAGAGCCATTAGCCCAATAATTAATTATTTTGTATCCCTAAGTATGTAAACATCACAAGCCTAATTAAATAAGAAGAATACTGAGAAAATGCTGGTAGGGGCAATTCTCAAGAGTTTCAGTTTGCATTTGCAATTAAGATTAAAAAGCCTAATTTGCAAGATAGGGAACAAAAACATGAAGTTTAGGGGAAAAAAGTCCCTTTGACACTCATGTCACACAGAATATTCCAAATTATCGTTCATGTTTATAGTAATGCAAATGCATTTAATTAGGTTGCTTAGCTTTGTGGAGGAATCAGCTATGCTAAATTACAAAAGTGACTGAGCAGATTTACTTGGGAGGCATCAAATGTTACTATAATTACAGAGCACTAATACCAAATACATCCAATCATTAGCTGGTTAAATAATGCTTTTACATGAAAGATAAACAAATTACAATTCACTTTACAGCTGCTTTGTGCAGGGGCAATTCGTGCAAATTCCTAAGCCACCATGAGGTAGCTGCAGAGATGCTGCCCTCCCCACCATTCTTACCTATGTCCCTTAGGGGGGTATGGGTATGGTTTGGATCTCTAGTGTGGAGCATGCAATTGCACTCACTGCACTATAAGAGCCAAATTTTCAGTTTATTAGCTGTAAATTCAGCTCTTAAAGTTACCAGTGGATTTTGTTGCCCCTGGTGACGTGGGGAAATACTGCCCGATACCTTGTCCCGTAGCAGGTGTGCCCCTGACTATATGCCTCTGTCCGTTAATGGTCACTGAGCTACTGAATATGCATACAGATTCATTTCACAAATTATATGAAGACCATTGTTCAAGGACGTAAGATTGCTGGGGTTGCGAAAACTACATTTTGAGCATCTGCAAATTGTCTTAGTTTTTAAACAAAATAATATTTTATAATTTTAATATAATCAATTTGTTCATGGATTACTTAAATGCATTTGGCTGCTTACCGCTCTGGTAGTACTTTGAGTCATGTGTCCACCGAAATCCAGTGCAGAGGCCAAAATCTGTAAGTTTGATATGGCCATCTCGGTCAATAAGGATATTGTCGGGTTTGATGTCACGGTGTATGAAATCCATCTTGTGTACACTCTCAACAGCGCAGGTGAGTTCAGCTATGTAAAAGCGGGCCAAGTCTTCAGGGAAGACTCCCATTCGGATTAGTAAACTCATCATGTCTCCACCAGGAATATAATCCATGACAAAATACAGATTGTCTTTATCTTGGAAGGAATAATAGAGCCGTACAACCCACTCATTATCAGCCTCAGCAAGGATATCCCTCTCAGCTTTCACATGAGCCACTTGGTTTCGAAGAAGAACATCTTTTTTTCTCAGGGTTTTCATAGCATACAAAGCATTGGTGTCAGTCTTTCTGGCAAGGCACACCTCCCCAAAGGCACCTATGCCAAGAGTTTTGATTTTTACAAACATGGACTTTTCCATCTTTGCCCTCTTCAGACGGATATAGTTGGATTCTTTCTGGCATAGCATTTTTCGCATCTGGTCCTGAGCTTCCTGTGACAAACGAACCTATGATAAATAAATTACATGAGAAAGGCATGAAATATTGATCAAAATGTCAAAAGGCAATTGTGAATTCTTTAAGATTGCATTACATTTATTTAAGTTCATCACTTATGGAAGCCTCTATAACATCAGGAGGTACCTACCCAGCTTCAAATCAGTACATCAGCTTGGATAATCGGAGTTTAGTAGAACCACTGATTAAAGGAATACTATACCCCCCCAAACAATGTAAGTCTCTATAAAAAGATATTGCATAAAACAACTCATAGGTAATCATAAATAGAAAATTGCCATTTTAAAAAATAAGGACAGTCTCCTGAGATAGTAGGATTCAACGGTGCACACAAACATACCAAACAAACTATAAAGTTAGGTCACAAGCCAATTAGTTCTGTCTTTTGCTTCCACACTTCTTCCTGTTACAGTTGAAAAACTCTGAGGCAGCACACAGACTAACACAATGCTGGTTCAAGGCAAGAGATGTAAAAGGGCAATATTTACTTAAATATATATACCAGTTTGGTAAGATTCTTTAATATGTCACTTAATATGATATAAACTGTTGCTCAAGTATTCAGTTTGGGGGTATAGTTTTCCTTTAAACTTTGCAAGTGCGCAATCATCCTGCAGGCATACTGGCAATTACAAGGTTAACTGCAAAAGGGATTGTTTTTTCTCTATAGCATCAATACAGTGCCTCATACTTTATAACTTACCTGACAAATATCCACGTTGATGGCTAAACAATCCAATTTTTTTCCCTATAGGCTTACATAACAGAGCCCAAAGCTGCAATTAAATAAATGATCTGGATCCGCATACAGTGTCAAACTTTGATACCTGGAGCTACCTACAACAAACACCACTCCTGGCTTTTTCCAAAAACGTTTTCTGGGGTCAGTTTATAGTAATGGACATTTTTTGCCTTGAAATCTAAAGTGGGTTGGTTTGTCCTGCTATATTTTGAGTTATGCAGATGTGCACTGACATTTGCTTTGTTCTATACAGCTCAAACAGTGATATCTTGTTATAGAAGTAGAATGACAAATTTAGAAAGCTTAGTGTGTCTAAAAGCTAAAAGTCTATCGAGGTTAACTAAATATTACCCCAGGCAATAAGAAAAGAAGAACCTAGGTCAACACCAGTTTACTTGTTTTCAGGCTACAACGTTTAGCATTCCTTTAAAACATTTCCAGAGTTAAAGTTTTCTAGATGTGCAGTAATATCAGGGCTCATAAAATGCACAAGAATCCTCAACAGAAAATCCCACTTGATCTGTGGAAATCTATTTTATGTTCCTGTAGCTGAAGATGGAAACGTTAAGTTTTGTTCTATCACAGACCAACTAAAAGTCCTACCATGAAACATTAGGAGAGGAGTATACTATGTTAAAGGGGTTGTTCACCTTCAAACAACTAGTTGTTTTCAGATAGATCACCAAGAATTCAGACTTTTTCCAGTTACTTACTATTCTCTGTGTGTGTTTTTCTAACATTGAAGCGTAAAGAGTAATTTTTTTTTTACCTTCTAAGCATCGCAGACCCTGTAAACTGTTCTAAGTTGATGCATTTAGTATATACATTTCTTATCTTTGTCCCTGCTGAGCAGAATCCCAGAGTTTCATTACAGGCAGCTGTTAGAATGCATACAATAGTTGCCAATACTCCAGAGATGCTGATGAAAAATTTATCAACTAAACGTAGCAAAATTGTAATAGTTTAGCGTGCACCTGAATTACTGAGCTGCCAGACTGAAATACAAGAGACCGGAACATTTAAACTTAGATTTTGGGGGGAAAAAAGTAAAATAAATAATGGAAAGTAAATTTATTTCTGGGGAACAATCTGAAAGCAACAGAACTGAAAAAAGTTTTGAAGGTTAACAACCCCTTTAATGCTAAAAATAATTAATGACCTAGACCAGGGCTGTCCAACTGGTGGCCCGTGGGCCGACACCCCCTTGTGTGGCCCTCCATGAGTCGGCCTGCTGTGTCTGCTTACCATGTGTAAGCTTTAAATGGTATCACTAGAGAGAGTAATTTACCCCTGCATTGTTTAAGACTCAAATTCACACCCCTAAAGCCCTGTACTGTTCACACCCGAGACCCAGGCTGTTCACACTTTATACAAAAAGCTAATGGGACACCAGCACTGTGTCACAGCATGTACTACATCTTAGACTTGTCCTGATAGGGAGCACATGGAAGGCAGAACAGAGCAGGAGACAGGGAAACCTATGTGTACCCTACTCTACTTGCCCAGTGCCGCTTGTGTGTGCGCCATACTGCTTGTCTAGTGCTGCTTGTGTGTGCCATTCTATGCTTGCCCAGTACTGCTTGTGTGTGCCATTCTATGCTTGCCCAGTACTGCTTGTGTGCGTCATTCTGTGCTTGCCCTATGCTACATGTGGGATGTAAGCCTGGGGTTTGTTCTGTGTGTTTGTTAGCATTTGGAAATGTGGATATGATCAGTTCTTTTGGTAATGTGGGTGTGGTCTACAGTGGGTGTAGTTTAAAAGGGGGAGTGGTCAACAGTGTATTCCAAGTTCGGCCCTTTGTACCACAGAAGTTGGACAGCACTGGCCTAGATTATAAAAGATAACTGCAAAATGACAAAGTGCTGGTATGCCGCATTTTTTTGGGGGCACTTTGGATAAATAGGGGGCACAGTGGTACAATCATGGAAGGTTTAGATAAACTTTATGCAAAAGAGCCAGGTCACAAACTGAAAATACAGTATAGATCTATTTATGCAAGATTCTGTGACCCAAAATCAACATGCAACAATCAACATGCAAAGAATGCCTTGCAAAAGCCTTATGCTATGTGTTGTGGTTTACTTGATTATGTAGTGATGACTAAGGCCAGTGCCACACATAGCAAATTTTGCCTGCACATACAAAGCAAGCAGCCAAATCTGCTCCTACGTCGAGTCACTACCTCGATGGCCCAGGAACAGGGACTTTAGGCAGATTTTGTTGCCAAAATGCAAACTCATACGAAAGACATAATATTTTTGATAACAGCCACCCAATGAGTACAAAAATCACTATAATAATAAGTTTATTTCCAGATATGACAACCTGGGCATAGTAAAGTGCCACATCCCTTCTGTTTGGCATAAATTGATTTTATTTTATAACAGAAGCTCATTATAGTATTAGTTTAGTCCATGTGATAAGAGGAAGTGGGAACTTAACCCACAAAGACATTATAAGAAGCAAGAGGCAATGGGTACCGATGCCAGTAATGTCACGGCTATGGCACTTTGAGCTGCATGTGAGCCACTAGCTCAGTCTATCCCTCACCTTGCACACAGGCAATACAACACCCCAAAGTCTAACAAACACCTACACAATCCACAAAACTTGCTCCCACCACTCTCAGGACTTTCAAAGACACCTCAATTTGTTAAACAAGCAAATTTAGTTCCACAGCCACCAAAGGGTTAACTAGCATACAAACAGATCAGCATTTCCATACAGCATGAAAACGATTAGGACACGCAGTTACACATTTTCAGGCTAAGGTTCTTTTACAGCATCAAAGCTTATTAAATTGTATATGTAATATTATAAAAAGGTATAACTGTATTATGAACACAAATATGTTACAAAAAAAAAAAAAAAAAGAACATACATCAAAAATAGAAAAACAATTTATAAAAAAAAAATATGAAAAATACCAACCACACTCTGGACCTACCGGAATATAGTCTTTATTTGGTATCTCAGCACAGTAATCAACTATGTGCAACAAAAACATAAAATATACATTTTATTTATACTTAGGTTAGAATGCCCTATCCCATAAAAACAAACAGCACAGCACTTGGAGAGGCCCCGCAGGTGAATAAACATATAATGTGCCTATAGGTGTTTAGTCCCCAAAGGGTAAAACTACCATATCACAATTTTAATATCTGCAACTGGTGTTGTGAAGTTATTAGTTGATGTTAGGCATCATATTGGTCAGCATCATTATAGTTCCCAGGAGTACTACCAAATTAGCATAAAACCAGTCTGTGATTCTTTAAAGAGCTGCAGATATTTTTTTTAACAAACCTCCTGCCAGAATTGCTAACTATTTATTACAGCTTGAAGGGGCATTAGGGAAACTAGATGCTACCCAACCCCAAGGGAATGCAAAGGAGCATGGCATAGCAGAACAAACAAAGCATAAGTTTAGAACATCTTTGAGCCTGATTTTAGCAAAATCATCTAGTAATGTCATCTCTTCAGTGGACTGCACTGGTGTCATTAACAGTGCCTGGTTGCAAGCTACCGCTGTCATTTTAGGGCTCTCTTCATGGAAAAGGCTCCTCACTAGAATGCCCAGATTTTTTTAGTCAAGTGTCAGCAGATTTTGCAGAATAATGTGGAGCAAGAGTGATCAAGATTGGCTTTTGAGGGAAATGACATGCAGGGAGATTTGTCGCCAACATGTGCGACAAGTCCTTGCCATCTTCTTCTCTTCGGGAATCTCCATCTATTCAACAGCGTTTAGGTACACGCGCAGTTGGAGAAATTTCCTGGTTCCAGACAACTGCACATGTGCTGAAACTCATGGACATTGCCAAAGACTAACTTTTTATATGTTCTCTAAGAGAACCAAGAACCTGAAGCCACACATTCAGACTAGAGCAAGGTTGTGGAATGTCCTGCCAGGTGATAGACTATATTAATGCCTTTAAGACTCTTGGACTAGCACAATAAACTTA
>CM044440.1:49319520-49341020 GCA_024363595.1 Xenopus borealis
GTAGGGCAATATGACAACTTTATTTTATTTTATTAAAGGTGTCCTGGGCATGTGTAGTGGCTGTAACATACACTTCTCTTTCAGACTATCACCCACAACGCCACAGCGTTTTTTTTTTCAACCTCCTATCTATTGTATTCTATCTACTTAGCTAGCGAATTTGCGCTAGCGTTAGCCGCTTCGCGCTGGCTGTCCGTGGGGCACATGCGCAGTAGCGCAATCCCACGGACACAGGGACTGGACGGAGAGACACTTGAACTTTATTATATAGGATTAAGTGGCATATTTAAGTAAGTATTGACCTTTTACATCTCTTGCCTTGAACCACCATTTCATGATGGTCTGTGTGCTGCCTCAGATATCACCTGACCAGAAATATTTCAACTGTAACAAGAAGACGTGTGGAAGCAAAAGACAGAAAGCTGTCTGTTAATTGGCTCGTGATCTAACTTTATAGTTTGTTTGGTATGTTTGTGTGCACCATTGAATCCTATGATCACAGGAGGCTGTCCTTATTTTTAAAAATTTTATAATTAGGATGACCCAATGGCACATGCTACTACAAAAGTATATTATTATGAAAATGGTTTATTTACATGAAGCAAGGTTTTACACATGAGTTGCTTTATGCAATATCTTTTTATAGAGACCTACACTGTCCAGGGGGTATAGTTTTCCTTTAAGTACAATAGCAAATCAGAATCAGTGTTACCAAGCAATTTCTGTGTCCGTGTGACAAAAAGTTCTGAATTGTCTCTCGTTCGTTTCTGTGGCGATTACCTGAGCCGGATCGTGCTTTCATGAGTCATGAATTGTCTCTACCACAATGACTACCACATTTTCACACAGGTGCAAGTTTAATAAAACTTTTCTTAAATTAAAGAGGGGGCCATTCCCATTGTTATGTTGCCCATCTTCTGAGCTGGATTTCGTTTGGGTGACAAAAAAAAACCCTGAGTTTCCATATCTACCATTGCCATTAAAGCTATCATTAGTATTTTAGATTAGGTTTATACATCATATCCTGTTATATGGATAGAAGGACGTAGTGTGCTTTATGCAATTATTTGCATACTTTTTAAAATTATTTGTGGTTGAAAAAATATTCTCATACAATTTGTATTCGTGGTTTTGCCATTTTTTTTTTTCAAATGAAGATAAAAATAGTGTGCCAGTTTGAAATGCAATTGTAAATCCTTACAGAATACATATTTCTTACATTCGGCTAAACCCCAAACCTCTCTCAAACGGTTTTAATAAATACCATATTGTTGTGTTTGGTAGCCGAGTATGAGGAGAGTATAACAGTGCTTTATTAGCAGGTCATGCAGCCATTACATAACAGCTGTAAGTCTTACTTTCACTTTCAAGCTTTACAAGTCCTTTGTATGCACAGTGCCACCTGCAGGCCATTTGTATAAACACCACATATTCCCCATATAGTAGGAAAGCATTTGGACAAATATATAAACAGTAACAATTAAACTGTATGTATCTTAAAGCAATATATATTCTTTACATGACATTGTCCTTGGTCATTGCAGGTAGTTTCCTGATTCTCTCAGTATGCCTTATAGGTTCACTTTCTTCTGCCCTATTGCAGTTGGCATCAGGAGTAGGGAAATGTCCTTCATCAAATGGAACATCTCCAAAGTCATATCTAGCAGGAGCAAGACGACTTGCATTCCATATGCGTCCATCAGACAGTTCATATGTGTATGGTCCTCGCTGGCGTCTCACTTCAAGTGGTGTAGTAAATTTAGATTGTCCTTGTTTCAGTATTCCTGGTTTCTTAATTCTGACTAAAGATCCAGGCTAAAAGTGCACTTCTCTTGCACCACGTTTTCTGTCAGTATAAGCCTTGCATTTGGCTTGGTGATGTTTCACAATGTCAGCAGTAGATGCTTTTGTAGGAATAGTCTTCGGTGGAATTTTAGACACGGGCTCTGCGGCAGGCACTGGTGCTGTAGTAATAAGACCATCAACTAATTGTAGGTTTAATGCAGCAAAGAGATCCCTTCCAAGTATAGCAGTACCTTTATTCACAATGTAAAAGTCACATTTTGCAGTATTTGATTTAAACTGTACAGTCACTGGCAAGCAACCAAGCACAGGGATTGGATCCTTTAAGTAACTGACCAGTCTCAGGGCAGGTGCACCAAGCGTATCTTTTGCAAAGTATTTTAAGAAAATATCTTTTGGTAGTATATAAACAGCTGAACCTGTATCAAGCATCAGGTTAATGGAGTGTCCCTTGTGTCCCTTGTGAGCAGAAGCAGTATTGACATTGACAGTGCACATAAACTTGTCTGGAAGAAATGTACCAGCTTTATCCACACTTAATACTGTAACATTTGTAGTAGTCAGTTCATGAACATATTTAGTAGAACTACAGCAGACAGTAGCAAATTGACCTGGCTTTAAACATTTGCGGCACTGTATATCTTTTGCTGGACATTTAGCATAGTTTGCAAGGTGTTGTGTTGAACCACAGCGAAAGCAGTATTTTTTATTTGTATTTCATGCATGGTTTTGCAGTGAATCCCTTTCCTCAGCACTGTATTTTGCCTGTGACTGCGCATTATTAGGCCACATTTTTGAATTCACAATCTTTACATTCCCAGCAGTTCCCTAAGAGTTTTAGCCTCTGCCACAGCTGTTTCAATTTTGCTAGCAACTGTAATAGCCTTTGCAAGGGTTAAATCTTGCTCTAATACGTGGTGAGTTTGTTTTTTCCACTATTTGATCTCTTAGCATTTACTTTTGGCACAAAAAAGTTCTTTATAGCAGTAAGAGCAGCTTCATAAGTATCATCAGGTAATGGTAATGTATAGAATATACGCTGTCCCTCTGCTCCCAGGCAATGAATAAGTAAAGCACGCTTTCTAGCTGCAGAAATCTCCCCTTGGTCAGCAGCAATAATGTAATTATCAAACATACGGATCCAAGCAGTAAAAGGTATGGTAGGCTCACCAGGGTTTGGTAGAAAAGGTGCAGGCTGCTGCAGAGGTAGAAAAGACATCCTTGTCGCCATTTGTTGTGTTTGGTAGCCGAGGATGAGGAGAGTATAACAGTGCTTTATTAGCAGGTCATGCAGCCATTACATAACAGCAGTAAGTCTTACTTTCACTTTCAAACTTTACAGAAAGTCCTGTGTATGCACAGTGCCACCTGCAGGCCATTTGTATAAACACCACACATATACTAATTTTCTCATTAGATTAATGGTTTTAATCTAGTTGATCTGATCAATTAAGGATTTAGCCTAGTCCTGCAAAAAGAGGTTATCCAAATCCCTCACAGAGCTCTTGGATTCAAAGTATTCTTAAAAATTTGTTGGCTTGCTTTGGCTATTTTTTGTTATTATAGCTAGCCATTAAAGGAGACATATAGCCCAAGTAAAAACCCAACAAATTTTGTAGGCAGTAATGAATAATATTTGCACCTGCTTTTACTCTGGGCTAAAATGACCATCTTTAATAATTGTCCATTTATTGAAGCTCCTTCCTCCTATCCATGTTTCAAATGAGAGGTGGGTGTGTTCCAATGGTTTCTGCAAAACACACAGTAAAAGAGGAATACTTAGTCGCTGTCCCACAGTCACAGCAGAATAGACAGGCTTCAGCAACTGTTGGTTCCTATCCTAGTGCCGTTGTCTCCCTTGCAGAGCCTGGGAAGGAGGCATCAAGATTGGGACAGATGGGAGGGGCTCTTAGGATATTTGGAGAAATCTTCATTAATGAGCCAAAAAAAGCACTTTCTTTATTTAAATGAGTATAATGCACTAGCACCATCTTGTTTTTACAACAAGAGATTAAAGCCTGTTTTTATATATAAATATATATTATAATTTTTTTAAATGTAATGTTTTTAACTATTCCTTTGTAGGCCATCCCCAGGACCACGGAAACGCCAGTCTGTTCAGTGCAATGACAACAAATCTCATAATAACCGCTTTAGTGCGGCAGCAAAAGGTCCAAATCTTCCATCTGCTAGAAATGCAAATAATGTGAAAATTAAGCCAGTTCGAGCACGTGAAAAGAAAGATGCTTTATTAAAAGTAAAAGATGAAAAGGTAGCTCTGATTGCTTTACTTGTACCTCTTTATAGTTGCTTAAAAATTTATATTTATGTCAGATTATAGGTGTGTCCGAAATTTAAAAAAAAAAAAATTTTTTGGCTTATGGGAATGTATGATAATGCTTGTGCAGGCCTAGTAATGAATAATATTTCATTATCGGACAATTTCTCCATATTACTGCAGTCCCAATACAGTCTGGATCAGCAAAATAAATAGATCTCTTTAATATAATGGCAGTAATGCATCAGAAACGTTATTTCCTTAAAAAACGTTTAACTTGTCGGTCTTTTTATTTTTCGTTAAATTAAACATTAATGTGTAATGCCATGCAAACCATATGCAATGCAAACTACAACTTGCTGTATGGATTATACTATCCATTATTTGATTTTGTTACATTTAAAGAACAAGTCATCTGTTGATGTGTCGGAAACTGAAGTGAAGAAATTTGATGGTGCTGGTTATGATAAGGACTTGATAGAAGCATTAGAGCGAGACATCATTTCACAGAATCCAAATATCCGATGGTAAGTTTAATATTTTCACTCACTGTCAATAAAGGGGTGGTTCACCTTCAAGTTAACTTTTAGTATATTGTAGAAGGACCAATTATAAGAAACCTTTCAATTGGTCTTCATTATTTATTTTTCATAGCTTTTTTTAATGATTTGCAATTTTCTTCTGTTTCTTTGCAGCTTTCAAATAGGGGGTCACTGACACCATCTAAAAACAAATGCTCTGTAAGGCTACAAATGTATTGTTATTGTCATTTGTACCCTAGAAACCAAATTGCCGACACTGCAAACTAGAGAGCTGCTGAATAAAAAGCTAAATAACTATAAAACCACAAACAATAAAAAATGAAAACCAATTGCAAATTGTCTCAGAATATCACTGTCTACATTATACTAAAAGTTAACTCAAAGGTGAACAACCCCTTTCTTCATACCTTAAGTCTACTAAAAAAATTATGTATACATTAAATAAACCCAGTAGAATTATTTTACATCAAATAAGGATTCATTATATCATAGTTTAGATCCAGGACAAGGTACTGTTTTCTTATTACAGGGGGAAATTGAATCTTTTTTTTTAAACTTTGGATTATTTGGATAAAATGGAGTGCTTTCTGGATGTTTTTCCGAATAATGGATCTCATACCTGTAGTTCATTAGTGTGCCGAATAAAATCAGACTGCAAACAATTTTATCACTGTATTGCAAATTGCACACGTGCTAGCATCTTCAGAAATTAGAGCAGGTTAAATCTGTACATTCACAATATGAGTACTTTGTTTGCAGTCAGGAAAAACGAAATGTTAAGGAACAACTATTCAATTTGTAGGAATATAAAGGCCATTTTGTAAAACATCCATTAGAATTGATTTTTTACTAGGTGGCTACCCTCAGTAGATTTGATTCATTTTGTTTCATATAGGGATGACATTGCAGATTTGGAGGACGCCAAGAAATTGTTAAAGGAAGCTGTGGTACTTCCAATGTGGATGCCAGAGTTCTTCAAAGGCATAAGAAGACCATGGAAGGTAATAGAGATTTTAAATGTTTTATATGTTTTTTATTGATGCATGTGTTGTTGGACAACTTTATATACATATTTCCTTCCTTTTTTTTAATTGATATTAAAGGAGCAGTTCAGTGTTAAAATTAAAACTGGGTTAATGGATAGGCTGTGCCAAATAAAAAATATAATATAGTTAGCCAAAAATGCTTTCTATAAAGGCTGGAGTGAGCAGATGTCTAATAGAACAGAACTTCCTGCTTTGCAGCTCTCTAACTCTGAGTTAGTCAGCGAAGGGATGCCACTTGGGACATAACTGTTCAGTGACTTTGCAATTGATCCTTGGCATGCAGCTCAGATTCAAAAGCAGTTGCGATCCATGTGGCCCCCCTCTATTCAGTGATTGGTTACTGCCTGGTAACCAGTCAGTGGAAACCAAGAGAGCTGCAAAGCAGTAAGTAGTGTTCTGTTAGTCATTCAGTCACTCCTGCTTTTATATATTACATTTATTTGGCTAACTATCTATATTAGAAACATTTTTTTTATTTTGCACAACCTGTCTATATAACCAGTTTTTATTTTTATACTGAACAATTCCTTTAAAAAAACAATTGCCATCAGATTTGCAATATTCTAATGCAATTAAAAAAACATATTGAGGGAATGAAATATAAAGAGCTAAAATAAAGTGGTGGCATAATTACCCAATCGTATATCCTATTTAAAGATTTTATTATTGTATATAGCTAACATACTCCATCCTCCTAACTTCTTCCACTTTTTGTGTGTGGAATTTTTTTTTGTATTTTGTAAAAAAAATAAAGTAATAGGATGTTAACTACACAACAGTTAACAGAGCCAACCAATGTGTTTGTCTTTTGATTAACCTACTGAGTTAAAGGGAAACTGTTGTGTGAAAACGTTTTTAGTCTACTTTCTGTCAGCTCATTTGTTGATGATGTAAGGAAGGCAAAGTGCTGCTTATTTATCAGTTTAACACAAGACAGTGTTTTGTGATACAGTGCCTTTATTTTTTTTAAATGCATCAGTTAATAGTGCTGCTTCAGTAGACTTCTGCACTGAAATCCATTTCTAAAAAGAGCAAACAGATTTTTTTTATTTTCAGTTTTGAAATCTGCCCTGGGGTTAGCCATTTTGTCAATTTCCCAGCTGCTTTCTGGCAGGCTGTTGTTTTTCCTTCTCAATGTAACTGAATAGTATGCAGTGGGACATGGGTTTTACTATTGAGTGCTGTTTTTAGATCTACCAGGCAGCTGTTATCTTGTGTGAGGGAGCTGTTATCTGGTTACCTTCTCATTGTTCTGTTGTTATGCTGTTGGGTGGGGGAAAGGGAGGGGGTGATATCACTCCAAGTTGCAGTACAGCAGTAAAGAGTGATTGAAGTTTATCAGAGCACAAGTCACATGACTTGGGGCAGCTGGGAAATTGACAAAATGTCTAGCCCCATGTCAGATTTCAAAATGAGAAATGGATTTCAGTGCAGAATTCTTCTGGAACAGCACTATTAACTGATGCATTTTGAAAAAAAAATTTTCCCATGACAGGATCCCCCTAAAGCATTATTATTTGTATTTCGTCTATGCACAATAACGTCTTTTTTAACAGATGTATGGTTTCTGTAAAGAAGATACATGGACAAGTAGCAAACTGGAATCCAAACAATAAAATGTTGATCTCACAACTTTTGTCTTTATAAAGGCGCTTGTGTCTTTTCATGGACCTGTGACTTTGAAACTTTTCATCATGAGAGCTAGTCTATGGGCTTTAGAATGGTACATTTTGAGTAGCACCAAGTCAAAATGCCTGCAATACTCTAGAGATTAACATAAATAGGAATTCATAGTAGTTATTGTATGTTTTCATGTACCAATAGCCATTTCCCTGTATCTTAAAATGAGTCCTTGTGGGGCAGGGTGTAAAGCGTAAAAAGCAAACACAAACGGCCATGTTTTTTGTACTTTACACTGCTCTTGAGGCAACATTGCATATAGGTTTGTGGTAAGAACTGGGTGGCGTGGGCATGTTGTGCTTGCGTTCTATTGCGTGAATGTGCTGTGGTGTGTTTAGATAGAGTCCTCCAGAGTCCTCCAGCTTTGCTCCTATTTACTCTCCAGAACCCATAGTACTGCTAAATGGGCCCTAAATATTTTCATTAAAACATGGAAGAAAAAAATCGCTATTCACTGTTTTTTGTTATTTAGATAAATGTTTCTATGGTTATTTCGGGTGAAAAAAAAACATCCAAGTTTATTAAAATTGCTTGGTTGGTATATGTTGTATTAAAAGTAGTGCTGATGGTGGGTTCTCCGGATATTGATTTAAAAAATGGTTTACATAAAATGTGTTGTTTTTTTCATTGATTTTAAAGGGCGTGCTAATGGTTGGACCTCCTGGAACTGGGAAAACTCTCTTAGCCAAGGCAGTAGCCACAGAGTGCAAAACAACATTTTTCAATATTTCTTCATCTACACTTACATCCAAATACCGAGGTGAATCTGAGAAACTAGTTCGTCTTTTATTTGAAATGGTGAGTACTTATATTAGAGAAGAAAGCTAAAGAGTAAAAAATAGAGATCATTCTTTTCGTAACAACATACCAGGTAGAGTGAATTGATTTGAAATTCCTTTTTATTAAGAGTTTTTTTTACTACTGGTGGTGAACACTGGTGTTTTTCTGAGAAAAGGGATTATAGTTTGACAATTCTTTGCAATTCTCATGAAGATAGTGGGGGCTGCAAACAGTTGCTGGCATTTCTACCAGTAGTTAAACACTATATTTTATCTGTAGATCACTAGCTTCTCTTTTGTGCTGATGGGATGGCCTGCATCCCATCTCATTCTCACATTGCATAAAATCATAGACAGACTTGCTTACATTTGACAACATTGTTCAGTTCATTAACTTGCAGCAAGCAACTAGAAATATGCTTTCACTGTTTTGTCTGCAATAAACTTAAATCTTCCCGTTGGTAAATTTACTGTAGAAAAATACAACTTTTTTCCTTCTTTACTGTACCTACAACCTAACCTTTTTTTCCCCTTGGCTGCAAATACTAAGCAGAAGAAAATAGGCTTGCAATAAATATGTGCATTTATTACCCATTTATGTTTAGGCAAGGTTTTATGCTCCAACAACCATATTCATTGATGAAATTGACTCCATATGCAGCAGAAGAGGCACCTCAGAAGAGCATGAAGCAAGTCGAAGAGTAAAAGCTGAACTTCTTGTTCAGATGGATGGTAATTTTAAATATAGGTTAATTTGTAGAAATGCTATTTATTTCCTTTCCAAATATGGGTTCACAATAGTGGTGGATGCATTAATGATGCCTCAGTTTTACATTATATTTGCGTACATTATGAATATGGGGGTATCTGTCTGCTAGAATTGACATTTGCTGACAAAATGTCCAAAATGTAACTTGCATAAGAGATTAGATTTTCCATTTTGAAAAAAACATACATAAACCTCTTTAAGTGTGCGCAATATGTACTTTTCACAGTGGCTCTTCTAGCTATGTGGTATTGGTGCACTCAGGACATATTGGACTGTGAAAATCAGCTGAATTTCAAGCATATAAAATATGTCTGATACATTTTTGTTTGGCTTTGAAACAAATACGTAATTTTATATAAAGTAAATGAAATTCTCCCCTCAATGTATGACATTACATAACATCATCATTGCCAATTGACATTTTGAAATGAAGTGAACATTGTCTGGCCCCTTGTTACCAATGTGTTCTGTTACTTGTACATTTCTAATGCATTCTGGATTACTAGAAATCCGTATATCCAGTAAACCATAATTGGTGGGTAATAATAATCAATGACTGATTTATTATTTTTTGAGGAAAATGTTTTGGAAAACATGGGGGGGGTTCTCAACATTTTTCTGTTTCTTTCCCAATTGCGTCTTTTTACCTAAAAAGAAAAAAATCATGGTTTTTATTTTTACTTTTTGAAGAATACAATATAAAAATAAAACAATTGCAGGGGAAAATGAATGAGACAAAAAACTGTGAGTGAGAAATCACTTCAGTACTTTTATCTCATTCTACCAAAATCCCCTAAATCGTACATTAATAAATTATACCCCTATTGTATGACTAGTGCCACTATTCCAATAAATATCTATATAGTAAAGTAGGCTTCAGGTAATGTGAACATCACACAAAATTTAAGCGGTAACAAGACAGACCAGAGAAGGGAAGCGGGTACCACCAATACTGAGAAAAACAGAATTGCTTGCAGTAGCATCACTGGCTAGATGGAATGAAGAGGACAGTATCTTTGCAGCAATCTTTACAGAAAATGTTTGTAATTAATACTTGACTTTTGCTCTAAATATTCTAATTAATAGAGCAGTGGATTTGTTTTATACGGAAGAGCACTGGGGCCATTAAAAAAAATTCTGATGAATTATGATTTTTAAAACTCATAATTATGACTTTAAATCTCATAATTATGACTTTAAAAAGTCGAAATCTCATAATTATGAATTTAAAAAGTCGAAATTATGACTTTAAAAAGTCATAATTATGACTTTTAACATTGAGTTTAAAATGTTAAAAGTCATAATTATGACTTTTTAAAGTCATAATTATGAGTTTAAAAGTCATAATTATGAGTTTAAAAGTCATAATTATGAGATTTAAAGTCATAATTATGAGTTTAAAAGTTAGAATTATGAGTTTTAAAAGTTTTTTTTTTTTGCTGGCCCCAGTGCTCTTCCGTAGTTTTATGTTCTATCCCATTATGTAAAAAAATTATCCATTTTATGTATTTATAGTCATTGCCTCCTCGTTCTCCTAAACAATATTAAAAAGGCTTCCTTATATGCTAGAATGTTCAAGAAATATTACTTGTGTGTGATCTCTACTTAACCAGTTGACACTGTTTTGAACACTCTGTTATAACATTTGTTTGTCCCAGGAATGCCCTATGTGATAACAAGTTCTCTTAATACTGTCTTTTTTGTATTTTTTTTTCCTTAGGTGTGGGTGGTGCATCTGAAAATGAGGACCCATCTAAAATGGTAATGGTTCTTGCAGCAACCAACTTTCCATGGGATATCGATGAGGCTTTGAGGAGACGCTTGGAAAAAAGAATATATATTCCTTTGCCATCGAGTGAGTCTGAGTATAAATGTTCAGCTGGAATAATATTTAAAGTGGACCTGTCACCCCAAAAAAATATTCAAAATCATATTTTATCACATTAGTCAAGCAAAATGAACATTAATTACACTATATAAATTTTTATTCTTGTTTCCTTCAGTTTTGGAATTCTAAATTATAGCAAACTGGCAGGAGCCATTTTGTGGACACTGTTATTAAGGCATGCCTTGCATCATCTCAGAATCTTGTTTGTGCACCAGAATGGGGGATCTGATGTCTATCCCCATGTCCTGGCTACACAATTAAATGGTTAAGAGAACTGAGGGAATGTGTGGGGAGCAGTGGCATCTAGGAAGTGCTGAATGGAAAGTGAAAGTAATTATCTGCCCCGCCTCTATGCCTAAGGCATAGAGGAGTGGCAGACAATATTTGATTGACAGCTGAGATTTTTAAATGAGCTTAAAAAAGCTATGAATGCTTTCATAAAAATTTGAAATTGGATTTCATATTTAATTTGAAAAGGGCTTTTATTATACAGATTTTTGTGTCTGGGTGACGGGTCCACTTTAAGTATTGCAAACAAACTATTTAGCAGTCTGGAAACTATTTATGAGATTAGGGATAACTTGTGGTTATGTTTAATGTATTTATCAATAATAATAATAATAAAAAAAAAACAGGAATAGTGCGCTAGAAAGATGAAACGTAAACCTATTTGAGGAGATCATTTGAAGGTCTAAATTTGAAGGTTTGTAAGAAAACATGGCCAATAACAAAGCATATCCAAACACTGGGTTTTCATTTGGAGGGGTTGAACTTGATGGACTCTTTTTTTCAACCCGATGTAACTATGTTTGTTAGCTGTGGAAATTTTTAAGTTGTTCAAATATTAGTATTTTAGAGTGGTACTAACTAAGTAAGTCAGTGGTTCTCAACCTGGGGGTCGAATGACCCTTTTACAGGGGTCACCTAAGGGGTGTCCAAACTATAAAACCATTGTTTGGACAGGGTGGGTTAAAGAATAGTGTTGCGTTGGCCATTTGTTAAGGGAATGCGCAGTAGCTGACAATCTGCTTCCGGGTAGTAAGAGAGAGAGTACTCCAAGCTGAGTAGAGGGAGCTGAAGGCTGAATGCAACATCTCCCAATGGGCTTCCTCTGATTGGTGGATTTTTGCTTTTTTTCCTTCTCCCAGACTCCTCGATATTTACATTACGATTCATAACAGTAGCAAAATTACAGTCATGAAGTAGCAATGAAAATTATTTTATGGTTGGGGGTCACCACAACATGAGGAACTGTATTAATGGGTCGTGGCATTAGGAAGGTTGAAAACCACTGAAGTGAGTAGTAGTTTTGAAAAGAAGAATTAAAGGAACAGTAACACCAAAAAATGAAAGTATCATGTAGTGTTGCCCTGCGTTGTTAAAACTGATCTGTCTGCTTCAGAAACACTACTATAGTTCATATAAACAATCCACTAAGTAGCAATGGTGGAAATTGAAAAACGGCTATATGGCACAGGATAAGTAATGGATAGCAGATAACATTCTACAGAGCTTATCTGCTATCTGCTGTGTAACTTGAGCCTTTTCTCCTTTGAATGGCTGCCCCCGTGGCTATACAACAGCTTATTTATATAATCAATAGCAGTACTTCTGAAGCAAACACTGCAGTTTTAACCGTTCAGGGCAACACTGCTTTATGTTTTTATTACTTTAAAACAATTTCATTTTTTGCTGTTACCGGTCCTTTAAGCTACCATAAACATCTTGTTTTACTGTCTGGGTATGGGGTTATGTTTTCAACTGCTCAAAAAATATTGTCACATTGTTTCAGCAAAAGGGAGAGAGGAGCTTCTACGCATAAATCTCAAAGAGCTGGAGCTGGCAGATGACGTCAACATTGAGTGTATAGCAGAGAACATGGATGGCTACTCTGGTGCAGATATTACCAATGTATGCAGGTATGTTATTCTTAGCATTGTAACTTCACTCGTATTTAGACCAACGTAAATTTTACTCACTATGCAGTGCAAGCTTTTTAGGTTTACTATCTAAATAGAGATATAATATCCCTACTGCATTGTTGTTTATAACTACATATAGGCAGTGTCAGGCTGGGACACACTTGAGTCCACCAGATGAGCAGAGCTCAAGTGTATCCTTCTCCACTAACTGGCATAGGGGAGCATGTAATAAAACAGCTGCAATAAAACAGAATCCATTCAGTTTGCCTCAGAAGAGAACCTTTCCTCAAAGAAAACAATTAGACCGGTTGCTGGATTAACTTTGTACTAATCATTCATTTTAGTAACTTTTTGAGGGGGGAGCTAACAGCTCTTTTTGGTGTCTGAAGGGGACTTGATGAAGGGGCTTGGCCCTGAAACATTTGCTGGGATCTCACTTTAATAAAAGACTTTGAAGTTTTTGCAGAAGCATTGAGTGGAGTGTGCCTTTGTGTCTATGAAAGGGCTTTTAAACCTCCCACACAAAACATTGTAATCTGTAAACAGCCTCTTTAAAAACCCGCCACTTTGGTTGCTCAGTCAGACTGCACCATGTATACTCCTATTGCTCTCTCCTAACTTTTAGGTTATCTACTGCATTGTCCTGAATAGGTTTATCTTCATTGGGATGCTACCCTATATGATATCAGCTTACTTGCCCCCCCCCCACCTGGAAAATTTTCTGAGGACATCCATGGGAACGGGGCTTTGACTATATCATTGTAGGACATAAAGATAAACCCCAATTTCTTTTTTTAACTGATTTCAATAGGTAATCCTGTAGTATTACTCTGTACACTGCAACATTAGCCCTACAATATGGGACAACTATATCAAGAGGTTTGCGTGACACTAGCTTTTATGGAAATATTGAAGCCACTACCACGTGGTACTCTCTGCACTAAAAAAAGAGGCAGCCACACAAACGCACAACCTCCATCACTGCTATCCTCAAGACTATATTTATAGTGATTCACAATTACAATATATCCAGAGATTAAAATTTTGTCTTAGGGGCAAATTTACTATTATTCCCCATAAGTAGCTCGACCAAATTCGCAATTCGATAAGCATTTGACCATTGAATGCTTATCAAATTGTTTTAGGCTTTCATTTTGCTCGATATCTGATTTCTTCATGAATTCGTACAATCGGATACCGATCATTTGATTTCACGAAAGAATCGTGAAATTTAATTCATTCATTCGAAAAATTTGTACGATTCGAACGCTCCGATCGTACGAATGGTATTCGAGCAGGACTTAGCCTCAGAAGCCTATGGGCAGCTTCCCATAGGCTTCTATTACAATTTGGTAGGTTCAATCTGGTGAAGTAGGTAGTCGAATAACTTATTATCGAATATCCGATCTATTCGATGATCGAAGAGGCCAAAATTCACTTTACAATCTCACGAAAAATTTGTACGATTGTTATTCGATCGAACTTCGATCATTTCACGTCAATTCCGTAAATTGACCCCTTAGTCTTTCTTTTGTATCCTATATTGTAAAAAGCTTCAGGGCAACTAAAGGGTGCAGTGGCCGTCACTAGTGAAAATTCGCCAGAAAACTTATCTGCACAGACCGCCAGCACAAAAACAACGTTTGGCTAGCACTATATATATATATATATATATATATATATATGTGTGTCTCTGAAGTTCCATGACTACGATATTGTGCATTATAATTTTATATGCATTTTGTGTTATTTTTTTCTGAACAGAGATGCATCACTGATGGCTATGAGGAGACGTATCGAAGGTTTGACACCAGAAGAAATTCGAAATCTCTCCCGAGATGACATGCACATGCCCACCACAATGGAAGACTTTGAGATGGCATTAAAAAAAGTATCTAAGTCTGTCTCTGCTTCTGACATAGAAAAATATGAAAAGTGGATTGAGGAGTTTGGATCCTGTTAACACAACTCCTTTGTCAACAATTTGCATTTATCAAAAACAGATCTGCATTTAGTCTTATATTGTTTGAATTGTAATAATGTTTGAATACCAGACGCTTTAAATTTTAATATTTAACTACTTGAGTCTAAAGGTAATAAAAACAAAACTTGATCTTGCAAAATTAAACTTTTTTTGTCTGTTTACTATATAACATGCTGCGTATATATTTGGTTCCAAATATTTTTATTTTAAAATGACTAAATTCAAACATATATTTAACATTATTTTATTAAGTAAATACATTTATAAAAAACTGAAATATGTTTCCTTTAAGAAACTCTACCACCAACATGGACAGTTCAAACTAAATCTAGTAAGGGGGTTGATATATGATGTAACATATTTTGTGAGACACTACAACTTTTTTTTCACTGCCACTTTAACCACCACCACTAAAATCTTTTTTTGTATCTTGTATTTTTCCTCAGAATTATGCAATTTTATTCATATTACCCCAAACAGCCAATAAATAATTTCAAGGTATATTTTATGGTATAATAAAAAGTGTGGTCTTTAAATGTAGTTTTCCAATGTTAAAGACTATTGCAGGGAATACTTCTCCTTTTGTCAATGTACACACCTGGTACCAGGGCATTAATAACTACAAGTAATTAATAAGTCCCATTAATCATCAAGTCTTTTAAAAATATATTGTGAGAATACATTTAGTCAGTTAAGAACAAACAAATAAATTACGGCACTTATACATGCCTACTTATCTATACAGGTACAATCCAATCAAGATGGTCCCCTCTGCAGTGTACACTCCTATGGTGTAAAATCTCTATTACAACCTGGAACCTTAATTGAGACCTGTGTCCTTCCTGTCTAGAATTTTGTCCGCATCCAGCCTGCAACCACCCCCTTTGTGTGGCCTACCCACATAAAAGTCTGCCTGCTGTGACTGCTTACCTTGTGTAAACTTTAAAAGGTATTACTACAGAGATTAACTGGCTCCTGCATTGTTTACACCTTAAATTTAGATTGTAAAATCCCACATTGTTCACCTGTAATCTCCAAATCTGCAAAATGCACCTCTATTGTTCACACCTGTAAAGCCCTATACTGTTCACATCTCAGACCCAAACTGAAACTGCCCACATTGGTCACCCGTTCACACCTCATACATACTGCTCGAGGGGCACCAGCATTGTGTCACTGTATGTAGCACAGTATGAACTGTTCATTTTAGAGTAGTCCTGATAGGTAGCCCTGTCTCTTGCTGTAGTCTGCCTTCCCCATGCTCTGCCATACTTTGCCTGCCTTATGCTCCCGGTGTGTGCCATACTCTACCTCCCCTACTATGCCTGTGTGCAATACTCTGCCTGGCTTTTGCCCCCTGTGTGTATGCCATACTATGTCTCCCGTACTCTGCCTGTGTGTGCCATACTCTGCCTCCTCTATGCTCCCTGTATGTGCCATATTCTGCTGTCCCTATGCTCCCTGTGTGTGCCATACTCTGCCTGGCCTTCATGGCCTGTGGGACGTGAGCCGGTAGGGTTTTTTCCCTGGGGGTTTTGTTAACATTTGGAAATTGTTGTTAGGGGCACCTAAGGTGTTCAGCTATGTGCTGGAAGGGAAAGTGTTATTCACAGGGAAGGGGCTGGCATATTGATTTAAGGGTATGTTTTAATTAGACATATTAGCAATGAGTGATATCCCTGCAGTGAACACCAACCATTTGGTTTTTAGTGTGCTGCCACCATTTATGTGGCTATAGTCTTAAAAGTCCTTTTGGTAACATGGTAAAACATGGGGCAAGCAACACTTGCTTCTATTATCGGCCATGTTCCACGTAGGCCAGAAAAAGTCAAGCTCTCTGAATTTGTTTGACAGTACTGCTCTAAATCAACCATCCCCTCTTTGCCTATAGCTGTGGTCGCCAACCTTTTTTGCTCGTGAGCCACATTCAAATTAAAAAAAAAAGAGTAGGAGAGCAACACAAGCATGAAAAAATCCATGTGGATGTCAAATAAGAGCTCTGATTGGCTTTTTGGTAACCCCTATATGGACTGGCAGCCTACAGGAGAGAATGTTTGGCAGGACATCTGTTTTTTTTATGCAACTAAAACTTGCCTCTAAGCCTGGAATTCAAAAATAAGCACCTGCTTTGAGGCCACTGGGAGCAACATCCAAGGGGTTGGAGAGCAACAAGTTGCTCGCGAGCTACTGGTTGGGGATCACTGGCCTAGTGTAAACACTCCTCCAGCCTCTTAGCAATTCTTTCCCCTAGCGCAGCAGACCCCCTTACATTGAGGTGCAATACATCATGACTAAATATAGACATATGAAAAGGTTTGGGAACCACGTTCAGCCTGCATAATAATTTACTCCACCTTCAACAAAAAAGATAACCATGGTATGTCTTTCATTTCCCATGAACATTGGAGTACTGGGTAATTTTTAAACAAATATTTTAAGTAAAGCAATACTCGGTTGTATGAAATTAAATCAAATGTGAAAAACAGGCTGTGCAAAAATGATTGTACCCTTGTAATTTTGCTAATTTGAATGCGCTATACTGTAACTGCTTAATACTGATTACTGGCAACACCAAATTGGTTGGATTAGCTCGCTAAGCCTTTAACTTCATAGGCAGGTGTGTCCAATCATGAGAAAAGGTATTTAAGGTGGCCAATTGCAAGTTGTGCTTCTGTTTGACTCCTCTGAAGAGTGACAGCATGGGATCCACAAAGCAACTCTCAAAAGATTGGAAAACAAAGATTGTTCAGTATCATGGTTTAGGGGAAGGCTATAAAAAGCTATCTCAGGGGTTTAAACTGTCCGTTTCAACTGTAAGGGCCCTTACACACGGGCGTTTTTACCTGCGCTCCCCTGCGTTGCGTTTGGCTGCGTTCAGCCGCAGGGGAGCGCAGGTATAGACGCACTCTATTTTCAATGGGGCTGTACTCACACAAACGCATGTAGGCGCCAAACGCAGGAAAAATGCAGCATGTTGCGTCTGAATCTGCGTTCGGCGCTTACACGCGTCTCGTGAGTACAGGCCCATTGAAAAGAATGAGGTGCGTCTAGACCTGCGCTCCCCTGCGGCTGAACGCAGCCAAACGCAACGCAGGGGAGCGCAGGTCCAAAACGCCCGTGTGTAAGGGCCCTAAGGAATGTAATCCGGAAATGGAAGTACACAGGCACAGTTGCTGTAAAAACCAGGTCTGGCAGGCCAAGAAAAATACAGGAGCGGCATATTTGGTGGATTGTGAGTGGTTACAGACAACCCAAAGATCACCTCCAAAGACCCACAAGAACACCTTGCTACAGATGGTGTATCTGTATATTGTTCTACAATTCAGCAAAATTTGCACAAAGAACATCTGTATGGCAGGGTGATGAGAAAGAAGTCCTTTCTGCACTCGCGCATCACACAAAGTCGCTTGTTGTAAAGCTAATTTAGACCAGCCACAGTCATTTTGGAACAAAGTGCTTTGGACTGATGACAAAAATTAGTTAGTTGGTCATAACAAAAAGCTCTTTGCATGGCGGAAGAAGAACAATGCATTTTAAGAAAAACACCTGCTACCTACGGTCAAATTTTGTGGAGGTTCCATCATGTTGTGGGGCTTTGTGGCTAGTTCAGGAACTGGGGCCCTTGTTAAAGTCAAGGGTTGGATATTCCAACAAGACAATGGGGCTCATTTCTAAACTTTGTGCAGGGCAGATTGGTTCATACAGTGAATATATTTGCACTGCACATGGTTACATTTATAAAGCTGAATAAGAGTGCAAACAGAATTGCAAATTTTCTTTCACAATGCAAATGTCTATAAGAGCTTTTTAAATGTCAAAAATTGCAAATATGTATGTGCACACTCTGCTTTTGAAATACAGCATGTCAGGGGGCCTGTCTCCCCCACAGGGAGGTAGTCAGGATCTTCAGGAGGAAACCTTCCAGAGAGTCCAAGGCAGAGTACAGTTCAGGGTTAATTCAAGAGAATGGTCAAAGTCAAAGCAAATAATCAAAAGGCAGGCAGTACAGAATCAGGATCAAGGTCAGGCAGGGATCAATAACAGGAATCAGGAACAGAATAACGCACCCAGCAAGAAGAGCTTTACTTGGGCGGCATTCTGGACGCCTTCAAATTTTTTAATTTGGCACCAAAACGCAGTGCCGTGACGTCATCACGTTAGTCGCGACAATATGGACAATATGCGCTGCCTGGAGCTCCCGACACGGCTCCGGGCAGCGTTCATGACATGGCACAACTTTGGTGGCGGAGAATATATTCACAAAACAGTTTTACAAATTACGAATTTAAATTACTGTCAACACTATGTTCGTGCACAACAACCTTGCACAGTGGTCGCACTTGTGCAAACCGGTCTCATTTGCAAGCCATTTGCAAAAATGTATTCACAATGCGAATTTGCAAAAAAACGCAATGACGGTAATAGCAGTGTAATATATTAGTGTTCAGGAAAAAACATGGGCAATACAACTATTTGCGAATATATATGTGCTGCGGGAACTTTATAAATGACCATAAACACACTTTGAAATCTACAAAGGAATTTATGCAGAGGGAGTACAATATTCTGGAACAGTCCCCCGACTTAAATATCAATGAAAATCTATGGGATGATTTGAAGCAGGGAGTCCATGCTCGGCAGCCATCAAATTTAACTGAACTGGAGAGATTTTGTACGGACGAATGGTCAAAAATACCTCCATCCAGAATCCAGACACTCATCAAAGGCTATAGGAGGCATCTAGAGGCTGTTAAATTTGCAAAAGGAGGCTCAACTAAGTATTGATGTAATATCTCTGTTGGGGCGCCCTAATTTATGCACCTGTCTAATTTTGTTATGATGCATATTTTCTGTTAATCCAAAAAATGTTGCCACTGCTGAAATACTACATGCATAAGGCATGATATTTATTAAAAGGAAGTTGCTACTTTTAAAGCTCAGCCAATGCTAAACAAAACTCAAGGGTTCCCAAAATTTTTCATATGACTGTAGATTATGCCTCAAGGAAAAAAATCTGCCCAGATTAAAAAAACAACAAGGATCAACACACAAAAAGTTCTTGCATAACCACATAATTTAGTATTTACTGGCCCAAACCATATAACATAATACCATATCTTAATTTATCTACACAGTGTACCCAAATTCTGAAGGAACTATTGGGGGTTTTAGTTCAGTAACAGATGTAGGGGGGGGTGCAACTTCTATACTAATTTAGGGTAGAACAACACAGACGCAGGCATAAAAATTTTAATTGGACTGAATGAACAGTCTCGGGTAAGAACTACATAAGATACGACTTGACATGACTGAATGTGGCAGCATCTTCATCCATTCATCCAGTCCAATTATATTTTGACGTGTGCATTTCGTCGTCAGGCGCCGATCCAACAAGATACGCTCATGTAGTTATACCCTAACTAATATAACACCACATTTTTAGGGAATTGCATGAGATATGTGCAGAATTTGTTCCCAGTAATGGTTGCTTGTTTTAATTGTACAGATATTCTATTCTATTTTGTGTCTTTGTAATTTACAAATTATTTCAATTGTTGGGTACACTGCACTATGGGCTATGGCACACATTTCAAAATTAAGGGCAAAAGAAAAAAAGGGTAAAGGCACAAAACAAAATTAATTCCCATTTTTATTTTCTTTAATGAAAATTAAACCTGTCTCCAATTTACTTCAATTAAGAAATGGCAACTGTTTTTATAAGAAACTTGCTCTGACTGCTGAGGATAGGAAACGTCAGACGGTCCCTAACTGCTCTACAGGGAAACTATCATACTTTCAAACAGCAGGGAGAGCCCACACCTTACTTCCAGAACTGGAGCAGATTTGTTTGTTTCCCTGTAGAACAGCCGGTGACCGTGTAGAGAATTGTATCCACATACCCAGTGCAGTCTATTTGCAGTGCAAATAGTGCATTATATTCTGATTATTGATCAGTCTTGCTGTATCGGCTTTTATGGCAGATATTATTTTACTTGTGTTATTTTGATCATTTATGATGATCCCTAAGCTTAACCTCCCAACTGAAGCCCAGAACACACTGACATGTGCACAATATTGGTCTTACAAAGATGTTTAACAAAGTTTCAAGATGACATCCCCCTGCGGCCAACTTTGATAACATAAATCGTTTGTTTAATTAGGCTTGTGTTGCAGTCAGTTCATTTCTATATTCAGTATACAACATTTCTAGCATTGTTCTATTTTAGATGTTATTTCCCCTTTAAAAAGTGTTAATCCATACCTCCCAACTGCCCCTTTTTTGGAGAGACAGTCCCTTTTTTGAGAGCTCAACATGCAGTCCCTCATTTGTACTGGAAAGTCCCTCTTTTCTCTGCACTAAACAGCCAGAAAAAGAAACAAAGTTTCTAACTTAATTGGCTTTTGGCAGAGAGCCCAGAACAGCTAACAGGTGCAAATAAGATATTTTGTAACACACACACACAGTAGCACTGGCACACTCAGATTTTCTGTCTCTGTCTATTTCCATACCTCCCAACTGTCCTGTTTTTAGAGGGACAGTCCCTCTTTTGACAGCTCAACCTGCAGTACCTCATTTGTACTGGAAAGTCTCACTTTTCAATAACTTAATTGGCTTTTGGCAGAGAGCCCAAAACAGGCACAGCAGAAAATAAGATAGTTTTGTAACAATTTCTACATAAGCAAATAAGTAATTGTAACAACATAAGATAACAGGTGCCTTGGGAAGAGTTAAGACTCAGGGATCCCCAACCGCCAGACCGCGGACAGTCCAGAACTGGGCTTCCAAGCCTAGGCCACAATTAATGAGG
>CM044440.1:49365082-49378851 GCA_024363595.1 Xenopus borealis
GAGGGAAAAGGAATTTACGGTAAGTATTAAATTCATTCTTTTTAAAGGTGCCCAAGTTAAACAAAGTTATTTTATTGTTTTCTTTACTGTTAGTATGAAGAGCCAACTATGTTTTATTGAAACCATGCTTAAACAGAACTGTAATTTTCTATTGCTGGGTATATATCAACATACGATATGGAGATACACGACGGGCAATGCAATGACAAATGGGTCAACTGTGATAAATGTGATGTTTAACGACAATGGCGATTAGATGCTTATCTCATAACGTTAAGGGATTTAACTCCCCAAATAAGCGCACTCTAGCCTTTAAATACTATCGCCAATTTAACATCGATATTTTATTTCTCCAGGAAACCCATTTTTCTATCTCCTCTCACCCCAAATATCTCAACCCTTCCTTCCCCACGATTTTTTTGGCATCTGATCAAGTTAAGAAAGGGGGGGTTGCTATATGCCTAACAAAAAGGTTGAATTTTCACGGGGAAAGGGTGATTAGGGATCCCAAGGGTAGATATATAATGGTAACGGGTAAACTGGAGGATAACGAAATTACTTTAATCTCAATCTATGCTCCAAATACAGGTCAAGTTCGATTTTATCAGAAGGTATTTTCTATGATTGCTAAGAAAGCTACGGGCAAAATTATTATTGGAGGTGATTTTAATGGGGTCCTGAATAACAAGCTAGATAGAGCAAGAGGTTTTCAGACACATAATCGAGAAAATAACAGAGTCTCGACCCAGTTAAAGCTCTCGATGGATGACCTCCTCTTGCTAGATACCTGGAGAGAGACACATCCCTTATATAAGGAATACACATTTTATTCAAATGTATACCAATCCTTTTCCAGGATTGATATGATCATGGCATCACGATACTTGGGTCCCACAATCGACAAAGCAAAAATTTTGACCTGTTCTTGGTCAGACCATTCACCTGTATTAACAAGTTTTAATAATTTAACAGCTGGACAAGGGAAGTTTAGATGGCGAATAAATGACACTTTACTAGGTGATAAAGAGGTGATCACCCAATTAGAACAGGAAATTAAACAATTCTTCCTAGAAAATGATCGGCCAGATTCATCTCCAGAGATTGTTTGGGAGTGCCATAAAGCGGTAATAAGGGGTGTTCTTATACAAATAGGAACAAAATGGAAAAAATTAAGACAGGAAAAAATCAATAGCTTAACGAAGGAATTAGCTGAACAGGAAAGAAGGCTAGTTGATTCCCCTACCAAAGCCCAACAAATAAAAGTACAAAAAATAAGAACAGAACTTAACTTAACTTACTATTAACCTATCAGGCAGATAAGACCTTAAGATGGGCTAAACAAAAATTTTACACCAAAGGCAATAAGGCTGATTATCCATTAGCCCGTAAGCTTAATAACTATTATTGCTCAAAACCATTTACATCTTTAATGATCAAAGGGTCTGGACTATCTGCTAACCCTGTAAAAATTGTTCAGGAATTCGCCACATTCTACCAGAAATTATATACACAAACAGGCGAGTTTTCCTCCTCTAAAGCCGAGAAATGGCTATCCCAGGTCAAGCTCCCAACTCTAGAACAGGAACAAATAGACCTAATGTCTTTACCCATCTCTACTGAGGAAGTACTTGCTGCAATAAAGCAGATAAAATCTTCCAAGACCCCTGGCCCAGATGGATACTCCCCGCTATATTACAAGACTTTTGCAACAACCTTAGTTCCATTTCTGAATCGGATGTTTATGAATATCCCAAAAGGGGGGTCTTTTAGACCAGAGACATTGGAAGCTAGGATAGTGGTCATTCCCAAACAGGGCAAAGATTCTGCCTGCTGCGAGAATTTTCGCCCTATCTCACTTCTCAATGTGGATATAAAGATATTGGCGAAGATTCTGGCATCACGCATGAACACTTTTTTACACCGTTTAGTGCACTTAGATCAAGGAGGCTTTATCCGGGGACGACAGGCGGCAGACAATATACGGAAACTGGTACATTCAATTAACTATGCCTCCGCAAATAATACCCCCACAATGCTTCTATCTTTGGACATTAATAAAGCATTTGATTCGGTAAGCTGGCCCTACCTGTTCTATATTTTGGAAAAATATAAATTTCCCCAACAATTTTTACAATATGTCCAAGCCCTATACAGAAACCCAATTTCAAAGGTCAGCCTCTTAGGATATCATTCTGGCCCGGTCACGATGAAAAGGGGCACGAGACAAGGCTGTCCATTATCCCCCCTGTTATTTTTATTGGCTATAGAGCCTCTTGCCTGCGCCCTCAGGCAGAACCCTAATGTAGCTGGACTGAGGATCTCGAGTACAGAATACAAATGCACTCTTTATGCGGATGATGTAATATTATCTCTTACCAGACCACTGACTTCCCTCCCCAACACTTATAATATCTTAGAAACCTTCGGGGATATATCTGGCCTATCCATCAATTCCTCTAAATCCCAGGCCCTAAATATTAATTAATTATTGCCCCAAGCACAGTTCAAATTGATCAAACTAAATTTTAACTTTGCTTGGGCTACTTCCTCACTTAAATATCTTGGGGTCAATTTAACAAACTCTCTCCAATCACTGAATAAAGCAAATTATCCAGGTCTACTGCAGCAAATAAAGAATATTTTGCAGAAATGGAATGACCCATTAATATCTTGGACAGGCAGGATACAGGCGATAAAAATGGTAATTTTGCCCAAGGTATTATATTACTTATCAGCAATACCCTGGTCTCCTGAACCAAGTTTTTTTCAAACCCTAACTAAAATATGTTACGAATACATTTGGAACCGTGCTAAACCCAGAATAGCAAGGAAATATATGTCCCGACATAATACCAATGGGGGCCTGGGAGTACCTGACTTTAGGAAATATTTCATTGCAGCACAATTAAGCCATATAGCCAAATGGCACATCTCGTTGACACCACCACTTTGGGTTCAATTAGAAGGAGCTGAGTTAACAGAATGCTCACTATCAAACCTTTTGTGGATACCAAAAACACTGAGACCTAAAATAAAAAACCAGATATTGAAACAAGCCCTTGGGTTGTGGGACCAAACCAGTAAGTGGTATAAAGCAAAGTCAACTTGTGCTCCATTGCTGAGTTGGACCCACAACCCGACTTTTCCACCTGGGAAGTCAGATAATTTCGAGTGGTGGCATAACATAGGAATTATGAGAGTTTGGGATTTGATCAAAACAGGGTCACTGCCAACTCAAACATGTCTGATTAATAAATTTGGAATTCCCTTACAGGAAAGACTTAGACTGGCCCAAATACATCATTATATATCCTCGTTAGTGGCTAAGCAAAACAAAGGTAAGGTTGTTTTAACAACCTTTGAACATATCTGCTTATCCAAACCCTTAGGCCCCAAAAATGTGTCAGACATATATAGAAACTTAATATCTATCACTCCAGTTCTACAACTTAAATATATAAAGGATTGGCATCAGGAGTTAGGAAATCCACAAACTGAGGAGGTATGGGAAAATATACTGAGACAAACTACTAAATGTTCTATAAATGCCTATGTCCAGGAAACTTCATTCAAAGTGTTAATGAGATGGTACATGGTTCCAAGCAGAGTGGCCAAGTGGTTTCCAGGTCAGTGACCAAACTGCTTTCGGGGATGTAACGAAATTTGTACAATGGGCCATATATGGTGGAATTGCCCTAGAGTGCGAAGACTATGGACACGTACTTATAATATGATTGATAATGTATTTAATAGCACAGTGACGAAAGATCCATATGAAGCATTATTTAATAAACCAATTGAGACCCTGACCAAACTACAATTTAAATTAACAATGGTCATATTTAGCGCCACCAAGCAGGTTATAGCGAAAGCATGGCGCACTTCTACGCTGGAATTTACACAAGTAAAACAAAAGGTGGATTCCATAATGATAATGATAAAAATTACATATAGCCTTAATGACAAACTTGATCTATTTCACAAAATATGGATGCCATGGCTAAATTATAGAGGCATTTCAGATGGTACAAGATCAGGATAGAAGCTAACTCTAGGAACATTTAATACTGAACTCAGGGTGGGCTGACTGGAGGTCACTTGGCTATGCTAAACAATGTTCCTCTTAATATATAGTACCCAGAGAAGTTGAGATACAGTACAGCTAAGGTTTCATCATGGACTCACGATACACAATAAAAGCACTCTTCAGTTGATTTGTTTGATTAAAAATTGTTTATTTGTTTATTTTTCTTTTTGATTTTATTTTTTTTTTTTGTTACATGATATAAATATGCAGCTGTAAGTATGGCATTAATGATGTTTGCTCTGAACATTTGTAACATATGTGACTAATGTCATCAAACGCTATTACAATACATGTAAAAAATTTTATATTGGAAAAATAATAAAAACTTTTGAAAAAAAAATAAAAATACATTTTCATTAGGAATAGTTGAGTCTCAGGTACAGAATAGGTGTTTGAGGTGTGAGACAAGTCTTAATAGAATTCACAAATGTCTGTGTTAGCTCTATAGGGCCGGTAGGCTGCTGTTCATGCGTTACATATATCTAATGCAGGGGCGTCCAAAAGGTAGATCGGAATCTACCAGTAGATCTCAAAACACTCAAAAAACAGCTTGTTTAAATCACCCTCCTATTTCATGCTTTTCATTTACATATTTATTATGTTAAGGTTGCATAAGAAATAGCTTTGTGTTAAATGTAGCAATACACATTGACTCATACATTAATATTTAAGTAATATTTTACATGGAACAGAATGCTAACTGCTTTTATGGATATAGATCATAATGGGACTTAATCTCTGAAGTAGAGCCTGCACTCTTGATCTCTACTGATTCACTAAAGCTGTTCATGTAATTATCCAAGCTCTTCAATTCTTCCCATTTTCCCTGACAAGTTCCAAATATTTTTAAGCATACATTATTTTTGGTCTGAGATTTACATTATTAAATATAGCTGGCCGACATCTCGGAGACCAGAGTATTATAAAGGAGTTGTCCACCTTCAAACAACTAGTTGTTTTTAGATAGATCACCAGAAATAACAACTTTTTCCAATTACTGTCTATTTTCTATTTGTAACCGTTTTTCTAATATTGAGGTGTAAAGTGTCACTTTATTCTCCCCCCCACTCCCCCCCAACTGTTCTAAACTGATGCATTTAATGGATACATTTCTTCTTTGTCCCTGCTGAGCAGAATCTCTGGGTTTCACCAGAGATGTTGCTGTGAAATGTATCAATTAAATGTAAAATTGTAACAGTTTAGAGTCTGCACCTGAATTACTGAGCTGCCAGACTCAAACACCAGGGACACCAGCATTCAACTTTACAGTGGGCTTAGTAGTATTGTCAGTGGGTGACTTGCACATCTAAAAATTCAACATCCTATTTTAAAGTAAACCATATGGGGCTATCTTAATTGATTTAGCTCAGATACAAATAATTTTAAGTGTTCCTCACCCCTACCCCACATTCCAAACAAAAAAATAACATATTGTCAATGTATTGATGGATGGTAAAAAGCCTCAAAACTTTTGACTATAGGATGTGCATAGATAAAACTAATTTCACCCTGGTGCATATATGCATTATCATAGACCAAGGCTACTTTAGAGCCCATGCAGTCCTTGTACTCTGTATATAATAATTAATCTCAAATTCTAAATATTTTTTATACAGTATAAATTGAAATAGCATCAGCATAAACGTAGCAGGAGGCCCGTTATTCTTAGGATTTTCCACCAGCAAATCTTTCACAGCCTAAAAGGAATGGTTCAGTATAAAAATAAAATACAGGTAAATAGGCTGTGCAAAATAAAAAATGTTTAGAATATAATTAGCCAAAAATGTAATCTATAAAGGCTGGAGTGACTGGATGTCTAACATAATAGCCAGCCAAGAACACTACTTCCTGCTTTGCAGATTACAGACCGACCCCTTATCTGGAAAGCCCCAAGTCCCAAGTATTCTGAATAATAGGTCCTGTGCAGGTCCATTTTTTGGAACCCGTATCCGCAACCCGCATTTTTACCCGTTTGGACCCGCTTCCCGACCCCCAAGTACCTTCTCTGCGACCCGCTGACCATCAAGAATCAGGAAGTGATGTCATCGGAAGTAGGCGTGATCAGAAAAAAGGAGTAACAATCGCTATTGAGAAGACCCAAAAACCCGCAGAACCACAACCCTGAAACTTCTGCCCACAACCCACAGGGTACCGCAGGTTTTTGTGGGTAACCCGCAGGTATCCAACCCGCTGCAGGACTCTACCTTTAGTATCACTGGGCCTCTTGGCCAAAGGATTGTTTTGTAAGGTGATGTCTCATGCAAGTTTGCAGAATGTATGTTTGGAAGATACATGGTTGTGGTATGCCCAATACATTGTATGCAATGCAAAAGTAGGCCATACACTAATGTTTTTGTTTATCCCTTTTTTCTTTTTAGTTTCTTATCACTGCTGGGGAAAATCTTGATTACCTAGATGGAGTGCACACAGTATTTGGTGAAGTATCAGAGGGCATGGATGTTGTGAGGAAAATTAATGAAACCTTTGTGGATAAAGATTTTGTTCCTTACCAAGATATCAGGTATGATTAAATTGCTGTACATATTGTACTGGCCAGTTATCTTTATTTTAATGCTTGTGCTAAAATACCTAAATGTTTTGCCTGGCAAATCTGTTTATATGGATGCATAGTTGCATACTTGAACGAACATTTTGCCTCTTACTACTTTTTTCATAAACATTTTGTGCAATTTACATTATGTAACTGAACTTCTAAACCTTTCTTGAAGCTAATTATACATTACCTTAGGGCCAAATGATAGAAACCTGGGAGCTCCTATTGTTGAGGCAGCTGCATCTTTTAGGGTGGTGGTACATGCTGGTATTTGGGGATATTGGTCGCCCAGTGACAAATTGTATCTTCTTCAGGAGATTAATCTCCTCTAACTGCCTTCCCACTGGCTAGAATGTAAATCGCTGGCGCAATGCCACTCGAACAGAATGAACAGCTGCCTCAGAACATAATACTTTGTTCTAATGTTGGGGCCTACCTTGGTTGTCTGACAAGACCATACAATACACTACATAACCTAGTATCTTAATCATGGGAACTCACTGAAGAAAATCTAGAGCTCAAGGACTTCATAGTCTTAATATCAAGTGCCCATGGTCAGGTTTAGGTCATAAATGTTGAATCCATGTTAAAATTCTGGTAATAAACTTGAGACCACAAATAATGTGTACCTAGAGCTCCTGATAAGAGGATGTCCAATTACATTAAGACACATTAGCTTTATGGTTTGAGTTTTTCACTTCTTTACTGGGGCTCTCGATGTGATTCTCCACTGACTAATATCTGTAGACTGTATCTGTAAACACTGTAGTGTTTATGCTATTGTGTGCTTGAACAGGCACAAAGATGTTTATTTTTATATAATTCTACCCACTGTCACAGAATTGGAAGGCTACCATAACTTTAGCTTTGTTTACATGGTACTTAACTGCTCTCTTAAATGCTAGTAATCTATTATACTCTGTTACTGTTGAAGTAGAGAGATTTTAATGTAATCAATTCATTTTGCTCACTTACAGAATAAATCATACTGTGATTTTAGATGATCCCTTTGATGATCCTCCAGGATTAGCCATCCCTGATCGTTCCCCAGAACCCACCAAAGCACAGCTTGACGTAAGTATTTAGTTTTACCTATCATACCTTTTCTAAGTATATGCTATAAAGAAAATACAAGCTTGTTTCCAAAAACTTTGAGATGTTGTGTAAAATGTAAGCAAAAACAGAATGGGATGATTTTCTAATCATTTACACCCTATATTTAATAATTGATATTTTTCTGAAATATATAAGCTCATTTTGTATTTGATTCCATCAACATGTTTGACAGGTCTTGTCCACACCCAAACTCTCTTACTTTGGTGCCATGCTGCTGTAATGCTTGTAGAATGTGTGTTGGTATTTTTTTGCTGAAATAAGCAAGACTGCCAAAATAAATAAATCATGCCTGCATATATTGCTCTAAGACTAAATATATTGTTCATTCAGAATTGATGGTGTCCCCATGCCCTCAACGTGACTGCAACAGTTTTTGGAGAAAACTTCTTCCCTGGTACCAAGAGGGACCAAGAACCACAATCCAGAAAATATAAAAAATTCACGAACCTGTCTAATAAATTCACTAATTTCATTGAAATTAAGTTGCAATCTGTGCAGACCTTCTCGCTGGGTTTTATAGATGTGTCCCTAAATTTTCAAGTGACCTGGTATCCCTAGTCATGAGATCGAGGAATAGTGATCAAGACAAAAGAATAGCATAGCAGATGGAAGGAAAAATTAATAAAGAAAAGGAAGAAACTGTAAGAAAATAATAATGGGATACATTTTCTTTTCATTTTAAAATGCACAACTTTTAGATGGTTAAGAATTCCCACCATTTGTATTTTTTCCTTTCCTACAGAGTGGTAGAATTGGTGCAGATGAGGATATATGTGATGACAAAGGAAAGACTGCTGAAGAAATTGAAGAAATGATTGCAGATAAAGATGCCAAAACGCAGGCTGTTCTTTTGGAAATGGTAAACAAATCCTGATTTTATGACTTAAAGATAACTAAAGGCATTTATAATTCAGTGCCCCTGGAAAGGCCTCTATCAGTATTCTGCAGTAATCGAAAGTTCGTGCTTGTGTGTATGAGAATTGACAAGTTCATTGTCCAATTCAAATACAGTTCTGTGTCCTATACCTGTGTTGCTCCCAGTAGTTTAAAGCCCTCTCCTGTTTATCTTAGTAGTAAAGGAAAACTATACCTTCAGAATAGAATTTCAAATCTTGCTTAATGTACACCCCTTCTTTTCTATTATCCCTCCAAAGCAATGAGTAGCCTTATTTTCTATATACACAGTTTATTTTTAGTTGGTACCTAAGCTCTAGTAAACGACTACAGCACAGAGGATGTGATGTAAAATCAGGAAGCAGCAAAGAATATGGGGAGCTACTGGGGGGGATCTTAGGCAGCACAGATCTTCACTGCTAAAGGACTGTGGTTGCCTTGGGCTGGTACAGAATCTGAAAACATAATGTGCAACATTTCTAGCCCACTTTGTGTTAAGCTTTAGTCCTCACCAGGGGCCATGTCAAAGGCAGATAAACATATCCAGAACAATATTGTGGAGATTAAACATGTTAGGCTGCTAAACCAATTGGCAGGTTGCAGACAACATAAGATTGATAATTGACCTTATATATTTACTTTCAAGGGCGGGTACTCCCACCATGCTACTATGGAAAAGGAGTTTGATACAGTCGTATTTGAAACTATATTTTAAAAGCTTTATATTGTTCTCCAAGGGCTTGTATATACCATCTTGATTTTTCCAGTTGTTGCATTAGTGCTCTTACTCCCTTGTGCCCTTGCAGTAAATATCTTTCTGGCCTATATATGACAATTTGGGGATGTCTCATGTACTGGCTGGGGGCACATACCTCAAATCTGCTTAAAGCGATACTGACAACAGAGATTAAACTTTTTTTTACAACTTTTTTTTTCTTATACCAGGTTGGTGATATACCTGATGCAGATATTAAACCTCCAGAAAACGTGCTGTTTGTTTGTAAGCTAAATCCTGTTACTACAGATGAAGATCTTGAGATTATCTTTTCAAGATTTGGAGCCATAAAGAGGTATTAGCCCTAATATACTTTTACACCCCAAGTTAGATTGTTTTTGAAACATAATTCACAGAAGGGTACCCTTTCCTGCCAGCTGTGGCAAAAACATGCATAGATGGGTAACACAAGGGTATGCAAAGAATTGCTCCCAGCTGAAATACTGCCCCCATACTGCACTGAGGGGGTCTTCTGCAGAAAGATTAATAATAATCTGTGCGCTAAAAGGGCTACATTTTGGCTCTTGCAGTTACCGGGAATGGCTTTTTGCCATCCATGGGAACCTAGGGATAGTGCCCCCTCTGTTGCCCTATTACCTCTCTACCAACAAAACTGTAGTCTGCCAATTTTAGTGAACCTGGAATGTTCACAATGTACATTACCGGACCGAGTATCCTGTGAGGTAAATAGATAAATACGGTAGGAGGAGCCATGCAATTATATGGCTGTCGTTATATTGTTCTGGTCTGTTCAGGCCAACGGTGAATCTACAGAAATTGAAAAGATGCCACAGAGTAATGACTCATCTGAACTTCCTTTCAGCTGGAATACAATGTAGGAAAACTGCATAGCTGACCATACATGCTTAGATGGTTGGGCACTATGTTAAAATTAGCTAAGCTGTCTGACCAGATCTGAACATGTATGGGCTCGCTGAACATGATTTGTTGCCAGTTTAATGTCATAGTTTTGTACTCTCTAGCTGTGAGATTATACGTGACTGGAAGACTGGAGAATCACTTTGTTATGCGTTTATCGAGTTCGAAAAGGTAATATTTATAATTTGTCATAACTACAAGATTTTGACGATGTTCCATTTTTTTGTTTTAGCAGTTTTTTTTACATATAAAGTCATCTATTTCTCACCAGGAAGAAGACTGTGAAAAAGCATATTTTAAGATGGATAATGTCTTAATTGATGATCGACGAATACATGTAGATTTCAGCCAGTCTGTTGCAAAAGTGAAATGGAAAGGAAAAGGTACTTTAATGCATTCCTTAGCGATTTCGGGAAAGCACAGAGCCGTGTGTGAATACGCTCAGGCGATTATTCATTAAGCAGCTGGAAGGCAGGTGGAAGCGGTTTGGGGAGATTAGTCACCAGGTGGCGAATCTCCCGGAATCTTCCCATCTGGCCTTATCCTTACTACTGCACTGCAAGTTGGAGTGATATTACAACCCCCCTCCCTTCACACCCCCCCCCCCCAGAAGTCCGTCAGCAGAACAATGGGAAGATAACTAAATAACAGCTCCCTGGTAGATATGAGAACAGCACTCAATAGTAAAAATCCATATCCGACTAAGACACATCCGGTTACACTGAGTAGGAGAAACAACAGCCTACCAGAAAGTATCATCCTAAAGTGCTGGCTCTTTCTGAAAGCAAATGACCAGGCAAAATTACCTGAGATGGATGCCTACTGCCTGCACACCAATATAACAAAAATTAAATACACTTGCAGGTTCAGGAATGAAATTTTATATTGTCAAATGAATTATTTGCAGTGTAAACAGTGTAATTTAGATCTAAAACTACACCATAAAAATCATGACAGAATCCTTTTAAAACTGCATTTTTTTAACTATGCAAAAAGCAAACCTCGAGTGGAGCTCCATATAGATCCTCTGTTGTCTGTTACAATGGTGGACAGGCATATCCTAAATGGGTTGAATACATCTGTTTAACAAACACAGCCTGAGTTTTATAGTTAGAAATGTAATTCCACTGTTACCTTTATGTTAGCATAGTTTTTTTTTTTTATTTGTCATTGAGAAGTAAAAGAGCTGAATGTCTCTCTCATCCAAGTGTTGTCTTTGGGTTTTTGCAAGAAAATCAGTTATGGAAAAAATAATAATCCTGGGGTAATTAAATATCTTTGACGATCACCTAAAATTGCATATGAGGTTTGACACTATATTTGGTCATAATAAATCACTCGAATTTTCAGGTTAAACACTTTTGTGTGTTTTGTACGTACAGCCACAAGCGCTGTTACACTAAAATAGACACACTCTTTTTGTACTTCATATAGCTTCCCTAAGCACCATTGCATCTGTATGGCTTCCTTTGCAAATCGATATGTGCCGAAAATGTTGTGGTTCCTACAGCCAGTTGCACGTATTGACGCAGGTTGTGTCGCAAAAACTTGCATCCAACTTGCTACCATGAATATGCCAAGCAAAACGTGCATCCAACTTGCTACCCTGAATGTGCCAAGCAGTTTTATTGATGCATCAAACACAACACCCAGTTTTATCCAATTTGCATGTTAATCATAATTGCATGTTAAAGGACAAGGAAAGTGAAACTAAAGAAGTAGGCTTGAAATGTTGTACATTATATTTTTGGCTTCTGTACCCACAGCCCTTTAGCAGTAAAGATCTGTGTCTCCAAAGATGCCCCAGTAGCTCCCCACCTTCTTTTCTGCTGAGTCACTGCACATGCTCTGTGCTGATGTTGGTTACTGAGTTTAGGGCCGGACTCAAAATATACAGAACACATAGAATAGAAATGTCACAATATAAGGCTGATTAGTCATTAATACAGATAATTACTACATGGCAGCACAGAAACCAATGCAATTAGCATCATAATTTAATAATAATCCCTGTAGCATCACCTTAGATTACAGGCCAACCTCATTTTCTGTTTGATAATTTGCGATGACCCCTAAATTTAGCTGCTCAGAGCTCACTGGGCGTGTGAGTGTCGCAGACACTTTCTAAGATGGTGACCCCCTGTGAAGTTTGAAGTTATGAATCATTGCTACTATTGACAAGATGAAACTTTAGGTGGGTGAAATATGTTCAGTATATCAAACATGACATTTTTAGCCCTATTCATTGTTAGACTTTCCTTGTCCTTTAAAGATTGTTGTTAATGAGGCCTTTGGTCTAAAATTTTGATATCTGCTGCCATCTAAGGCAACAGACTCAATTCCCCCCTCTCCACCCCTTTGGCTTCCTCCAGGACACCAGTTGTGGTGAATTCACTAGTGTGAAGAGTATAAATGTACTCTCCACAAAAAAAAAAAGATGATTTTGTTTAAAAAATGTATGTTGCCACTGGCAAAGTGCTGCATGATTTAAGTTTTCTTACATTTTTTCATGGCAGAAATGAAAATAAATTGCAGGAAATGTATTCTGCTTGCACTTTGAATTAAAGTAAATGCTTTCACTTTCTTTTCTCAGGAGGAAAGTATACAAAAGATGATTTTAAAGAATATGAAAATGATGCAGACAAACATGGAAAATTTGCTCTGAAATACAGTGCCAAGCCTAAACAGGAGTATCCTTTGCGTCAGTAATTCAATGGTTTTTGTGGGGTGCTGCAGGCTTCTTTGTTGGACCCAATATATAATTTATGAATTGAGGAAACAAAAATATAAAAGCTGCTTCAATAATAAATGGGATTAAGTTAGACACATACATGATGGAGAAGAACTTGAATGTACTTTTGTATAATGAACTTAGTTATAGAAATCTAGGACAGTCTGCATATGGAAAGCAAAGTAGTTTCCTGTATTAAAAGGTGTTTAAAGGAGGAGAGAGATTGGATAGGGTATGCAGTCCAGTTTTAGTTTCCAATTCTTAGAATATAATAAAATAGGGAAAGTCCAAAGAAGAGCTATACATTTGGTTAGTTTACACTGGAGAAGAAGCACTTAATGGGGGGGATATCATTACATTGTTCAGGAGATAAATTAATTTCAAGACCGGATTGGATGCTTTTTTAACAGAGAAAATACCAAGCTACTGAAATTTTGTCTAGTACAGAGTTGATCCAGGGACTGGTCTCGTTGCCTTATTGGTAGTTGGAAAGGAATTATTCTGCACACCAACCCACCCAACATAGCAAATTGGAGAGGCTGCAGATGGGGTTTTGTTTCCCACTTTTTTCTAGTAGGCAGGTTTCACAAGCAAAAGGGTTAAACTTTTTTTCCAATGTTCTACGATTTCAAAGCTCCACCCATTTGCTACAAGCCTCCTTTTATGACCCACAAATTTTTTCTATGGGACCCAGTGTGTTTTTTCTATGGGACCCAGTGTGCCCCCCCCCCCC
>CM044440.1:49378861-49393062 GCA_024363595.1 Xenopus borealis
CCCCCCCCCCCAATGGCTACCCTGGCGCCTTCTTTCAGCTGAAGGCACAGTTTCCAACATGCATTCTTGCTAACTGAAGGCAAGATGTAATTTGAGTTTACTTTTGTCACTTGACAATCTGACTGGCAGATTCAAGGAGATTGTCATCTAATTGCCTATTCTCTGGGCGAAAATCTCCCTGAACTGCCTTCTCATGTCTTCACTTCCTGTATAATGAAGAGTCACTTCGTGAGTCAACTTCGGGTGACTTCCAATAACGAAGAGCCATGTTGCTTAGCACAGGCGACTCTTCATTATACAGGAAGGGAAGACACACAAAGGCAGTTCGGGGAGATTGTCACCCAGAAGAACAGGCATTAATCGCCGGGCGACTAAATCTCCCCGAATCTGCCTATGTCTCACTACCCTAAAGCTGTATTTGATTAAATACCTAGGCAATAGTTGTATGCATAATTTTTCTAATCTTCGCTATGGTGGCTTGCAGTTTAGCAATGTTTACTCCAATGGAAGGCGGATTAAAAGACACAGCACAAGACCTAATAATGAATACTAGTGCAATGTGCTAAAATTCAAATCATTGTGGTTGCTACTCACAAAACACTTTCCCCCAGAATTCTAGCTCCATTACAAGCACCCAGTAAATGCTTGTAAACTGCAGGTTGCTCACTATTAACCAATGCAGATGTAATTTATGGTTGGATTTGAGCATGTTACAGTGCAGTTGTTTGTTTTTCCTGCATTTGTGCTCAGATGGTGTCACTTCAGTGCGTTGGTTGAACCCAGTAGATCAAGCCTGGAATTACCAGCAGGTCAAGGGAGATTTTTACATTTCTTACTATTAACATCTATTATGACCTGTACTTTGCACTTCTGCGCAGCTTTGTGCCAGGCTGAATGTGCACTGCATGCAAGTTGTAAAGAACAAGTATGGGAGAAAATTAATTTAGTGAATGGTGTCAAATCTAACACAGCTTTGCATCCATTTTAGTGCTCTGATTGCTACAACTTGTAAGAATATGTAGTTTTCTTTTGTGCTTAAAGGGAAACTGTCATGGGAAAACATGTTTTTTTTTAAACGCATCAGTTAATAATGCTGCTCCAGTAGACTTCTGCACTGAAATCCATTTCTCAAAAGAGCAAACAGATTTTTTTTATATTTCATTTTTTAAATCTGACATGGGGCTAGCCATTTTGTCAATTTCCCAGCTGCCCTGGTCATGTGACTTGTACCAGCACTTTAGCAGGGAACTGCTTTCTGGCAGGCTGTTGTTTTTCCTTTTCAATGTAACTGAATAGTACGCAGTGGGACATGGGTTTTACTATTGAGTGCTGTTCTTAGATCTATCAGGCAGCTGTTCTCTTGTGTTAGGGAGCTGTTATCTGGTTACCTTCACATTGTTCTTTTGTTAGGCTTCTGGGTGGGGGAAAGGGAGGGGGTGATAACACTCCAACTTGCAGTACAGCAGTAAAGAGTGATTGAAGTTTATCAGAGCACAAGTCACATGACTTGGGGCAGCTGGGAAATTGACAAAATGTCTAGCCCCATGTCAGATTTCAAAATAAAATATAAAAGAATCTGTTTGCTCTTTTGAGAAATAGATTTCAATGCAGAATTCTGCTGGAACAGCACTATTAACTGATGCATTTTGAAAAAAATTTTTTTTCCCATGACAGGATCCCTTTATAATGAAGTTTGGTTAGCGTTAGTGATGCCAAGAAAGTAACCAAGGATGTCCGTGCAATAAGCAAATTTATACTAAACTCAAATATGTTAAGAAAAATAATAAATTGTGTAATTATTTAACGTACACAAATCTTTCTGTTCACTTCACTTTCAGTCTGAATATCAAACCAGTTTAATCCAATCTCTCTTATGCTGACACGTATGATAAAAAAAAGTGTAGTTTAGCAGTATTCATATATATTTAGCAGTATACATATATAAGGGGTTGGTGCATTGTAACGCTTCAGGTGCAGCTGCATGTAGTATAAATCCATATATGGCCTCATTTATGCTGATATTATAGGCAAAAGTACTGCACATTATAAATCTCCCTTAGTGTCCCTTTTTTTAAAAACATTTTTTAATTCTAGCACTTTAAAATAAAGAATATCACAGAAAACTAAATTTCAGCATAGGATTTGCTCTTCAGTAAAATCAGCAATTTGTTTAATAGTCTGAATAATATGTGTTTGCTGTTTAAAACCACTAGGATGAACGTGCACCTGCTGTTAAGACCTGCAGATGTGTTTGGGAAAGTGTTCTGATGTAATAGCATATAGTTAAGCATTTATTTTTACTAAATATGTTTTAGCTCCTTAATAAACTGCCGTAGTGACAATTATGAACTGGTGCTGGATGAAGAGGAATCGAGCAGCAAACATAGGCATTCTGTGAAAAAACACAAAGACAGAAAGCACCACCATATGTCTGATGATGAAGATAAGAAGAGAATAAAAAAATCTAAGGTATTGTCAGTAATTACATTGTTTGATTTAAAGGAGTTCTTCATTGTTAAATTAACTTTTAGTATGATGTAGAGCAGGGCTGTCCAAACTTTTGGCTTCGAGGGCCACATTGGAAGAAGAAAAAATGTCTGGGGGGCCACACATGAAATACACAAACACGTTAAAGTAAAGAAAATACAAAAAAACAAACAAAACTACAATACCAGATGGAGCTATACACTGGAATAAGGGACACCTGGATATTAAATAGACTTATTATTATATTATTATTACTAACTGGGCAATGGGCAGAGTCCACCTTATCCTATATCCTTTGCAACATAACATTTTTCTCGGGAACTGAGCTTCTCAAGCTGGGCCGCATTCATATCCATCCTGGGCTGCAGTTTGGTCACCCCTGATGTAGAGAATGACACTTTGCAATATTTTAAATTTTTTTTTATTTGTGGTCATTGCATTATTTAGCTTTTTATTCTGCAGCTCTCCAGTTTGCAATTTCAGCAGTTTGGTTGCTAGGGTCCAAATGACCTATAAACCATGCATTGATATGAATAAGAGACTGGGAAATGGATAGGAGAGGGCCTGAATAGAATGATGAGTTATAAAAAGTAGCAATACAATTTTAGCCTTACAGAGCATTTTTTTGTACAAGAGTCAGTGATCCCCATTTGAAAGCTGGAAACAATCAGAAGACGAAGGCAAAAGGCTCAATCCAGCATGTACATACTATGTACGTTTTTCTACACTGATGGCTTCTGCTACCTCTGCAGAGAGACCAGAGGCATGACAGCCCTCGGGCAATGAGGCTGGGGGGCTTTCACGTCAGTCATGCAAAACAATTGTTGAAGGGCCAACTTCCATGCACCGCACGATAGGATTATGCATCTGCTGCTCTGCCCGACTACCTTGTCACCCCCCCCCCCCATCACTACCCATCTGATAAGCAACACTTTAAGGTGGCCATATACGCACAGATAATATCGTACAAAATAAATATTCAGTGCGTGTATGGTGGCAAACAAGCCAACCGGCCGAAGACTTGGATATCGGTCGGCTGGTCTGAAAATTTTGATTGGGGCACCCTTCCCATCGGCCAGTGTTATTTCTGAATCATCCAATGCAGACAGAATTCTATTGTTTCTACCTGTATCTTTCCAAGAAAGATCGTAATTGTAATGTCTATGACCACCTTAAGTTATGGAGATCCAGGACCCCTCCAGTAGTGACAGCGTCCTTCTTGTTACAAAAATGGTAATTGCCCCTTTTTTTACACACACTGACACTTAAACCCCCCTCCTAAAAAAAGTCCCCATCTAATAGCCCCCATTCCGTTCACTCCTCCCTGCATAGTCCACTATTTTAAAAAGTGTTGCAGAAAGTTGCACAGACCTCCTCAAGCAGAGTAGCATGCCTAGTTGAGTTTGGAGGGCATGCCGTAGTTGGAGGAATTGAAAAAGCATTTTGTTAGGTAGGTTAAAGTTTTCTTTAAGGGTGTTGAAAGTGGATATTTCACCCTGTGTTATAACTTGACCAATACATTTTATGCTGTGATCGGCCAAGGCTTTGGGGTCTGGGACCTTTTGTAAATGGGGAAGATTGGGATTATGCCAGAGGGGGAGTGTGGATAGAGCAATAGTTTTCCACTGTGGGAAAGTGGAGTATAGCTGTTTTCCAGCTATACACTGTCGCTTTCATTAAAGGGGTGGTTCACCTTCAAGTTAACTTTTAGTATATTGTAGAAGGGCCAATTCTAAGAAACTTTTCAATTGGTCTTCATTATTTATTTTTCATAGTTTTTTAATGATTTGCAATTTTCATCCATTTCTTTGCAGCTTTCAAATGGGGGTCACTGACACCATTTAAAAACAAATGCTCTGTAAGGCTACAAATGTATTGTTATTGCCACTTTTTATTACTTCTCATTCTATTCAGTCCATCTCCTATTCATATTCCAGTCTCTTATTTAAATCAATGCAGGGTTGCTAGGGTAATTTGTACCCTAGAAACCAAATTGCTGACACTGCAAACTAGAGAGCTGCTGAATAAAAATCTAAATAACTATAAAACCACAAACAATAAAAAATGAAAACCAATTGCAAGTTGTCTCAGAATATCACCCTCTACATCATACTAAAAGTTAACTCAAAGGTGAACAGCCCCTTTAAGGGGGATATCATGTTCTGGTTTTTTTTTGTCCCACAATATAGCTTTTTAGTGCTTCATAGGAGTTGGCTAGTTGGGCTTCCAGTGTTGTAACCGCAATGTCAGGGGAGGGGGATGCCCATCCCCAGACAGTAACCATTTTTGCAGCTAGATAATAAGAAAACATGTTTGGTGCGGCTAGAGAACCCCCTTGTCTGAGGGGTATTGTAATGTTGTTAGAACTGTTCTAGGGCAGTTTTCACCCCAGTACAATGTATTTAATAGGGATTTAAGTCTGGGGCAGTATTGTTTGGGGACCGGTATAGGGGCTTGGAGAAATAGGTATGTAAATATGGGTAAAAGAATCATTTTAAAAAGACTAATCCGGCCAAGGAGTGTTAGGGGAAGGTTACTCCAACTCCTAGTTTCTTCTCGAGCAGAGTAAGTAAAGGGTTAAGGTTGAGTTCAGATCTCTATAGATGTGTACCCCAAGGTATTTAAGAGTAGAAACCCATGGGAGCACTGCTTTATACCTGTGATCATCAAGCTGTAAGGTATCTATTGGAAAGATTTGGGATTTTCCCGTTATTCTGTCTAGGGCACCATAAGGGTTTTCCAGAAAAAGTATAGTGTCGTCTGCATACATGGCTACTTTTTCCGTAGTAGGTCTATTTCTAAGGGCCTTTACTTCTGTGGTATTTTTTAGTAGCGAGGCTAATGGTTCCATCTCAATTGCAAATAATAGGGGTGAGAGGGGGCATCCCTGCAGTGTACCCCTAAAAAGCAAGAATGTAGAGGAGATTGTTTGGTTTGTTTTAATCCGTGCCATTGGGTTTTCATATAACATAGCAGTCCATTTTAGAAAATTATCCATGATTCCTATATTCCACGGAGTCAAAGGCCTTCTCGTTATCTAGGTCCACTATGACTTGGTGTCCATTATTTTCATGTGTTATGGTCATATTGGTGAAAAGTCTTTGAATGTTTATGTCTGACATATGACCCGGATAAATCCCGTTTGTTCTGGGGAAATTATTTTAGTAATTACCTTAAGTCTCAGGGCTAAGATTTTGGTTAATATTTTTGCATCAACATTTATTAAAGATATCGGAAGATATGAGGCACAATTAAGTGGGTCTTTCTCTGGCTTTAATATTAATGTAATTAGGGTCTCGCTCATAGAAGTTGGCAGGTCCGTCCCCTCCAGAATCCTAATCAAAAGAGGTAGTAACAAAGGTACAAGCAATTTTCCATATTTAACATATACATCAGTGGGGAGGCTGTCTAGCGCGGGGGTTTTCCCCATTGTTAGGGATGAAATTGCAACTCAAGTTCCGTAATAGGTTCCTCTAAATGGAGGCCATCTTGGGGATCAAGAGTTGGGAGAGGGATAGCTTTAAGATATGAAATCCGTATGCCATGCTCGAGAAGAGTAAAGCTTATTGTAGTAGTTTGTAAAGACCTGGTTAATTTCCAGGGGGATCAGTAACTATAGTTCCGTTTACATCTCTAATTGCCGGAATGTTTGTGAGAGGGGAAATAGTATAGCCAGTAGCTTGCCATTTTTATCTCCGGCTGCAAATATATTAGCCTTGTAGTACAGTTGTGCTTTTTTAACCTGCCTAATCTGGGTGATTTGTAATGCCGTTTGTGAAGCTTGGAACTCCTGCCTGGTTTGGGGTGTTGGTGTTTGGCAGAACACTTTTTAGGCTTGTTCCATTAGAGACTCTAAGTTGGTCATTTCTCTCTGACCATTATTATTAAAGATCTTAATTTGTTGGATGTAGAGACCTCTGGTATACGCCTTCAGTGTGTCCCAAATAATTTGGGGGTTAGTAGAGCATAAATTGATATCTATATGGGATTTAAGTTCCTCCTCTACTGCCTCAGTTATGTTATCCTGTTGTAGCCAAAATTTAAGTAAAGTCTCCAAATTCTATCTGGAGATCAGGGACTCGCCTCTATTGTTAATAGTAGTGGGGAATGGTTTAGAAATGCCTCCTGGGAGAATTTCTATTTTTGTTGTTTGGGTAAGTATTTCTGAGGAGCCTAGAGCTAGGTCTATACGAGACATAGTAATATATATATTTTTTTTCCCTTGGATGTTTTTCCCTCCATAGATCCAATAAGCCAAAGGTGGATGCCCAATTAGGGAGGATTGTAGAGAGATTAGCTCTCACGTATAACCTGTCTTCCTGTTCCGACATTACAGCATTAAAATCGCCCATAAGTATAATTGGATTAAGTGGTAAAGTTACATTTTTTTCCATTAGCGAAGACAACAAGGTCCCAGTTAAAGGAGGGGGTGAGTATAAGTTGACAGTAATATAACTTTTGACATACAGCGTACATAGCAGTATTACGAATCTGCCTTCAGAGTCAGTAATAGTCTTAATAGGAGTAAACATACATTGTTTAGAAACAAGGATAGCTACTCCTCTGGCATATGTAGAGTGGTAATATGTCCTCAGCCATGGCTTTTGTAGCGTCCGAAGCCTATTTCCGTCTAGGTGTGTTTCTTGGAGTAGGATCAGGTGTTGTTTGATCCTTCTTATAAGCTTAAATACCAGGCCACGTTTTATGGGGTTACCCAAACCTCTTACATTCCAAGATAACAATTTTACCTCAGCCATGTTATTCTAATAACCTGATGTGTGTACTGATTGTGTCCCTTGGGTATTCCTGTGGGTCAGAGCTAATGTTCTGGCTTTCTGCAGGTATAAAACTTAAGGGAGGAAAGGAGAAAGAAACAGCAGTGCATATATACATTTCTGGTAGGTATTTTAAGACCCAGGCCACCCTACCTGCCCATCCCCAACTTGGGCAGGTTTTTATCCCATAGCAACCAAACATGGTGAAACTTGGGGGGGGAGGGGGATCAAAGAACGGTACTTTCCCTCAATTCCAAGGAACCTCACTGTCTTTACTGTGAAGTCTTGAATTAAGTAAATGAAAGTTCAGGTCTGAAGGGGTGTCTCTAGTACATTATCTTTTGTAGCTGCTAATAGATGCCTAGTTCTATGGTTTACGTTTTTATTAGCTTTATCTATTGTATTTAATTTTTTTGTATTGTATATTCATTTTTTTAATTTAGAGCTTTTGTTAATTGTATATGATGACTTGTATGGGATGTGGTGGGTTTCTGCCAGGGAAAAAAGAAATCAAGGAGTGATATACCTTTATGTTAAGGGGGATATAAAGCCCAATATAAAGGAAGAAGGCATGGTGAAAAATCATACGGATGAAGCATTTCACATATTATAAAGCATTTGCCAATTTAATTGTAGGCATATGCTACACACCCCATCATGTAAGTGAAGAAGAAGATACACCGCTGCTATTACAAATGGAAAAGCCTACTTGTCTGGGGCAAATAGTAATAATGGTGGTTCTAATTACTCAGATACTGGAGTGAAAATACTTGCAGGACAGTTAATGGAAAGTTTATAAACTTTTGTTACATGAAAATTTAATGAGCTTCTGTTCAAACTGTTTAACAATAGTAAAGCTTTGCATATTTTTTTTCATTATTTTTACTGTTGTTTGTACTCATTTTGTAAACCATCTGTAATTCATAGCAAAACAATTGGGTGGGGGGATGGGTGGGGGAATACCTGTCTTGTTGTTGGTGTCCCAACTGGAAATCATGATATAGTGGAGCCATTGATCTCGTAATAACCCAGAACATATGGCAAATGGCTAAGTACTAGAACCCTGGGTAGTAGTGACAATAATTTGATTTCATTTATGGGCAGATCGATGGGAAACTTGAATGGGATATTATTTAAGAAAGTATTTGAGAGTATAATATTCAATCAAATATTACAGATTCAAAAATAATCCTGTTTTCCCTCCAAAAAAAAATATCATTGACTTGTAAATGAGCTTGGCATGTTTTAGGTGACAAACATTCTAATTCACATTGTTTCAGTGGTTGAGGTGGGATAAATCTCACAATGTACATTCGAAATGGGGGGTTAAAATTCAAATTTGTGAATCTTGATTCCCAAAAATCTTTTGAATAACCGGATTTGAACGCTTAATAAATCTGTCCCTTAATGTTTGGTGCCAAAAAAAGCAAATATCTACTGGGGCAACAAAGACTATAAACTTCAGTAAATTATATTTTAGCACTAAAATAACACCAAAATATTTAAGGCTTTAAAAGTAATGACAATATAATGTACTGCCGTGCTGCACTTGTAAATCTGGGGTGTTTGCTTCAGAAACTCTAAAATAGTTTATATAACCAAGCTGCTGTGTAGCCATGGGGGCAACCATTGAAAAAGGAGAAAAGGCACAGGATAAGCAACAGATAAACTCTGTTGTATACAATGGAATTCTTTAGACTTTATCCATAATCTACTGTGTATCCTGTGCTTGAATGGCTTTCTGAATAATGGGTTTCTAGTTAACAGGACCCGTACCTGTACATGGATTGCAAACTGACTAAAGGATTGTGTACAGAAGGTGTTTTCATGTTGGTACATTCTCTAAAATTATTAGTAGGTGCATTTTTATTTAATTTGTTCATTATAAATTGTCCATTAATGACTTGGGGTTGGGCACTCTTAAGTAATGTATTGCTGGTTGCAGATGACTGTGCAGGTCATTTAATTCCATCCAGGATGTGGCATCCTTGCACCAGGGTTTGGCAATTTGGGTAGTGACGTTGCAGATTCAGTGTTGATCAATGTAAGGTTATGCACCTGGGTTATGAAAATTTGCAAACACTTTTATCCTCAAACTATATCTTATAGTATGTATATATCTTATAATATCTTATAGTATGGTTTAATTATTTTACTTCTTTTTCTGACTTGTAAATGGAGTTGCTAAACCCTGCAGCACATGTACAATTGCTCTGTGAGGCTACAGTATTGTTGTTACTGTCATTTTTTTTATTCAGTTTCTGTCCTTTTCATTTTCCAGTCTCTTACTGAAACTATTGCCTGGTTTGTAGGGCCATTTGGATGCCTTAATGGGAATTTATTAGGCAATTCCATGATGGAGAGGACCTGGAGGTACTTGAAAGAGCAAACAGGGCTTTGAGTTGTAGTGAAAGGGGTATAGATTTGCAAGAGGAGAAAATGATTACCTTTACAAAGTAATATTGTCATCTTTATAAAGCCCTGGTAATGCTACATGACCTGATAATCGCATGACCTGAGGGCACCTGGGAAACTGACAATATGTCTAGCCCCATACCAAATTACATATAAAAACATCAGTTTATGCAGCACTATTAACAAATGCATTTTGAAAAAAAAAATGTTTACCATGACCATATCTCTTTTATGTGCTCTCTAAATATTTGTTCACTCATTTTAGTATGTGTTTTACCTAAGGAAGATGCTTGTCTTTTCCTTTTATGTTGTAATGGAGCTGTTGTCTTTCAGGATTCCGAGAAGGATGGCCGAGACTACAATCGAGAGAAGAGATGCAGCGAAAAGAACGAATACGAAGAAAGCCATAGCCGTTCTCATTTTCATGGCAGCTACTACAAATCCAAAGAAAAGCACAGAGAGGAAACAAAAGTTAGAGAAAAGAGGAGAGACAGGAGTCCAAAACACTATAAGGATAAGTCTAAATACAGAGAGAGGGACTGAGGAAAGTAACTCAGTAACAAAATATTTTGTAAGGTTAAAGCAGTTACAAAATCTGCTCAAAAGAGCAGTGAAACTTTATTATAAATAAAATATTTTATTGTACTTGATATATCCTGTATTTCATTACCTGTATTTTATTCCTACTTTAAATGGTGGCTTCAGCGTAAACAAGCTTTACAGGAGAATTAAGGACAAGATTAAAGAAAACCTCCCAAAGTGCACTTCTGCACTGAAATCCGTTTCTCAAAAGAGCAAACAGATTTTTTTATATTCAGTTTTGAAATCTGACATGGGGCTAGCCATTTTGTCAATTTCCCAGCTGCCCCAGTCATGTGACTTGTGCCAGCACTTCAGGAGGGAACTGCTTTCTGGCAGGCTGTTGTTTTTCTTTCTCAATGTAACTGAATAGTACGCAGTGGGACATGGGTTTTACTATTGAGTGTTGTTCTTAGATGTACCAGGCAGCTGTTATCTTGTGTTAGGGAGCTGTTATCTGTTTACCTTCCCATTGTTCTTTTGTTAGGCTGCTGGGTGGGGGAAAGGGAGGTGGTGATTTCACTCCAACTTGCAGTACAGCAGTAAAGACTGGTTGAAGTTTATCAGAGCACAAGTCACATGACTTGGGGCAGCTGGGAAATTGACAATATGTCTAGCCCCATGTCAGATTTCAAAAGATTTCACTTGCTTTCCATCTTTTATTTGTTTACAGTTTTCCCAAAATTTAAGTTTAAAGGAATAGTTCAGTGTATAAATAAAAACTGGGTAAGTAGAGCAGAATAAAAAATGTTTTCAATATAGTTAGTTAACCAAAAATGTAATGTATAAAGGCTGGAGTGAGTGGATATCTAACATAATAGCCAGAACACTACTTCCTGCTTTGCAGCTCTCTTGGTTTCCTTGACTCGAGGGGGACACATAGGTCATAACTGTTGCTTTTGAGCTTCATGCTGAGGATCAATTGCAAACTCACTGAACAGTTATGTCCCATGTGGCCCCCCTTCAAGTAACTGACTAACTCAGAGTTAAGCTGGCCATAGACGTAACAATTACGATCTTTCTCGGAAAAGATCTTTCCAAGAAAGATCGTTCGTTTCAACACACACGTGTAGAGCTGAATCGTCAAATATACAGGTAGAAACAATAGAATTCTACTTGTATCTGACGATTCAGCACTAACAATGGCCGATGTTCAGGGAGCTTTCAAAGGCATCCGATCAAAATTTTCCATCCAGTCCGATCAACCAGCCGACCGATATCTTAATCCTCTGACGATGTCAGTCGGCTCATTTCCCACCATACACGCACCGAATATCGTACGAAAATTCGTTTCGTACGATATTATCTGTGCGTCTATGGCCACCTTTAGAGAACTGAAAAGCAGGAAGTTGGATTCTGGTTATTATGTTAGACATCCAGTCACTGCAGCCTTAATACATTACATTTTTGGCTAACTATATTAGAAACATTTTTTATTTTGCACAGTTTACGAAATATGTTGGCGCTAATAATAATAATGAAAATGTCTTTTTACCCAGTTTTTATTTTTACACTGAACTGTTCCTTTAATGTTCATGTCTCTAGTGTTTCATGTCTGGCAGCTCAGTGATCCAGTAACATTCTGAACTGTTACAATTTGCTACATTTAGTTGGTGCAATTAGTGGATACATTTCTCAGCAGCATTTGTGGAATATTAGCAACTATTGTATCAATTCTAACTGCCTTTAATGTAACTCAGGAATTTGCTCAGCAGGGCCATAGATGATAAATGTACCAACTAAATGTATCCGTATAGTCCTCTTCCCCTCCTCCCAGAGCTGCTTTAGAAAGTGTAAAATGAAACTTTACACTTCAGTATTAGACAAAGGTCACAAATAGCAATTAGAAAGTAATTGGATATAAAAGCAAACTGAAAGATTTGTCGCACGTGGCAAATCTGAGCTACTGGCAGACGTCTTTCAAAAATACCCATTAATTGTCAGTGACTTCAATGTCAATAACATATCCACAGGAAAAAAAAATACATGAGAAGGAGGTTGTGATTCAGATGTAACAGCACCTAAGATTTCCACTGCTGTAGTGTAAGTGAAGGTTTATTGTGGAGTACAGACTGTACTGTCTGCTATAAACACTTGGAGTATATTTAATTAAACACACAAAGCAGTGTTCAGTAGGTGATATTAATTATATAAGCAGTATACACATTTTTTAAAAATCTCAATGGTTTATCAGTCACTGTCAAAATATTTAAAATTATACAAAATTGGTCAAGGAGAAGCTCAAGGCACCCATGGGACACATAATAAAAGGGAATTCTTATCTACCACTTATCCGCTCCAATGTGCATTTTGGCATGGGGATAAGCAAACAATAACCTGCCTACTATTATGAAAATGTAATCTCCACTTCCTCATACTGAAGTAAGAAACTTTCTAAATGCAATTAATTAAAAATTATGCATTCTTTCTGAAATAATCAAGTTTATATTCACTATTCCTCTCTTAAAAGCTGTTTCTCTTCATTCATGCATCATTCAAAATCATATTTTATCACCTTAGTCAAGCAAAATGAACATTAATTACACTATATAAATTATTTTATTCTTGTTTTCTTCAGTCTGGGAATTCATAATTATAGCAAGCTGGCAGGAGCCATTTTGTGGACACTGTTATTAAGACAAGCCTTGCATCATCTCAGAATCTTGTTTGTGCACCAGAATGGGGGACCCGATGTCTATCCCCATTCCCTGGCTAAACAATTAAATAGTTAAGAGAACTGGGGGAATGTGTGGGGAGCAGTGACATCTAGGAAGTGCTGAATGGAAAGTGAAAGTAATTATCTGCCCCGCCTCTATGCCTAAGGTATAGAGGAGTGGCAGACGATATTTAATTGACAGCTGATATTTTTAAATGAGCTTAAAACAGCTATGGATGCTTTCATAAAAATTTGAAATTGGTTTTCATGTTTAATTTGAAAAGGACTTTTATTATACAGATTTTTGTGTCTGGGTGACAGGTCCACTTTAAGCCCAACAGAGTGACCTTCGTTTAGAAAGCAGTCATTTGTGGGGCACGGTATCAAATGCTTTGCAAAATCCATATAGATCACATCTATTGCTCCCATGCGGTCCAGCATCTTACTTACCTCATCATAAAAAGCAATCAAATTTGTCTGACATGACCTATCTTTCATGAAGCCATGCTATTCACTAGGACAAAATTTTGAATGTGATCCCTTAACAAGCCTTCAAATAATTTGCCCACCAGATGTAAAAACTACAGGCCTATAATTGCCAGGCTGAGATCATAATCCCTTTTTAAATCTTGGAATTGGCATCCTTTCCAACATGCTTATGCGTCTGTTTTGATGCACATGCTTCCTTTTTGGTGCACACCTATAGGGTGCTGTGACCAGCCAGGTTGCCTAGGGGGCCTATCCGGTCTGGCCCAGTTCTGCTTCGAAGACCAGTTGGAGGGGAATAAGAAATAAAAGTCCTGCAGTCATACAAGCAAATACAGGCTTCAATCCCCTTCAGGTCTCCCTATTTGCTGATTGGCTTCACAAAAAAGTATTATTTTGTTTGAATGGTAGTTTATATTAGAAAGATATGTTTACCTATTTGGTGCTTTTCAAAAATATATAGTTTTCTGGGAACGACTTTCTCTTAATGGTGATTATTAAACACACATATTGTATAAAACAAATAGTGTGCTTGAACCATACGAAGTGCCAGTGAAATTTCGTAAGCAAAACTTTCATCTTCGGGTCTCTACTTAAAGGAGAAGGAAAGGCAAATAATAAATAAGCCTCTAATCAAAGGTTTGTGGCAAAGCGACTTACACATCCTTTGAAAAGTTTTCTCCATGCCATTATTGGAAGAGGTAGCGCTGTTATGCAGACTGCAGCCGTGGACTTGGGTGACATCATGCTGCACACTGTCTGCTTGTGTCCTGCTGCCAGAGGCAGCCTGATGCTCATTCTGT
>CM044440.1:49409967-49428664 GCA_024363595.1 Xenopus borealis
GCGCCCCAGGACTTGGCTATTCGGGGAGGTTCGGGGGCTACAAGTCGCGGTGAGAAGTCGTCAGGCGATAAAATGCCCCCCGAATCTCCCCGTCTGCCCTAGCCCTTAAAGGGGAATTCAATCCCTCGGACGCTAACCTCCTCACCCCCTCCCCCCAGCCTACCTCTCCCCGCTTACCCCTCCGGGCGCCATCTTCTTCAGCAACATCTTCTTCCTGGATCCGTCAGCACTTGGCGGCGCATACACAGTAGGACGCATTTGCCGGTTTGTACTTCTGCACATGCGCCGAAAGTTCACGAAGTTCAATTGGCGAACTTTCGGTGCATGCACAGTGGTACAAACCGGCAAATGCATCCTACTGCGCATGCGCCGACGGATCCAGGAAGAAGGTGTTGCTGAAGAAGATGGAGCCCGGGAATCTACACGGTGGGGTAAGTAGCCACTTAGGGGCATTTGCCCACGGGGAGAGGTGGGGGGGAGGAGGTTAGAGCCCGAGGGATTGAATTCCCCTTTAAGGGCAAGCTTTAGTTGCATTAAAACCATTTGTACTGCCAATCAGAACCTCCTATTGTCTGCCAATCCAAATAAGGTATAATGATAGCAAATCACAAGCCATATTTGGCACCTATTTGCATGCTTATTATTGCTCTCCAATTTTTTTTTACATATGAATGTCACTCAGGGGTTTAAATGTTGGGGACATCTGCAATATAGGGAGGGCCTTGCTCATGAAAGCTTAGTGGGAGGTCACATTGGTGGGAAAGGGGAGAGGTTTGTTTATGCTGAGGTCAACAAGTGTATTTAAATGAACTAATCTAATTACAGTGACAGCGAGGGGAGGTAGTAATCTATTGGTTGCTTTATAAATCTACATATTTTATTTTTTATTAATAATCGTTTAAGTATTAATCATACCCAACAGAATAGATTTGCCTCCAATAACAATGAATGGTATCTTTGTTTGGATACTGTTTTATTATTGTTACAAAGAGAAAATGTTTTTTTCAAATGTCATTATTTGATTAAATGGAGTCTGAGACATGGATTTCTCGTACTTCAGAACATCCTGAATTATGGGTTTCTTGATAACAAATCCCATACCTGTATATAGATTTGTACTTCCTGTTTAGGCTACTGTATATAGGATTAAGGGCGAAAAGAGCAAAGCAGCCTTAGGCATTTAAGGGCTGTGACACACTAGGCTATTTGGGGAGATTGAGTCGCCTGGTGACTAATTGCCTCGACTTTGCGGCAACCAATCTCCCCAAACGCCTTCCCTCACTCTGCGCTGGCTTAAATGAAAAATCTCCAGTGCTAATCACACGCGGCGATTCGTTTTCCGAAGTCGCCCGAAGTTTCCGTGCGACTTAAGAAAACGAATCGCCGCGTGTGATTAGCGCTGGCGATTTTTCATTTAAGCCAGCGCAGAGTGACGGAAGGCGTTTGGGGAGGTTGGTCGCCGCAAAATCGAGGCGACTCAAGGAGGGGGGGGGTAAGAATTAAGTGGCATATTTATTGTCACTGTTTGAGTCTGGCAGCTTTGTAATTCAGGTGCAGACTCTATTGTTAAAATTTTTGCAACATTTAGTTGTTACATTTCTCAGAAGCAACTCTGGAGTATTATCAATTATTGTATCAATTCTTACAACTGCTTGTAATGAAATCCAGAGATTCTGTTTACCAGGCACAAAGATAAGAAATGTTTCCGTTAAATGTATCAATTTAGAAAAGTTTGGGGGGTGTCGATCCCCCTTCCAGAGCTTCTTTAGAAGGTGAAAAGTTAGACTTTACATTTCAGTATTAGAAAAACTTTCACAAATAGAAAATAGATCACCAGCAATAACAAAGTTTTCCAATTGCTTTCTATCTGAAAACAACTAGTTGCTTGAATGTGAACCACCCCTTTAAATGCAAATATAAAAATTGAACAACTCGAGTAAATAAAACTACGCTTTTTAGAAGACCCCTAGATGGCGGCCTGGGCTTGCCAAATTTACATAAATATTATATAGCTTCTCAATTAGCACAGATTCCTACACTTCATGTACAACACTTAGCTCCGCTCTGGGTTGAACTCGAGAACTTTTTGGCATACCCATACTCAGCTGAAGCATTGGTGTGGGCCCCTCGAAAGGCCAGACCACTGAACTTAAGCCCGAGTTTGATACACACGCTCCCCCTATGGGATGGGTATGCCGGAAAGTTCACATTAGTATCCCCACATCTCCCTGTAGCCCCGATCATACGTAACCCCATGTTTACTCCGGGGATCTCCTCCCAGACTAGTGGACTTCTAGAAAACTAACCAGATTAGACAATCTATGTACAGTAAGGGGCCCATGTTCTATATCCTACCTACAAGAATCCCAAGACCTTCCTGACTCAGAATTATTTAGAGCTTCTCAAGTGCAACATTGGGTTAAAGAGAGATGGCAATTGAAAAATCCAGACGCACCCGCACAAAGTTTTTTTGAAAGATGGTGCTCAAGGGAAACTATACCTCCTAAAACAGTGTCACTATAATATAGAAGTATGATTTCTCCCAAGGTGGTTAATAATTTAGGATATATTAAACTCTGGGAAAAGGAACTAGGGAGTGCTTTAACTGAAGATGAATGGTTCAGGGTCTGGTCTAATTTGAAATATAGCTCCATTAACACAGTCCTATTGGAAGGATATAAAGTCTTAACAAGGTGGTACTTAATTCCGGCTAAAATAGCGAAGATATATCGCACTTCGAATAACCACTGCTTCCAGGGGTGTGGGATACCAGGTACGATGGGGCATATCTGGTGGTCGTGCCCGAGGGTAATCCGGTTCTGGAGTAGGTTTTGTCAACTGATATTTTCGGTCTTTCAGATAAATCTAAGAAAGAACCCTTACGAAGCCTTAATGGGACTACCTCCTAAAAATATTCCAAAAATTCATTGTAAATTATTAAATCACATATTCCTTATCGGCCAGACAAACAATAGCGAAATGCTGGAAATCCCCAAGTGTTAATTACACTATGTTTAAAAATAAGATTGTTTGGATATACGTTAATGAACGGCTCTCTGGGTTGGCCACAGACAGGTTACAGATGAAAAACAAAATTTGGCAACCTTGGGTCAAATATAGGTTTAATGGTAGTATCAGAGTATCAGGGGGGCATTTACCGGATTAAAGCAGCTGGGCTTAAAGACACTCCATACATACATACATACATACATAAATACTATGCTCTGTCTATAATAAGATGGTCTCCATTAGTTTGGTTATGACAACCGTTTATTTTGTTTTCCATTTCCCCCCCCCCTCTTTTCTTTGTTCTCTACATATATTGTGCTACAATGTTATATTGCTGAAACTATGTATGGAAAAATTATGCGCCTGTTTACTTAAAATGTAGTTCTGTAACATTACTAATACATTGTACTCTGCAACAGATGATGTACTATGTATATATGTGATAGCAGAATGTACTTTGTTCTGTATTCTGCTAAAGTCTACACAAATAAAAAATATAAAAAAAAAATCAACATCTGACACCTCTCAAGGTTTATATTTCTGTATTTGTTTATTATCAATGTTCAAGCTTTTTGAGGCAATCAAGTTTTTTTGCATTAAGGGGATACTGTCATGGGGGGAAATTTTTTTTTTTCATAATGTATCAGTTAATATTGCTGCCCCAGCAGAATTCTGCACTGAAATCCATTTCTCAAGAGCAAACAGATTTTTTTATATTTCATTTTGAAATCTGACATGGGGCTAGATATGTCAATTTCCTAGCTGCCCCAAGTCATGTGACTTGTGCTCTGAAAAACTTCAATCACTCTTTACTGCTGTACTGCAGCAGTCTAAAGCTGGCCATAGACACAAAGATCCGATCGTTCGAATCATCGAACGATCGGACTTCCCCATCTCCCGACCTGCCACTAAACTTCAGATTAAATAAAGTAGCAAAAGCACAGATCAGCCGACGTTCTGCCCCTGACAGGGATCGTACAAAAGTTGTGTTTGTTACATTGTGAAGGAAAAACAACAGCCTGCCAGTTCCCTCCTAAAGTGCTGGCACAAGTCACATGACATGGGGCAGCTGGGAAATAGACAAAATGTCTAGCCCCGTGTCAGATTTCAAAATTGAATATAAAAAATCTGTTTGTTCTTTTGAGAAATGGATTTCAGTGCTGAAGTCTGCTGGAGTAGCACTATTAACTGATGCATTTTGGTAATAACATGTTTTCCCACGACAGTATCCCTTTAAGTAAACTAGCAAGCTGAGAGTTTTTACAAATAGTTTTTTTTTTAAATTCATACTCTAAGGCAGTGATCCCCAACCAGTAGCTCGTGAGCAATGTGATGCTCTCCAACCTCTTGTATGTTGCTCTCCGTGTCCTCAAGGCAGGTGCTTTTTTTTTTTTTATTCCAGGCTTGAAAAGCAAGTTTTAATTGCATAAAAACTAAGTATAGTGTCAAGCAGAGCCTCCTGTAGGCTGCCAGTCTATATATATATATATATATATATAATACCAAATAACCAATTTGGCACCCCAAGGGATTTTTTTCATGCTTGTGTTGCTCCCCGGGGACCCCTGCTCTAAGGGCTAAGCTACATGGTAGATTTTGTACGAAGGTGTTGGATCAACAGAACACATCATACATGTAGTAGCATGGGTCAAAATATATTAGGATTTATAGAAAAATATGATGTGTAAACTACAAGAGAGGTTTGATATCCAACAGACCACGCCTGTGTGAAAAGAACTCTGCATTTGCTTCTGACAAGATAAACTTGGATGGTGCCTGAAAGTCCTTTTCTGAGCATTGAAATACTGTCAGATCTAGATGTAAAATCTGACCCATAAAATCTGTGTTGTTAAAATGTTAGAGTTCAGGTTGTAGCTCATTTGTTTTCAGATTTGTGTTCACCAAAAATAAACTCCCTTTACTTTACATTTGATTTTTTTTAATCGTTTTTCTTAGTTTAAAATTATACTGTCATGGGAAAACGCATCACTCCAGCAGACTTCTGCATTGAAATCCATTTCTCAAAAGAGCAAACTGGGAGCACCTGGCACTGTGTCTAGCCCCATGTCAGATTTCGAAATGAAATTTTAAAAATCTGTTTGCCCTTTTCAGAAATTGATTTTCGTGCAGAATTCTGCTGGAGCAGCACTATTGACTGATGCATTTTGAAAAACAAAAATGTTTCAGTCTGGCAGGACAATAATCTAGGAATAGCTTCTGAACTGTTAGAATTTGATTTATTAGTTGATCCATTTCTCAACAGCTTCTGTGGAATATTAGCAACTATTGTATCAATTATAGCATCCACCTAATGAAACTCAGGAAATCTACTCAGCTGGGGCAAACATAAGAAATTAATCAATTTAGAGCAGTTTGCAAAGCAAAGCAGCTTCAGACAGAGATAAGGTGTAAAATGAAACATTAAACATTAATGTTAATACAAAATGGATTGTAATTTAAAAAGCTTTTATTTCTGATGAACTAACTGGGGCAAAAAGTTTGAAGGTGAGCAACCTCTTTAATACAGCTGCTTTCTGTGAAGTCATTATGATTTTTAATAAGACCGTTTGAAACTTACTAATATAAGTGAATCTGCTTTCTCAGCAGCACAATATTAAAGGACCCTCACAGAATCTATATAGTGGGTTTCCAACTTTTTTTTTTGCCAGGAGTCACATTTAACTGTAAAGAGTTGGGGAGCAACATAATCATGAAAAGTTCTAGAGTAGGGGTCCCCAACCTTTTTTGCTCGTGAGCCACATTTAAATTTATAAAAGAGTTGGAAAGCAACACAAGCATGAAAAAAAGTCCATGTAGATGTCAAATAAGAGCTCTGATGGCTTTTTGGTAGCCCCTATATGAACTGGCAGTCTACAGGAGAGAATGTTTGGCAGTACATCTTTTTTATGCAACCAAAACTTGACTCTAAGCCAGTAATTCAAAAATAAGCACCTGCTTTGAGGCCACTGGGAGCAACATCCAAGGGGTCGGAGAGCAACGTTGCTCGCGAGCTACTGGTTGGGGATCACTGTTCTAGAGGGTGCTAAATAACATCCACGGGTTTGGTGAGTAACCTGCTGTGCACGAGCCACTGGTTGGAGATCTCTGTTCTATATAATATGGAAAAGCTCTCTATATAATAGAAGGGGGGGGGGGGTTAACCCTTCCTTAGTCAGGATATGCCTGCTTGTAATAGTTTTTGGTAATTTTTTTTAAAGGCATACTCTCATGGGAAATTTTTTTTCAAAATGCATCTGTTAATAGTGCTACTCCAGCAGAATTCTGCATTCAAATCCATGTCTCAAAAGAGCAATTAGATTTTTATATATTTCATTTTGAAATCTGACATGGGGCTAGACATTTTGTCAATTTCCCAGCTGCCCCAAGTCATGTGACATGTGCTCTCAGGGCCGGTTTTAAGCACATTGGACCAATTTGGCCCAATTGGGCCCCGCACTTATGGGGCCCCGACTCCAGTGCAAGCTCTGATTCCTATTCCCTTAATTCCCCAGTTGCCCAGCCTACCCCCATCCCCAACTGGCAGCCATCACTTGGACAGAGGGGAAAGCAGGCACTATTTGCCCATCCAGCTCTGTGATCCTGCGACAGACAGCAAAGTTCCTTCTAGGGGGCCCCACCAAAATGGTTCTAATTGGGCCCCGCACTTGGTACGGCCGGCCCTGTGTGCTCTGATAAACTTCAATCACTCTTTACTGCTGTACTGTAAGTTGGAGTGATATCACCACCTCCTTTTTCCCCTCCAGCAGCCTAACAGAACAATGGGAGGGTAACGAGATAACAGCTCCCTAACACAAGGTAACAGCTGCCTAGTGATCTAAAACAACTGGATTGCTGAATAATTATTGAATAATTACTCATTAAGTCCAGTTGTTTTAGAATTACTTCTATCAGATATACCATGACCTGGATGAATGAAAATCTTCATAGTCATAGCACTCAATAGTAAAAACACATGTCCCGCTGCATACTATTCAGTTACACTGAGAAGGAAAAACAACTGTGTGCCAGAAAGCAGTTCCCTCCTAAAGTGTTGGCACAAGTCACATGACTGGGGCAGCTGGAAAATTGTCAAAATGTCTAGCCCCATGTTAGATTTCAAAACTGAATGTAAAAAAAATCTGTTTGTTCTTTTGAGAAATGGATTTCAGTGCAGAAGTCTACTGGAGCAGCACTACTAACTGATGTGTTTTTAAAAAAAAACATGTTTTCCCATGACAGTATCCCTTTAATATTTTTTGTTGCAGTGTTTGACCTACGGCAGGGGTCAGCAATCTTTACTATCAAAAGAGCCATTTTGCCCCCTCTTCCCCGCAAAACATAACACAGCTTTTATTAGTTTAAAAGTTTTAACCTTTTTTTAATTTTAACTGTCCAACAACCGAATACAACAAACAGAAGTGCAGTTTGCATGTGTAGGCCTACTTTGAAATACATTAAACCCTGAATAGCACTATTAAATGCTAGTGTTTTCATCTGTGTAAAGGCGAGAACTATAGACGTCCTTAAAATATGCATCATATCCACATCTTTAGACTTCACACCTGCTGCAGCTGGACTCTGGAGGCTTCTCTCTTGTCTTGAGTCTTGCTCCGGCTCGGTCTTGCATGTCACTCCTGGGACATCTATACAGCCATTGCACCTGCTGGCGGCATCCTGACTGTGTGACCGCGGTAAGCTAAACATCGCACACTAAAGAAGCCGCCAGCAGGTACGAAGGCTGTATAAACAATGTAACAGGCAAAGCCGCAAGACAGAGCCGCAGCAAGCAGGATAAAGAGCCGCATGAGGCTCCGGAGCAGCAGGTTGCCTACCCCTGACCTACAGTATGCCTTCCTTCTAGGCAGGGTCTGCACCGCCATTGCAGGAGTTAGGGCCTTGTAGGTTGTGCTGCTACTTGTTTGCCTTTATTAGTAGGCCATGGAAGAGATCAAAGCTAAAGGGTACCTTCGATTTCGCCACTTTACACAAGATTGTAAATATTGTCTTTCTTTGATGCTAGACAAAATGTGGAGGGCACATCTCACTATTTTGTGGTTGAGATTTGTTGATGTGCAAAAAATAAATAAAATGCAGTAATATCCAACATAGACACAAATAAACTACATTTCTATGCATATTCTAAGAATAGGGTACTTAATTTCCTTGATAAAGGCTATTGAACCCGAAACATGTTGGGATTTCCACTGCCTGGAACAAAAAGTTGTTTGCAGTAATACTGCTGGAGTTCCTCTTCCTTCTCCTATACTTGGATTACTTAATTTCCTTGTATTGCTTGGGCTCACCCATTTTTCACACTTTTAGTTTTGGTAGGCCTGTTAATGATGAGGCCTGATGTCACCACACCTACATTAGGTGCCACACAAATTGCCTGTTGCTGCAGACACTGGACAGAATACACCCTCAAAAATGCTTACTGCAGTAGTTATGGGCTGTACATTTTCTTTCTCTTGGCAGATAAAATGCTTGGTCTGCACACCAGCATGTATGTTATCCAATTGATCCCAGTTTCATTTGTGTGTGTGTGTGTGTGTGTCTGTTGTCAGTGCACTGCTTAGTGTGCAAGATACATTTACAATTGCAGACTAGGGCAGTTGGATTGGAAGAATGGGCAAACCATATTATAATGCATTTACTTCCCCTTTAGCCTATGGCTGAGTTAATACAGATAAAAAATGCTTAGCCAAGATAAATTAAACAGATGTGTTGTATAAATTATATAATATATACACACGTATTGCTAGTTTGTGGTCTTTTTCTGTAAAAAACATGCATGCATGCTGGATCAGCGTACATATCTCATTCACAGAAAAGGGTTACTTCACAATTTTGTCACCTTACCAATACCAAAATGAACTCCATATGTGGGGACAATAATTCTTGGAATTGCTCCCCTAAACAGGAATTATGGGTCCACTTGATAGTTATACGGTTTGTCACTTTGAGACCTTTACTGCTAGCCTGGAATGCCCTGTTTCCCAAAGCCCTAAATATAGGAAATGCCCAGCTTGTGGTAGATACTAGCAATGACAGGTGGCCTCCTCTTTGACTAATTTCTGCCTGTCACTGCTTGTCTTTCATAGGAAGAGCATTTCTAATGCTTTGCTTTCTAAAGTGGTGAAAAACAATTTTGGGCGTTTAGGCAGTTACTGATTGTTAACATTAAAGAGTAGTAGGTGAAGGAGCTCTTTAGTTTCTGTATGGTGTAACTGTCGCCTGCTTACATTTCATTATAGACTGAATTATTCTTTCAAAGTCTTTATCATTTTAAAAGTTAGTGAGATAGTAACTTAGCTGCTAAATAATATAAAATCATTTTATATTGAGTCAAAAAGCACAATTTCAAATTCTGAGTGCAGGCAGCTTTAAGAAATTGGCCCTCAATTATTTTATGTTTCATTGTTCTTTTTTAGGGCTTTTATTTATTTTTATTTTTTTTAAAGAACATAATTGTGTTTAATATGCAACAGTGGTCAGGGCCCCATTAACAACCGTACTTCTGTAAAAAAACGGTCCGCACACACTTCTTTAGCAGTCGGGGAGTGAACCCCTTTTATTTATGCCACCTCAATCAACGTATCTGAAGAAGGGAGGTACTACCCCCCAAAACGTTGATTGAGGTGGCATAATAAAAGGGGTTCACTCCCCGACTGCTAAAGAAGTGTGTGCGGACCGTTTTTTTACAGAAGTACGGTTGCTAAGGAACCCGGCAGGGTTAACGGTGGACCAGCACCATATTGCAGTACTGTGGAAGGGAGGTGTGTGGTAAGGATTTCACAATTGCTCAGGGCCCCATTAACTCATGGTGTGGGTAAAGTTGTGTAACAGTCATAGTTCAAAGATCTCTAGGACAGCTAATATATATAATCTCCTTGAAAAAGATCCTAACAAGGACCGAAACGTTAGAACACTATAGAATGTGTATTTGAATAAAAGACATTACAATGGGAAGTGCCGGTCCAGGGATGATTCATTCCGCATTGCAATTATATATGACTGAAAATTGACCATGCACCCCGGAGATTGCCCAGGTAGAGTGTGGACACTTAAAGGATTTTAATATATATAACTTTATATATTAAAATATATATTCACCCCAAATCTAAAAAATGGCCATTCTTCACAATTTTTACCCAAACTGAACCAATCGCTTTCTAGCTGATTGCATCTTGTGATGGGTAAAAGTGAAGAGATCTCTCAAGACCTTCTCAAACTTATTGTTGCAAAACATACTGATCTTTTCTGATCTAGTCGATATCCCATCAGGGAATTTGACACTAAGGGTATGAGGACACGTAGGAGCTGGAGGAATCTGAATAAAATGTAGTTTTGCAGTCCAAGTTTTTCCGCAGCTGTTCAAACTGTTTTAAAGTGACACTGACACTAAAAAAACTAGTTTTAAAAATATGAATGTACATTAAAAGTTACTTATAGGTCACGTTGATAATTTTTTGCTGAGTTTTATTTTTGTAAGTAATTGTTAGTTGAAGTTTCTAAACCTGACTGTTTTGCCAACCTGACTGTCCCATCTAAGCCTGTCAGTTAGTTTCTAATACTAATGGACTCCTGCTGCACATATATGTGGCAGCCCCCTCATACAGGAACATGGGGCATAAGACATAAGGTAATGTAATCCAGGTTAGTGGAGGGCACTCCTAAAATCAGAGCAAATAAGTTTACTTCTGCTATAATCCCAATAACAAACACTTCAGTGTATTATGAGGTGCCACAAAATAGGGGTATACCTACAAAGAAACCTCAATATAAGACATAAGAGATATAGATGTGCACACTCCAAATCAATGTTCAGATAGACAGTGGGTATATGTAAAAAAATTTTTTACTAGATAAATATGCAATAATCAGAAAATTACATGTCAAATATGACCAAGTAAGACAAATCACAGCATAAATACATTACATATATATCCCAATGGGACAGATAAGGCAAAGAAAAAAGACAAACCACAAGGTAGCAGGTACACAGGCCTCAAGTGAGAATACCCCAACGTTTCGGCACTAAGCCTTTGCCACCAGGATCCCCTTGACAAAGGCTTAGTGCCGAAACGTTGGGGTATTCTCACTTGAGGCCTGTGTACCTGCTACCTTGTGGTTTGTCTTTTTTTCTTTGCCTTATCTGTCCCATTGGGATATATATGTAATGTATTTATGCTGTGATTTGTCTTACTTGGTCATATTTGACATGTAATTTTTCTGATTATTGCATATTTATCTAGTAAAAATTTTTTTTTACATATACCCACTGTCTATTTGAACATTGATTTGGAGTGTGCACATCTATATCTCTTATAAGGTAATGTAATAGCATTGTACAAATACTTTATGGCAAAGTTATAAGTAGCTTTCAAAGGCAATATTATGATAGATGTAAAAAAAGGACTTTAATTTTGGTGTCGGTATCTCTTTAAAGTTCACAAAACTGGGGTTTCACTGCTGCCGTGGCCCATGTGCATCGTGTTGCAAATGGAGGTGAGTAAGGGTATTATTGCCCCACAGCTATCTCCACTTGGGCCACTTTGATGTCTAAAGCTCCCCATAGACGCAACGATATTTCCCTGCCGAACAGCCGATCTTAGGGAAGTCTGACCAATCTGTCAAATTATCGTGCGGTTAGTGGGATACAAAGATCATTTGTCTTACGATTTTTCGTCCGACATTGGTCTGATGATTGATCGGCCAGGTTAGAAAATCTTCATCGGTCCCCACGCAATCTACTTATGTTTGCAGGGTCAATCAGGCTGCGATCCTTCAGTTTTGCTGGCAATACCGCCTAAAATGGTCTTTTTAGTTGATGGACACATCAGGCATTTAAACGATCGTTTTGAGACAATCGTGGTCTCACGATAACTATTGGATCGTTCAAAAATCTTTACGTCTATGGCCAGCTTTACTGTGGGAGAGTTCCATCATCCTCTGGAAGACTGTGAGCACTGTGTTCATTAGGTGTAAGGGTATATATGGAGAAGAGGCCTTTATACAACTGAATGGGATTGTCCGTCCCCCCCCCCCCCCCCCCCCCCCCCCCCCCAAATTAGTTTAAAGAAATCCCCAGATTAGGTTATCTTTTGTCAGATCTCTGTTAGGGAGTTCATTTAGTATGCTAGATAAGACAATATATTGTCTGCTTAAAACAGAGTTTACCTCCCGTAAAACAATTGATAGACATATTTGCCCTGATTTTAGTGGTTAGTGGCTCTATAGCGAGAACAGAGGGGCAAAAGTGCACTTCTACCAGGTCTCCCTCACCAAGGGTAACGGAAAGTGGAAGCATTGTACCCTAACACCAATATAGCTGCTGAAATTCCAAGCTGCAGAGCTTCTGGGCCAAAACCTCCACAAAAAAAATCTAGTTAATTGGCATGGAATAGCAGTTTTTACATAATATTTAAAGTTTAAGGGCATACAAACAAAGGCTTCCAAGCAAATGTTTTAAGGTAGAAACATTTATTTCCTAGTAAGTTTAGTGGGGTTACAAATTGGTTTTGGTATTTTATTTTTTATTTTTTTTACATTGTTTGCATATTTATTTTATATTGCATATGACAAACATCCACTAGTGAGCAAGAGTTTCATTGAAAGATGAGCATGTCCACTATGTGTGTGTGTGTGTTTTATCACAACTGGTATCCATTATCCCAGTGGTCCTCAACCAGTAGCTCGTGAGCAACATGTTGCTCCCCAACCCCTTGGATGTTGCTCCCAGTGGCCTCAGAGCAGGTGCTCATTTTTGAATTCCAGGCTTGAATGCAAGTTTTGGTTGCATAAAAGATAGGTGTACTGCCAAACTGAGGCTCCTGTAGGCTGCCAGTCCACATGGGGCTACCAATAGTCAATTACAACCCTTATTTGGCACCACCCACATTTTTAATGCTTGTGTTGCTCCCCAACTATTTTTACACCTGAATGTTGCTCACAGGTGAAAAAGGTTGGGGACCGCTGCATTATCCAGTGTTCTTTTCTGGCTATGTTTCCCAGGTGGGTAAGCCACCCTGCTACAAAAGAAAACTTTTAGCTGCTGCCAGTTGTACAGTCTGCTTTCTGAACACTGTATTTGTTGAAGCGTACAATCCTGGTGCCTGTAAAAATATTTGTGTTGTAATGGGTAATGCTGGTTCCTCCCAGCTACTTTTTTGTCTTGTACTGTGTGCATAAGTACGTTTACCATATCATGATCAGCCATCAATACAATCCTTCACACCAGTTCCCTACCCCAATGGAGCTTACAACCTATGGTAACGTCCCTGTCACATTCACACACACACTATGATCAATTTAATCAGAAGCCTGTTTACCTGTCTGTATGTTGTGGTTGTGAGTATGATTGTGGAAGGAAACTGTAGTGCTCAGTGGAAACCCAGGCAGACACAGGGAGAATATACAAACTCTTTTCAAATAGTGCCCTGGATGGGACTGAACTCAGGGTCCCAGTGCTGCAAGGTAGAACTACACTGAGCCACCTTGAGTTTTGGGCAATAGGTAAAGATTTGTGTCTATTTAGTCATTGTACGTAGACCCCTGGCTAGTGATGCTCTGTCCTGAATAATGCACAGGCGTGGGTGCCTCCCATGTGAATACCATTCTGGATCAATGTCCCAGGTGTTATTATATGGGCTGCACATGTGCATTACTTGTAGCCAAGCTATCAGTTTTAGTGGTATGGGACTGGCCCTAGGGCACACAATCAGATCAGCCCGATATCCCCCACCTCAAGGTGGGCATATCGGAAGAGATCTCTCTGTATATGGCCAGCTTTACAAATTTACCCCCCTGGTGAATAAACATTTACTTGTCTTTGTAATTAGACAAAGACATTCGAGTGATGCCTTCTATATGTGCTGGTCCACTGAAGAGATTTCGTTGTTTTTTGAATATCACCAATGCAGAGTCTATGTTGCTGAAACAAAATCTTTTAAGAAAGTGATGACCGTCTGTCGTTTTCAGGTGGAACAAATATCTTCTTGTTGTTGGGCATTTATTTCAGTTCCAGGAAGTGCCCTAGCTAATCTGAGCCCTTTTTTGTTTGAGTATTGTAGACTCGCAAAGATGTTTCATATTTTGGGAAAAGTCTTTAAAAGAGTTTAGGGGTGATGGCTTGGAGGCTGTTGTAGGTTTCATGTACAATTCTCTATTTTAATGGTATTTAATGTTATTACTTGACCAGTTGTCAAGTCCTCTGTATGTGTTTTCATGGCTTCTATTGTTGAGAGGGGACTGGCGTGTTTAAGTAACAAGTTTTGTCTTTAACACAGTTGGCTGTATAGGTAATTTCTTTTGCCAAATCAGAGGTATAAATAATTAATAGGAAATAATCATTGGTCACGTGACCACGATCAAATGACCAATTATGTAAGAGCTTAGACAGTTCTTCTTCATTGATATATTGCTGGTTAAAACAGTAAAATGGGTCCAATTAAGTTGCTACACCTATTGGTCTTCATGGATAAAGATGACCTTTAACTTGTCTGCTATAAAGTTGAGCTGATATGTGGTTTAGTGGTAAAGAGACCGTGTTGCCCCTGTGAAGCAGTAGCATCATGGTGGACTTTTATTGTTTTATATTTAATATTGGATGTGGATTTGTTGCATGGGTGTATGTAATTAAGATTCTCTTTAGTGTTGGAGCAGACCATAGGCCTATATTAAAGGTGTTGTTAACCTTTAAATAAACTTTTAGTACAACGTAGAGAGATATTTTGATGCAAGTTGCAGTTGGTGGTTTGTTTTTTGTTTAGCTTTTTATTCAGCAGCTTTGCAGTTTCATCAGTCTGGTTGCTAGTGGTAAATTACATGTGAGAAACCTTACCAGTATGCAAGAGCTGAAGCTCTATTGTATAGAGAGACAATGTGCAGGACTGATAAACCGTTGTCACAAATGGTTAGTTGCAGTTTTTGCTGCACAAGAGGATCACACCGAATACTGAGAGCTAGATATACTTTTGCACACACAGATGTTATTAGATCATTTTTGTTCCATTTGTTTGTTTTCTTCATCTACTTTTAGGTCTTTTGAAAATGTTGAATGTTTTAGGTCACATACAAATTTTAAAGGAATTGCTAACTTTCACACACCACTGTATATCTTTAAATTAGTTGCAACCCATTAAAACAAATGTTATATTTAGTATAGGTACATTCTAGATATGACACCACCATCAAGTTCAGTAAAAATAATTTCGCATGTTTCCAATTTGGACAGTCTAGAATTGTGAATAATTCTTAAACATTTTTCCTTCTCTTTTTAGGTTTGAAAAAGTTACACTATCTTCACTCTAAAAAACCTCCAAGAATTAAAAAAAAATGAATAAATCGTTGTGTAACATCCTAGAAATATATACACTGAAAGGTAAGAATTATACTCTTTCCTAAGCACAAAGGGGACCTGTCACCCTAAGAAATAATTATAAATGATTTTGTATCATTAGTTGAGTAAAATAAAACTTACTTACACTACATTTACTATTTCAATTTTGTTTCCTTCATTCTTGGAATTACACAATCACAGCAAGCAGGCAGGAGCCATTTTGTGGACACTGTTATTAAAACAAGTTGTGTATCATACCAAAATCTTGTGTATGTACCAAAATGGGGGACCTAATGCCCACAGACATTGCCCTACTGTAGAGTGTGAGGAGGGAGGGAGAATATGTGGAGAGCAGTGACATCTTGTAAGTACTAAATGGAAAGTGAAAGTAATTGACTGCCGCACCTCTGCATCAGGCATAGAGGCAGGGCAGGTAATATTTGATTGACGGCTCAGATATTTAAACGCTTTTATATGGGTATGGTTGTTTTAACAGAAAAAATAAACAACTTGGGTTCCATGGTTAATTTGCAAAGGACTTTTTATGTGTAGGTGACAGGTCCACTTTATGGGCGCACTTTATGGGCGCAATATACATTTGTTCATCATGAGTGAGTAGGGCTTGTGCTGACTATAATTTGTCATATATCCTACATTTCTGTTAGATTTTGGTTGACTGGGATATTGACACAGGATACCCTGTGAGATAAGCTACAAATAAACTGTAACCCGTGAGCTATAGTAAACTTCTTGATTTGGAAAATCAAACCTGCCTTATTGCTGTATAGCCAATAACTGCCTGCCTGTGTTTGCAAAATAGGAAAACCAAGGGGGATTTTCAAAGATTGATGTGGTGATCGGGCAAATGTCAATCACCAAGTTATACACTAAATGGCAGTGTGTTGGGAGTTTCCCTAAGTGAGAAGGATCTTGGGGTTTTTATAGATAACAAGTTGTCTAATTCAGGGCAGTGTCATTCTGTAGCTACTAAAGCAAATGTGGTTCTGTCCTGCATAAAAAAGGGTATAAACTCAAGGTATGAAAACATAATTATACCTCTTTAGACCCCTAGTAAGACCTCATCTGGAATATGCAGTGCAGTTTTGGACTCCAGTCCTTAGGAGGGATGTATATGAGCTGGAGAGAGTGCAGAGACGTGCAACTAATGGATGGAAGACTTAAATTATGAGGGTAGACTGTCGAGGTTGGGGTTGTTTTCTCTGGAAAAGGCGAGGGGACATGATTACACTTTACAAATATATTCGAGGACATTATAGACAAATATCGGGGGACCTTTTTACCCATAAAGAGGATCACCGCACCAGAGGCCACCCCTTCAGACTAGAAGAAAAGGACTTTAATTTGAAGCAGCGTAGGTGGTTCTTCACAGTCAGGACAGTGAGGTTGTGGAATGCACTGCCGGCGCCGGGTGGTGTTGTGATGGCTCATTCTGTTGATGCTTTTAAGAGGGGCTTGGATGATTTTTTGGACAGACATAATATCAAAGGCTATTGTGATACTAAACTCTACAGTTAGTACAGCTATGGGCATATATGGTTTGTGTGAAAGAGTGTAGGGGTGTGTGTGTGTGTGTGTGTGTGTGTGTATGCTGGGTTTTAATTTGGAGGGGTTGAACTTGATGGACTTTGTCTTTTTTCAACCTAATTTAACTATGTAACCATGTTGTTGCCCCACCATGTGATGTAATTATCCATGCCCTGTGACACAATAGTCCCCGCTTCTGTGATGTCATCCCACCCCCTGTCCGAACCTAGCCTCTGAAAAGGGTGGCAACCCTGCTGGGGTGGGGGGGATAAGAAGGTAGAGTAGTAGGGGGAATGAGCAGGTATGCTCTGTTTTGAACACATAGGCATGTAAAATAAGCATTTCAATGTATCTTTTATGCATTTTTAAAGTTTGTTTGTACAGTACAGTACAGTACAGTTATTTTTTTAATTAACATATCACATGTTTGCAAATCCATTATTATATAAGATCATAACATGAACAAAGTAAAATTGGTATAGTCCTATAGTATGGATCACTATTCCTCCAGATTTTCTCAGAATTTTCTGTTTCAAACTTATTTCTAAATGATAAAGATGTATGTATGTAGAAATTATATGCCTAAATATATATAGTATTTACCTGTTTTTTTTTTTTTTCTTTCTAGACAAACAGCTGTGAGGTCAAGGTTTTGACAAAAATGCAAGGACACTTGAGGTAATTTCTGTATCATGTAAATATGTTTGAAATTTTTAGATTTTACCAATTTCTATAATACTTTTGCATATTGTTTATATGTCCTAGAATGGCTAATTCTAAGCAACTTTTCAATTCTTTTCTTCTTTTCTTGTTTTTTAAATTGGTGTTCTTTTTCTTCCTGATTTTAAATGTCAGTCGGATCGATCCAAAAGACAAATTCTCTGTAAGGCTACACAATTGTTTGCATTTTTAATGTTTTTTTTAGTCAAGCATCCCCTTTTCATATTCCAGAGTTTTATTTAAATTGGTACATAGTTGCTAGGGTGCTTTGGTCCTTAGCAACCAGATTGCTGAAACTGCTAAGAGTAGAGCTGCTAAATGACTTAAACACATAATTAAAATGAAAAAACATTAGATTGTCTCAATATAATTCTATATTATACTAAAGGGTAATTTAAAGATGAACAACCCTTTGAAAAAGTTACGCAAGGCTTTTATTTTAAAATTGCCTAAAATTACTCTGCATCAGAATAATACTTTTCTCCCTGCATTCAGATTTATTCTGTTTCTCTTACAGCCAGTTCAACAGCAGCTCTTTTAGTTACTTCATTGTCTAGTGTGAATCACCACCACCTTTTTCTTGTTGAGCACTCCTTCCCTCTCTGACGATGAAGACCTTAAACAGATTCCTAAAGAATGTAATAGGGAGAAAGGCATTTTATTCTGAGGGTTGTTTAGAGCAGTGCTGTCCAACTTCTGTGGAATCGAGTGCCAAAATCTTTCTGGCCTACATGGTGGAGGGCTGATAAATGGAATTCAGTGTTGTCCACTCCTCCTTTTAACCACACCCAATGTAAACCACACCCAAAAACCAAATGGTTGGTATTCGCTCCAGGAATATCACTTGTGAAAAACATACATCATGTAAAAACATACCCTTAAATCCATATGCCTCTTCCTCCCCTGTGGATAACACGGCACCCCGCAACACATGATTAAACACTATAGGGACCCCTAACAATAATTTCCAAATGCTAACAAACCCCCATAACAAACCCCTACAAGGCTTACATCCCACAGGTAGTGTAGGGCAAGCAGAGACTGGCACACTCAAGCAGCACTGGGCAAGCAGAGACTGGCACA
>CM044440.1:49431123-49441550 GCA_024363595.1 Xenopus borealis
GGCAAGCCGAGTATGGCACACACAAGTCTCCCTGGGCAAGCCGAGTATGGCACACACAAGAAACACCGTGCAAGCAGAGTATGGCATACAAGCAGCACTGGACAAGCCGATTATGGCACACACAGAGCATAGGGAAGACATGGAAACCTCAGGACCACTCTAAGATGTCTAAGAGTGTTCCCTTGTGAGGCATCTTCAGCGACTAGGAAAAAAAAGAGCTCCAAGTGCCATCCCGTCAACAATTTAGATTCTAGCTGGCAGGAAGGCAGTTCAGTAGAGATTACATAGTTACATAGTTAAATTGGGTTGAAAAAATACAAAGTCCATCAAGTTCAACCCTCCAAATTAAAACCCAGCACACACACACACCCCTCCACTCTTTCACACAAACCTTTAAATGCTCATAGCTATACTAACTAACCTTTGATATTATGTCTGTCCAAAAACTCCTCCAAGCCCCTTTTAAAGCATCAAGCCATCACAACATCACCCGCAGTGCATTCCACAACCTCACTGTCCTCACTGTGAAGAACCACCTATGCTGCTTCAAATGAAAGTCCTTTTCTTCTAGTCTGAAGGGGTGGCCTCTGGTGCGGGGATCCTTTTTATGGGTAAAAAGGTCCCCTGATATTTGTCTATAATGTCCTCTAATGTACTTGTAAAGTGTAATAATTTCCCTTCGCAATCGCCTTTTTTCCCAGAGAAAACAATCCCAACCTGGACAGTCTACCCTCATAATTTAAGTCTTCCATCCCTCCAACCAGTATAGTTGCACGTCTCAGCCAACCCTTAACCATGAGTGAAAGAAAAGTTTTTTTGTTATCCTTCATATTCTCTGAAAAATGGTTAAAGGAAAAGTAATTTTTTTTTTCTATCTGTAAATTTGCTCTAAACAGCCCCCCAGATTAATGTACCTTAGTCCCTGCTGCAAGTCTGCTCTGGTTTCTGTGTTATCAGCAGCTTGTATGTAAACTTATGAGCACAACTGTATATTTTCATTCATGGTTAAAAATAAAAAACTATAGTGTTTGATCTAAAATCTTGTGAGAATGCTTAACAAAAACTTTGTTTTATACTTTCTAACAATGGTCTCTTCTAGTTGTCATCTGATTTTTGTTCAAAAAAGGCTGAACTGTTAAATGTTCACTAGATATTTATGAATAGGGAATTGCAGGTAAAGTTGCTGTACCGTGTTAGCCAGTAAAAATGTTATTGGGCAACCCTTTTGAAATAAAAAAGCTATTGGGCAACCCTTTTGAAATAAAAAATAACAAAGTAATCAGCTTGAAATGGAACTAAAATGTTCTGAAAGCTTGCTATGATTATATTAGTTAGCCAATAAAGGTATCACCTTTATACCATTTTGTTATTTTTTATTTGAATAGGGAATTGGAATGCCATAAAGGGGCGAGAGGTTTTTGAAACAAAGGAAGGAAACAACTGCAGTATGCTTTACACTTTTAGTTTTGCTCAATGTGCATTTTTTTCTAATTTAAAGGAGACATATAGGATAAAAAAAAATTTGTAGGCAATTATAAGTAACCTATGGCGCTGCTTTTACATGGTGTTAAAAATTATGATATTTAAAAATAGCCCCTTTATTGGAGCTCCCTATAGATGTTCACTTGTCCCTGTTTCAAAGCATGGGCGGGCATGTCCTAACTGTCCCTGCCCTAGGAGGGGGAAAGCCAATCACAGCCTTGCAGTCACATAATCAAAGACATGCTACAGTTCCCTATCAGGCCCTGCTAGCTGCTGATTGGTTCCTGTCCTGCAGTGCAGTGAGCTGAGTGCTGCTGACTCCCCTGCACAGCCTGGGAATTCAGGGAGCAGGAAGTGGAAGAGAAGGAAGTCAGACTGAAACACTACTTTTTTTTTTTTAAAGCACAATTCTTCTGTATCTAAATGAGTTTCTCACTGGTACATTCTTATTTTTTACACAAAATGTCTCCTTTAATGTTTTGTTCCTTCCTAACAGAAGATGCTTGCTCGGGATGAAATGAATTTGGCTTCCAGCAAGGCCTAGGACTGTCTTAAGAACAGTTCTACAGAGCCATTAGACGAATGGCCCAAGGAAGCCCGCAAGCTGACTTTCAGGTTTTACATAACCTGCTGCAAAAATTCCCAGAGGTGCCTGAAGTTGTTGTTTCCAGATGTATGCAGCAGGTTAGTGTTTTTATTGTTATTGAACAACTTTTTCCTGGGAATTTTCTGTAGGCATTATAAATACATGTTGATAATAAACTATTCTCAATCCTGATTTTAAAACTCTGCTGACAACCAAAGGAAGGTTGCTGCTTACTAGTGATACGTGGGTCGGGTTTTTGTGTGGATGCAATGTTTTTGATACCAGGAAGGAAAATATGGTGGCGACACCTGGGGACCATTGAGAATAATAGTAAGCTCTCTTCAGTTGCCCATCAATGTAAATTTTATGTATTTGGTGCTTAGACTTAGAAACTTGTGACGCACTGCTCATTCTGCTGGAACTGGCAAGAATGTGTAAGGGACTAAGGCACAAGACTCAGTCCGGAGAGGCAGGCATAAGACTGTTGGCGGCAAAGGGAAGCGACAGCTGTGCTTGAGAAGAAGGGAGGGGGCAGCCAGGACACTAGTGTAAGAAGTAATCCAGAGAGGTCATCTTTGCTGGAGGAGAAAGGGGACAGGACTCTAGCAGCAAAGGGAAGCAGGGGCTGTGTTGGAGGGGACAGAAGCAGTTCACAAGGCAAGCCGGGCTGCAGGAGAAGTAAAGGACTGGGGCATAAGACTTTTGTTTATTTAAATAAGCTGTTGTGTAGCCATGGGGGCAGCCATTCAAAGTTGAAAAGGCTCAAGTTACACAGCAGATAGCAGATACGCTCTGTAGAACATAATGTTATCTGTTATCCATTACTTATCCTGTGCCATATAGCCGTTTTTCAACTATCTCCCCGAACCTGTCTTCCAGCTGCTTCAATGAAAAATCATCTGTGCCTATTCACATGCGGAGTTGCGTTTTACGAAGTTGCTCAAAGTTGCAATTTCAAGCGTTTTTGGAAAACGCAGCGCCGCGTGTGAATAGGCGCCGGTGATTCTTCATTGAAGCAGCTGGAAGGCAGGGAGAAGCGGTTTGGGGAGATAGTCGCGAGGCGACGAATCTTCTCGTCTGGACTTCCCCAAACAGGAGGCAGCACTACTGAACAACAGCTAACACCAAAGTTTGGCTGATTTGATAATAGATTAGAAGGTTTGCTAAGCAACCAAGGTATTTCAACTGAGCATGTGTGAGATTTCAGAGCTGGGCTGGGAAGATATAGGTAGGAGGAGTCGGTGAAATCTAAGATGCCTGTCTTAGCTAGAACTTGCAGTGGATATAGGGGAGATTTTGCAGAAGATATAGTGAGCTGATGATTTGCATTATACAAACAATTGACCTTTCACATAGTGGGGGTCATTTATAAAGTTGTTTTGCTCATGCTTTTTCCTGAAAGCGAAAATATTGCTCTGCTGTGCCCTCCTTTCCATTTTGTTGCAAATTCACATTGTGAATAAATTTTCTCAAATGACTCGCAAATGAGGTATTTGCTTGAGTACAGGCACTTGTTGTGCATGCAAATAGCGTTGACAGTAACTTAAATTCCCAATTTTCTAAATTGTTTTGCGAATATTTACTCCGCCACCAAAATTGTAGTGTTAGCATAAATATTAGCAATTTTTGCCATATTTAAAAAGCTCTTCTAGACATTCGCAATGTGAAAAACAAATTAGCAAATCTGTTTGCACACTCTTATTCAGCTTTATAAATATAACCAGGCGCAGGGAAAATATATTCACTTTGCGAACCAATCAGCACTCCGCAAAGTTTATAAATGAGCCCCAGTGTCTTTACTTAGTAAATTATTTTAGTTTTGATTGGTGCCCTTTAAGGTTTTTTTCCCCAACAGTCCCTTAGAACATAAAAACAGGTTTCTACTGTATAGAAATGAAATGTAAAGAGGCTGACTAGTTGGGGGGGGGGGGCGAAGCTAATATCTAATAACTTTAATACTATTTATTTCTGCTTTTCTTCTTATTAATCAAATCTTGTGTTTTATTTTGGCAGAATAACAATAACTTGGATGCATGTTGTGCTGTACTGTCTCAGGAAAGTACAAAATATTTGTATGGGGAAGGAGAATTATCTCTGCCGGATGATCCACGAATTGCAAGCTTAAGAAACCACATGACTTCTCTCAATTTGGATTTGCAGTCACAAAACGTGTTCCTTGATGGAAGGGATGGCAGTAGGATGAACGGAAACAGTAGGACTCTAGCTCACAGTATAAGTGATGGCCATCTTCAAGGAGTTCAGTCCAGCAATGAACTGTATCAACCAGAGCCACAAACTGCACCTGCTCATGTTCCTGCTAGCTTTAACGTCTTTGGGATGACCAATACCATTAGTCCTTCAAATCCTGGACATCAGTTTGGCCTACATTTAGGCAGCAAAGGGTCATCTGCTTCGCAGACTCCAAGGTTTAACCCTATAATGGTGACATTGGCACCAAATATCCAGCCTAGTCGTAATACTCCAACATCTTTGCACATTCATGGTGGTCCTCCGCCAGTTCTTAATAGTCCACATGGAAACTCTATCTATATTAGGCCCTATGTTACTTCTCAGAGTGGTACATCTCGACAGGCACAACAGTCACCAAGCTGGGTGTCTCATAACCCAACACAATCACAACATATCTATCAGCCATCACATCCAAATCCATGGACAACTCTTCCTACTTATTCTGCTCCACATACCTCATTGCAACAGCCAACCCAATCTAGTATTCAGGGCCACCAGACCTCTCATGTCTATATGCCCATAAGTTCGCCAACAACTCCTCAAGCACCTATGCTTCACTCATCTGGCAGTGGTTCCACCCAGTATAATATTCAAAATATCTCAACAGGCCCCAGGAAAAACCAAATTGAAATAAAGCTTGAACCACCGCAGAGGAGTAATTCATCAATGTTACGACCATCGTGTTCTCGCAGTTCGGCAAACCCTGCCTCCATTAATAGTCAAACCAGAAACCAACCCACTGTTTACATAGCAAGCCCTCCAAGCACAGATGAAATGATCTGTCGCAACCAGCCAAAGGTTTACATTTCTGCCAATGCTCAAAGTGTTGATGACCAGGTGATCAGGAACCCACCTACAGTTTTCATATCCGCAAACTCTGGGCCAACAACTACATCCAGGAATATGTCTGGGCAAGTAAGCATGGGTCCTGCTTTTATCCACCACCACCCTCCCAAAAGCCGAGCACATGGTAACAGCACATCAGCCACATCTCCACGTGTGGTGGTAACTCAACCCAACACAAAATATACTTTTAAAATAACTGTATCCCCAAATAAACCTCCTGCAGTTTCTCCAGGGGTAGTCTCTCCAACTTTTGAACCTACAAATTTACTTAACCTTAATGATCCATTTGCAGAATCAGAAGGTATGCAGCATCTTACGGACCCTATTTTAGCATCTGATAAAATAAGTGAAGCACGAAAACTAAGTGTGGGATCGGATGATGATGCATATACACAAGGTAATGAGATTCTCGAATAACCTGAATTGCTTTTTGAATTTGTGAATGTTTGTTCATGGTACTAATCTCTGCAGAACATTTGATTCTATGTACGATGTGTCCTAGTTCTAAAGAGAACTGGAGGAACTGTTAACTTATCTAGGAGCCATGAATATAGAATTCAGTCAAATACTAATTTGTGTTTTTAAAGATTTTGATTTGGCTAAATCCAAAGTGTACATGTGACTTGACAGTTGAATGTGTCAATTGGTTCAAAACAAACACACAATGTTTTATAATTTGCAAATTGGGTTTCAGATTCAGTTTTGTATTTGACTGAACCTTTTATAGTGCTGCTTTACAGCACTCATAATGCAGCTAAACAACAAAACCTTTACATAAATAAAGCCTAACTTGAAAATTAACTGCCTATAGGCAATCAAATTATTTAAATGGGAAAAACCATATAACCTCCCTGTGGTACTTCTCATGAAAATAGAAGGTAAGATGTACTCCGGCTTGCTTTTTTACTAAACTGGTGGCACTGACAAATTATCAATGAGGTTAAAATGCTTGAAGCTTGTTCATAATAATATTTTATTAATGTGTAATGGTGCAGTTCTGTTCAGTTAATTACCGTAAGCCCTTTGGCTTAATTTTGATCATCTTATCTCTGGATCAGAGGAAGGGGTGGGTCCTCTCACAATTTGGAGGGGTCCTGCTATCTGTGGGACCTATTGATTTCAAGGATTAAGCTGTACTTTTAATCATGCATTTAATACATACCTGTGTGGCTTTATTTTTATATGAAGAAGGCTTATTGATTTTACCTTGGGTGGTCATTTTGTTCCTCAAGTCATTGGTCCTAGGGTTTGGTCGTTATACAAAGGCTCAGGCTAATGATTTTGTTGCTTTACCAGTCTTTTAAATGTTTTTTCCTCTCCATCACAGATCATATCCCTTTGAAATAGGCAATCTTAAAAAAAACCCATACTAAACTATACCCTACCCTACATAGACCCCCCCCCCGGCAAATGCCCCTAACAATTACCCCTCCGTGCAGGGTTTATGTAGGGTAGGGTTTTTTTTATTACAGGTTTGTTTCTCCTTTAAAGCATTTGACTCAAACAATGAAATTAACTACATTGATATTTAGGGGCAGATTTTTCAAAATGCGTTCATATTTTAATAAATAAAAACCACATTTTGTTCATTCCTGTGGAATTTTAGGCAGAGTATTTATAAAATATTGAGCTCCAGTTTTCACCCATTGATAAATATCTTTCTAAAAGTCCCATGGTAATGAACAGAACACAGGCGAGTTTTTATTTTATTAAAATCTGAACTCACATTTTGATCTGCCCATTAGTGTTCGACATAAAGCTCTGTTGTCTCACTGCCTGAAACTTTCTTGAGTGATCAACAAAGATTTGCCATAAATGCAGTCACTGATAAAATTTCTATCTGCAGCACTTTATATAGCAAGCCTTTCACTGACCTCTTCATTTCTGATCTTGCCCTTCTTAAAGAGATACTGTCATGGGAAAAAACATTTTTCAAAACACATCAGTTAATAGTGCTGCTCCAGCAGAATTCTGCACTGAAATCCAATTCTCAAAAGAGCAAACCGTTTTTTTTATATTTCATTTTGAAATCTGACATGGGGCTAGACATTTTGTCAAATTCCCAGCTGCCCCAAGTCATGTGACTTGTGCTCCTTCCTTACATTGAGAAGGAAAAAATGCCTGTCAGAAAGCAGTTCCCTTCTAAAGTGCTGCCACAATTCACATGACCAGGGGCAGCTGGGGAATTGGCAAAATGTCTAGCCCCATGTCAGATTTCAAACTTGAATATAAAAAAATCTGTTTGCAGGCAGTTACTGTGCTACCTCTGGTTTCATTACCATTGCCAGTAATGTAAAACGTAAACATAAGCAGTAAAAACGTGTTGCAAGGTTTTCTTCAGAAAAGCGTCTATATTTGTTCTATATATGTGTTCTAACTGGCATTTCACATTACTAGGGAATGGAACTAGGGATATTATATGGCCAGCGGTAGCACAATTTTCCTGTGTGTGAACTTTATTTAATTTTCTAATCATAAGTGGTAAAAATCACATATGGAATCCATGCTACTGGATAAGTAGTTCTGCTCTGAACACTGAACACACCCCTTAAAGGACCAGTAACATCAAAAAAATGAATTGTTTTAAAGTAATAAAAATATAATAAAGTGTTGCCATGCGCTAGTAAAACTGTTGTGTTTGCTTCAGAAGCACTACTATTGTTTATATAAATAAGTTGCTGTGTAGCCATGGGAGCAGTCATTCAAAGGAGAAAAGTCTTAAGTTACACAGCAGATAGCAGATAAGCTCTGTTGAACATAATGTTATCTGTTATCCATTACTTATCCTGTGCCATATAGCCGTTTTTCAATTTCTGCCATTGCTACTCAGCAGTTTGTGTAGGGGATGCACCGAATCCAGGATTCGGTTCGGGATTCAGCCAGGATTCAGCCAGGATACGGCCTTCATCAGCAGGATTCGGATTCGGCCGAATCCTTCTGCCTGGCCGAACCGAATCCGAATCCTAATTTGCATATGCAAATTAGGGCCAGGGAGCTAAATCACGTGACTTTTTGGCACAAAACAAGGAAGTAAAAAAATGTTTTCCCCTTCCCACCCATAATTTGCATATGCAAATTAGGGTTCGAATTCGGTATTCGGCCAAATCTTTCGGGAAGGATTTGGGGGTTCGGCCGAATCCAAAATAGTGGATTCGGTGCATCCCTAGTATGTGTACTATAATATTGTTTCTGAAGCAAACCAGTGCAGGGCAACACTATGTGATCTTGTCTTTACTTTAAAACACTTATATTTTTTGGTGTAACTGTTCCTTTAAAGGAGAACTACCCTAAAAATATGCCATATTTTATATATTAAACTTACTGAACCAGCCTAAAGGTTCAGCATCTCTAGCAGTAATGGTCCAGGGAAATTGCCAATATGTCTAGCCCCATGTCAGATTTCAAAATGAAATATAAAAAAAAATCTGTTTGCTCTTTTGAGAAATGGATTTCAGTGCAGAATTCTTCTGGAATAGCACTATTAATTGATGTATTTTGAAAAAAAATTCCCATGACAGGATCCCTTTAAATATGCAAATTAGGATTCTGATGAACAAGATACTGAATTTATATATATATATATGGGATGCACTAAATCCAGGATTCGGCCTTTTTCAGCAGGATTCAGCTAAATCCTTGGACCTGGCTGAACCCTGGATTTAGTGCATCCCTAATATATATAAATTCAGTATATTTTGTTCATCGCTTTCTAAGCTCAGTAAGAAAAAACATATTTTTTAAAAAGTATGAGTTGAAAAATAGTCATTATATTGGCTTCAGATTTTGTTTAGCCTTTGCCATGCATTATAACTAATTGCTGTATCTTCTGCAATATAAGCAAAATCCTCCATTTGTTGTTTTTTTTTTTTTAGCTTTACTGGTACATCAGAAGGCAAGAATGGAACGACTTCATTATGAACTCGATGTGCAAAAGAAAAAACTAGACCAACTGAAGACAGAGGTCAATGAAATGGAAAACAATCTAACAAAAAGGCGCCTAAATAGGTCAAATTCTCTCTCACAAATTCCTTCAGTAAGTACATTTTTTAGATATGGGTATTGTTTGCCATTGTGGCAGTATATTTATGTTGTCCAACAACCGTTACAATGAAAATGAAATGTTCCCTGCTGATTCACAAATGAATGCTTTTTATAAAACATTATAGTGTTGTGCAATGATGCCACATACTGGATGGACGTATCCTGCATATTTTTGTACCATCTGTAAACACAGATACATTGCTTTCAGTGTCCACCCCCAAGTCATTAATGAACAAATCAAAAGTGGACCTTTGTTTAGAAAGCATGTTTGTTTCATTCTATCAAAAGCTTTCAGGTAGATAACTTGAGTTAGTACAGGTGTGGGATCTGTTCAGAAAACTCCAAATTACAGAAAGGTTCTCTCCCATAGACTTTATTTATCCAAATAAAAAAAAATTAAATAAAACTGTGCCTTGCACTTGATTCAAGCTAAGATGATTTAATCCTTATTTGAAGCAAAACCAGTCCTATGGGTTTATTTAATGTTTACATGATGTTCTAGTAGATCCAAATTATGGAAAGATCCGTTATCCAGAAAGCTGCAGGTCCCGAGCATTCTGGATAACCGGTCCCATATCATGGTTTCTGAGAAGGAAGGGTTAAAACGAATTAAGCTTTAGCAGAAAAATCTATATAAATTTGCCAGTAAGTAAACCCTCTGTCAAAACAAAACACATTTCTTTCCTTCTATTGTGTACACATGGGCTTCTGTATCAGACTTCCTGTTTTTCACTTGATGCTCCGTTTGCTCCTCTCCCCTGCCTGCTGTAATGTGAGTTCAGAGCTATGAGCAAGCAGGAATAGACTCAGACAGGAAGTGATGTCACAGCAAGCTAATATGGCAGCTGCTATCATAAACAGACCGAGACATTGTCTAGAGCTGATTACTCCAGTATGGAAAATATTCTATAGAATAAATATGGTGGTCTAACCTTCTAGCTGTCCTCTTTCCCATAAACAAGGTACGAACTGCACTTGGTAGTCCGCTGTAAGAAACCATTTTAAAGATGAATTTTAATAAGGTTCTTGTAGTCATTCAGTTTTGTCACATAACTTATTTTCAGTTACACATGATTATGTCTGCTTCCTGCATGTGCAGTGCATGTGCACCAATATCGATTTATAAATATGTGTTGAAACTAAATAATGTATTGTCTTAGAAATAATTGGCTGTACCATCTGAAAGGAGATGTGCAGTCACTCCAATATATATATATATATA
>CM044440.1:49441578-49463512 GCA_024363595.1 Xenopus borealis
GGGACTTGTAGTTTCTTAACAGCTGGAGGCACAAGGTTGAAAATCACTGTCCTACTGTACAGTCCTCAGTAGGAGCTGGTGGCTGCTTGTGTGTGGCTGGCTGAGGCTTCGTGTTACTGCAGAGGAAGTCAGATTGTGTATCTTTACAACCGTAAAAAACAAATGCTTATATATTTAAAACCTAAACTTTTCTAGGGATTGTAACAATCCCTTAACTTAATGGGATGACTATACAGAGTGATGTGGCTCTGGGAGCACGTCGTATGTGGAAACATTTATTGCTCATCCACTGCCTTTGTTGATGTATTTGTAATGGCGGTTATCCCTTAAATCATATTTGCTTTGCTCTTCTCTTTAGCAGTTTTAGTTCACCTGTATTTATCTACAATGTGTCCTAAGCCTTCAGATATTTTAAATGGCTTTATAATATAAATGTAGCCATGTTTACATATGAAAGTAGCTATAACTTGGTGCATTCAAAGCAAAGTACATTCGGGTTTTGTTAAAAAATAAGCTTTTTGTTCTTTTTTGTTTGTTTAAAGCTGGAAGAAATGCAGCAGTTAAGGAGCTGCAACCGTCAGCTGCAGATTGATATTGACTGTCTAACCAAAGAAATTGATCTTTTTCAGGCAAGAGGTAAGTTAGAATAGAGATTTTGTAGTTAAATGTGCATTTGAGTTTCATTGAATACAATCTACATTTTAGAAATGCCTGGTATCATGAAGTCACACGACTGCACAAATATAAATAGTACTAAAGCCTTTTTAAATGCAGTACCAGAGAACAGCAAGTTGTTTTGGTTTTTTTCTTTTTTTTAGATTGAGGGGAGTGGCATCAGAGCTGCAATCTTAGGATATCAAATTCAAAATGAGTAAATACTGAACAGAGAGAGAAAACAATACAATTAAGTTTCAGCATCTGATATATTGTCTTTGAAATGAAATGGTTTGCAAATTATCCCCTTCCCTTTTTATTTACATTTCACACAGTGTCTTAACTTTTTTGGAACAGGGGTTGTATCATGGACAAATAGGCAAAAACATGTAATATCTTGCATGAATAATCGAGGAGTGGAGGACTTTACAAGAGACTCCGTATGACTTCTACTCAATGTTAAGCTCTTCTTTATCAGCTAGATTCTTTCCCTGATGGTTTGCAGAATGTACAGGACTAAAATACTTTTTGCCTATGTTTTAATCATAAATATTGTGTGGTTTATATTGTTTCTTAAAGGGATACTGTCATGGGAAAACATGTTTTTTTCAGAATGCATCAGTTAATAGTGCTGTTCCAGCACCATCCTGCACTGAAATCCATTTTTCAAAAGATCAAACAGATTTTTTTATATTCAATTTTTAAATCTGACATGGGGGATATACATTTTCAGTTTCCCAGCAGCCCCCACCACTTTGGTGCTGTTCTTATGTCTACTACTAAGTGGGGCTAGGAGCAATTTTAGAAATACTAACACAGGGGTGTCCAAACTTTTGGGCCACATTTGAAAAAGAAAAATTGTCTGGGGCCACACAAACAATTTTGATTTGTAAATATCCTTTTTAGGCCACAGGTTGAACACCCCTGTGCTAACAAATCCTTCAGCAGATGTGTTAGCTGCCCATTATTAAGTTGATAGGCTGCTGAGGTGTACTGTAGTGTAGCAGTAAATAGTGACTGAAGTTTATCAGAGCACAAGTCACATGACCTGAAGGTTCCTGGGAAACTAACAATTGTCTAGCCCCATGTCAAATTTCAAATTAAATAGACAAAATCTGTTTGCTCATGTAAAAAAAGGATTTCAGCGCAGAATTCTGCTGGAGCAGCACTATTAAAGGGGTGGTTCACCTTCAAGTTAACTTTTGGTATATTGTAGAAGGGCCAATTCTAAGAAACTTTTCAATTGGTCTTCATTATTTATTTTTCATAGTTTTTTAATTATTTGCAATTTTCTTATATTTTTTTGCAGCTTTCAAATGGGGGTCACTGACACCATCTAAAAACAAATGCTCTGTAAAGCTACAAATATATTGTTATTGACACTTTTTATTACTTATCATTCTATTCAGTCCATCCCCTATTCATATTCCAGTCTCTTACTGAAATCAATGCAGGGTTGCTAGGGTAATTTGTACCCTAGAAACCAAATTGCTGACACTGCAAGATAGAGAGCTGCTGAATAAAAAGCTAAATAACTATAAAACCACAAACAATAAAAAATGAAAACCAATTGCAAATTGTCTCAGAATATCACTCTCTACATTATACTAAAAGTTAACTCAAAGATGAACAACCCCTTTAACTGGTGTGTTTTGAAAAAGTAATGTTTTCCCGCAACAGTACCCCTTTAAGCTAAACATGACAAATGGGGAACCACTGGTTATTAATGTAATTTATTACAGATTATAGAAAATGTATATGCCAGTTTTGTAACCAACCACTATTCCCATATAATACCTGTCCTAATAAGCTTTTTTCTGTCCAGTTCACAATGTGTCCGTTATCAGCAGTCTAAAGACTCTTAAATATGTATTTATTCAAGGCAAATATTAGAAATATCAGTGGCCTAATGAATACGCTATTTTTTTTCGTTTTCAGGACCACACTTCAATCCTAGTGCAATTCATAATTTTTATGATAATATTGGATTTCTTGGTCCTGTGCCTCCAAAACCAAAAGGTACAGTATCTCTAAGTGAGTAAATATAGATACAATATTTCGATCAATGTAAACATGTTTAGCTTTTTATAAGATGTTTTTTGGACTAAAACAAGTTTCATCTTCATCGTTTGGTCGCAGTGCCTCTATACACCACATTTTAGCAATGTACAGGGAATACATATATTGATGTAGTGTTATGGCATATAAAGGAACAGTGACACCAAAACCGAAAGTTTTTTAAAGTAATAAAAATATAATGTAGTGTTGCCCTGCACTGGTAAAACTGATCTGTTTGCTTCAGGAACACTACAATAGTTCATATAAACAAGCTGCTGTTTAGCAATGGCAAAAATTGAAAAACGGCTATATGGCTCAGGTTAAATAGTGGATAACCGATAACACCATTATGTTCTACAGCAGGGGTCCCCAGCCTTTTTTGGCCTGGTGGTTGGGGACCCCTGCTCTACAGAGCTTATCTGTTGTAAACCTGAGCCCTTTCTCCTTTGAATGGCTGCCCCCATTGCTACACAGCAGCTTATTTATATAAACAATATTCATGTTTCTGAAGCAAACACAGCAGTTTTACCAGTGCAGGGCAACACTGCATTAGATTTGTATTAGTAAAACAGTTTAATTTTTTTGATGTTACTGTTCCTTTACTTATAGCTCCCTTTGTATAGCCTTTGCCTCACTGATGTTAAAGGACCAGTAACATTAAAAAAAAGTTTTAAAAACTTTACTATACAAAAAAATAAAAACACCCAAGACAAATTAAACTTTAAAAAAGCAAAGCCTTTATTAAGAAATAACTTAACAGAAACTCCACCTCCCCTCCTCTTCAGAAAAGGCGACAGGGCATTCATCCACCCTGCAGCACTCGATTTCTCCTCCCTGGCTATTCTACTGACAGCATGCAGCTTCTTCTCCTCCTTGTTGAATTTGGTGCCCAGCAGATTCTTGATGTAGAAAGAAGACACCCCTGGCAGTGCGTTTGACTTCCCTGGAACCATCGAGCATGTTTTGCCTACCTGCTAGTGATGCTAAAGGGTTATGTGAGCTGGGATCACAGACCAGTAAGACCAGCAGTGGGGGTTCCGAGTATCTGTAGGAGACGAGATGATTTGCGTTTTAACCGGAGAGTCCAATGCAGTTGTTGTAGGAGATGAAGGCATAGGTGCGCCTATGGAATATCTGCTTGGTGCATCTGCTCGGGCTCCCTGTAGTCTGCACGAGGATACAGTACAGTAGGAGTGATAGCACCTGGCGGTGAGGCCTGCTCATTCTCTTTTACTGCCTGCCCCTCCTCTCCTTCCCTTTCCTCTTACCGGGTTTTGTTCGAGGCTGGGATCTCGCTGGGCTTTTCTTTATTCTCTTCCCCACCATGTAACACACCACGTCAAACTACACCTCTGCTGTATCACTCCTGCTCTTGCTCTCTCATCTTCCTCTTGTGGTGGCGCCCAGAGCCTGGCTCCTTCCCATCTCTGCAGCGGGGATTTGAACCAGTGCTTGGAAGGCAGGCAGACAGTGGAGCTTGTACTGTACCGTGCCAAGCAGATCTTCCATAGGCCACTGCCTGGACTCTCTGGTTAGAACGCAAATTATTTCGTCTGCTGTGGATCCTCTGCTTCCCCACCCCTGCTGCTTGTCTTACTGGTCTGCAATCCCAGCTCACGTAACCTTTTAGAATCACTAGCAGGTCGGAAAAACATGCTTGATGGTTCCACGGAAGCCCAACACACCACCACCGCCAGGGTGTCTTATTTCTTCATTGAGAATCTGCTGGGAACCAAATTCAACAAGGAGGAGAAGAAGCCACATGCTGTCAGTAGAATAGCCAGGGAGGAGAAATTGAGTGCTGCAGGATGGATGATCGCCCTGTCACCTTTTCTAAAGAAGAGGGGAAGTGGAGTAATTTCTTAATAAATGCTTTGCTTTTTTAAAGTTTAATTTGTCTTGGCGTTTTTATTTCATTGTATAGTAACATTTTTTTTTTTTAGTTTTTTTGCTGTTACTGGTCCTTTAAGTCAAGCCCCCTGAATTTTCTTGTTAATAAGAGAGGCAGTTGACCTCTATGAGTTGAGGCAGGATTAAATTAAGCCTACATAGTATAATAATATAATAACTTTACAAATTATACTGAAAAGAGAAAATAAACCATGCTGGATGAATGACTTTAAGCAATTCTAAATCACACATTGAAACAGCAGTTTTTTCTTATGTCTACCTGTTGGTATACACGCACTAATCTAGAATGTAGAATGTTTTCTCTTGTATTATTCTATAAGGGCTCTTGCACATTACTTTCATAAGTTTACAGAATGACTTGGACAGAACAGTATTGCAGCCAACAATAGGGAAAGGGCAGTCATTCTAAAATATGCTGTATAACTAGGGTTGCCACCTGGCCGGTATTTTACTGGCCTGGCCGGTATTTTTGATGGTTGATCCCAATGTTATTAATAGGAAAAAAAGATAAATATATAGGAAGGCTGGTATTTTTTTCAAGAAAAGGTGGCAACCCTATGTATAAAACAGTTTCGGTTTGGAGATCTTTTTCCTTCCTTAGTAGTCTGGCAGGTTCAATAGACTGTGGTAAAACTAACACATCTTGCGATTTCTTTGAATTGTTTGTTCAGCTGTATAACAAACAATATGTCCTCACATCACTGCTGACAAAATTATTCTGGTGGTATTGAGACTTACCAAATGAGGGTACCAAATGTTAGGCACACCCAAGGGATTTTAATGATTTACCTGAAACCCCGGGCTCCTATTGGCAGAAAATTGCACCGGCCCAGGTTTTTACTAATGAGCACCTCGGAGCGATAGACTTCCCTTTTCCGCTGTCTTTTCACAGCTGCACATGCGCATTAGAACGAAATGCCAAACTTTAACTTAAAAGTCAGCTTTTTCCTTCTACCGCGCATGTGATTTCCCCAGGAAACAAACGTTGCCTAACATTTGGCACCCCCAAGTAAGTCTCGACTTTCCTTCTTCTTTAAGCAACAAATTACCAGAAGTAATGCAGCTCTAACTGTAAAAGGGAGACCTGTTGGAATAAAAGACAGGACTTATCATGTGATGTTCCCAATTGTCCTCTGCATAATCTCCCATTTATTTTGGAGATATAACTGAAAGTTTTCATTATGGAACAAATAAATGGGGAAACTTCATTGTGTATCTCTGGGCTCATTGTAGATTGTAATGCAGTTATTGTGGAGATCAAAGCATGTCAGAAAAGGAAACCTGGAGTTATTTGTATTCGCTTAGGCTACTGTTTGTGTCAGCTGGATATGTCATCAATTTGTGAGGGTCTGTGTGGGTTATAATAAAAATAATATTCCATGCTACTGGGATTCAGCAGACGCCAAATGTCAAACCATCTGTCGTCCAACCCAAAATTTTGTGCAAACCTAGCTAGATCTGAGGGGACGCAAGAGGAAAGGAACCTTGTACACCAGAACATTTGGGTCCCAAGCAATATTCATATCGCCTGAGACTGCAAGGATGTAAGGGCACAATGTTTAACAGTAGAGACGTGTTTAAGAGTAGAGTAGAGAGAAGTTTTGTAAAGGAGGAGAAAATATAATTGGGTCCATAGAAGTTTAAGACCTTTTTTAGTTAGTGGCTCAGCAAATAAATATGTAGCTCTAGTGTCAGTCTTTACTCGTAGTACTTTGTATTAGGGATTAAGGTAAAATAAAGACAACTCCCTTCTCTTGATTTTGTATGAGGAATTTGTCTACATTCTTCTGTTCAGATCTGTATTTAGAGTAGAAAGTTTTGGCAGAACTCCAGTGTGTCCCAGAGATCTTAACGTGTGCACTCACACAGGGGTGTGCTTTATGGTGGGTGGGGATTTTGTAATACAAAAATATAGATCCATTCAGCTAAAGCAGGAGCCTCCTGTCCCTAAGTTTCAGACTCTGCTTGTATGAAAAACAGTGTGTGGGGGTAATAGATATAACCTTCATAATGCAGTGCATTTTTCAAGGTTTGAAACTATTAACAAAAGGAAACCCAATTGTAAATTAGTCATAGCTATGTTAAGATTTTACACTGGGTCCTCAGGCAAGCAAAAAAGGCAAGATATCAAACACGGCACTTTCTGGCTACAACAAACTGTATCAGTTATGGTTACAGCAGCTTTGTTTATTTACAGTAACTAGCAAGGTATAGTACAGTGAGTGTTCCCACAGATGAAATATGTAACTTACATTCCAGTTCAGACGGAATAAGCACATCCTCTGGCTTCTCACAAAATGTTTATCCACCGTTGGCCATAACCCTCAAGTTGGTGGGATTGAGAAGAGTGAATTTACAACCGGAATTGTGCAGCATTTTACACACTGGGGCAAAGGCCCTATGCTTCGCTGCTATCAGTGCAGACTGTCATGTGTTGGCATATGAATGTCTCATGTTTTTAATAAGTTGCCAGGCTCTTCATGTTGTCAGTGTAGTTTAGTAGTTAATTAGCCAAAAATGTAATGTATAAAGGCTGGAGTGACTGGATGTCTAATATAATAGAACATTACTTCCTGCTTTCAGCTCTCTAAGGGTCAGTCCACACAAGCAGATTCGGTTTGGTGCAACTAATCTCCCTGAACCGCTGCCCCCCTGTCTTGCGCCAGCTATAATGAAAAGTTGCCTGCGGCATCACACGCAGAGCTTCGTTTTCCGAAGACACTCGAAGTTTCCTTGTAAGGCAACTTCAGAAAACGAAGAGCTGCGTGTGTCATGCCACAAGCGACTTTTTATTATAGCTGGCGCAAGACAGGGGAAGAGGTTCAAGGAGATTAGTCACCCCAAAGAAGAGGCGATTAGTAACCAGCAACTAAATCTCCCCGAATCTGCTTGTGTGGACTGACCCTAACTCTGAGTTAGTCAGTGATTTTTAAGGGGGGTCACATGGGACCTAACTGTTCAGTGAGTTTGCAATTGATCCTCCGCAATCAAGCTCAGATTCAAAAGCAACTGGCATGCATGACTCATGTGTGTCCCTCAAGATACTGATTGGTTATGGCCTGTTAACCAATCGTTGAAAACCAAGAGAGAGATGCAAAACAGGAAGTAGTGTTCTGGCTATTATATTAGACATCCAGTCACTCCAGCCATTATACATTAAACTGTTGGCCATATTGAAAACCTTTTTTATTTTTCACATCTATTTCCCCTTTTTATTTTTTTTTATTTTACACTGAACAATTCCTTTAATGTGGCTTTTTCCTCTTTGTTTTATAGTGGTTGATGCAGTACATTTTAAGTTCTGTTTCATTTTGTGGCCTATTGTCCTGTATACTGTTTGAGTTAAACGGTTCTCTTTTCACTTTATTATAGATCCGAGGTCTGCCACCAAAACGCCAAAGAATACTTCAGATATGGAGGAAGATGAGGGAGCTCATTGGAATTGCACTGCATGTACTTTTCTAAACCACCCTGCCTTAAATCGTTGTGAACAGTGTGACATGCCCAGGCATTTCTGAACCAGGTGGTCCTTAAAATATTTGCATTGGAATCTCAAAGCTAAAGAAAACTTTCCAGCTAAAGAAAACCTTTCAGCTGTAACTCTGTTCTGGATAGTAGGATTACATAACTCTGAAAGTGTGGCCTTTTGGTGTTTTGCTTCTGTTAAATGTCAGCCCACAGTGAAAATAATACCTCAGTGTTGTGATGTGCGCAGTTGGTTCCCCCCCACCCTGCTTTTTTTTTTTTTTTTAATTGTTTCAACTTGTTCCCTTTTAATCATTTGGTCACTGAAAAGCTGATAAACTTCTCTCTTGGCTTCCTGTACCATGTACAGTATTACGTTCATCTTGGGGGAGAATTATTTTGACAGTGTCAAATTCTGGGGGCAGTTATCAGCAGCTCATTCAGTTACTATATAATGTTTTGCATGATTGAAACAATTGAGTCGGCCATACTTTTATGGATTGAGAAACGGGACCTAAAAAGCCAGAGAACCCCAAGAAATTGCAGCTTGCCGTCTTTTGGTCAAAGAACAGATTTTACAGATCAAGGGGTTCCTCGTGGGAACATCCTTTGCCTTGTGAAGCAAGCAGTGCAATCAAGAAGAAGAGAACGGCCTGCATTTACAATACAGTGAAATTACTCCGTGGCTTCTTCATTTGTACATAGCTCTAAATTCTGCTTTAAGTGAATTGTTTTCGATCGTTTCACTTTTATTCATTTCCTTTACTTTGTATGTATAGTGTCATAGATTTTTTTTCTTAACCTTTTGTTTAAATATGATTTTAGCCGTCGGTTTTATGTTCTTGTTTTTTCCCTTCGTTTAAGAGTTGGTGCCTTAAGACACACAAGTTTTCTCCTCCAGCAGAGCAGAGTTAAAGCTGTGCTGCAGCCTCCCATTCACTTTATTGGGAAACTAATGACCTGATCTTGGCATTTTTCACTCCAAAAGTAGATAGCGAGTGGTCTTGGGATAAAAAAAAAAAAGCCAGTATCAATGCTGTCAGGCCTTTCCTTTTCAAATGAATTGGAGGCAGCAGTGGAAGTTTTGGACACTGCCCCAGACAAAATATGTAGTTGGAGAAAACAACCAGTGTGCCATAATCCTTAGTGCCTTGGGAGGATGGAAGTAAAGCATTAATCATGCAAAACTATGCCCATGTAAATGTTCTTATTAGACCTTTGTTATTGTTGCATAGCATACGGTGTCATAGTACCTCACCACACTCAGAAGATACTCGTACCAACTGGAAACCGTAGTAATTTGTGTCTACGTAAAAGACAATCAACATATATGTTTATCCTATGCCAAGATCAACTTTTTTGCAGGGCAGTTTTAAGGCCCTGTAGCCTATTTTAAAGATTTGCTTAGTTTCCTATTAGAATGATGGGTTTTCCTCAAAAAGTATAATGTACAATGTAAAAGGTAGAGCCTGTGAATAAGGAGTAGTAGTTTAATTTTGTACGCTGATTATGTCCAGTAATCTTAAGCCATTTTAATGTTGGAAAATATTATCTTTGGACTAATAGAGCCCACACTCTGGTTGGGGGGGGGGGGGGTAATAGCAGGGTTTTTTTTATTTTATTTTCCCCCTCTAGAGCTAGGCAATTCACCATGGGAGAAACTTATGAGTCATTATGAGGAGCCTCTGATGTCATGTGCTTAAGGAGCATTCTCATTATATGCATGCATGTGCCCCAACATGGCTGCTTGATCCAGGAACTCCCTCCCGGTGTGGGTGTTTTTAGTGCTTAGAGGTGGGGGGGACCTGTTACCCCCAACCAGAGTGCGGGCTCACCTTTGGCTGTGGATAATATTCGTGGCCAAGAGATGCCCTTTAAGTTGACATCATTGTGTTTCTATGGCTGGTGCATACTTTATTAGATATCATTAGGGACTGAGTTAGTCCCAACTTAAATCTGTTGTTTCCAGACCCTTTGCTGCAATGAGTTTTTCATGTTTCAATTTTTTTTTTTTTAATATAGCAACATACAGAAGAAGAGACATTCATTTAATGGAATCCAAATAATGGAACAATCTGTCTTCCACTGTCCATTACTCCTTGAGCAATATCCCCATGGTTGAAATGCGGAAAGCCTAGCACCCCCCCCACCAAGGTTTTTCCTTTTCTAGATCCTTTTTTCAGCCATGATGAGGTAGGCAGCAGACCCAAAAGCAATACTTTTTTAATGAAAAATACACTTAGCTTCCGTTACTTGTGAAAATTGACCCTTTGACCTTAACCTGTTTTATTAATAAAACCTAATTGGATATATGGAGTTAATAGTTTTGTGATTAAGCTGGGTAAAACTGTCTTTGTAACAGATAAGTTATTTCTAAAAATTAAAAAAATATATATTCTAACATTGGTTTGTGTGGTTTTGTTTTCCAAAATATTTGAATATTTTTACATAAATATATTTGTGGTAAGTGCACATTCTGGTAAATCCAAAGTTGCTAAATAGCTTTCTACCAGCAGTTTTGTGTGAGTTAACATCGACTTGTGTCCCACACATGCAAAAAAAAGTTTTGTTTTTTTTGGAACAACAAAACTATGTGGCATATACACCAAAATGTAATCACGGCTCACATCATTTCCACAGGCAAAAAGTAGACCAATTATATGAAAAATAATCACTAAGAGCCAATAAAACCAAATAAAAGAAATGTCGCTGATGGAGAACTTCACTCAGTATTAGCTTTTTTCCAGACTTCTTGCATCTGCTGTGGTATGTTTAGGTTTGAGGAAAATCTGATACAGCTTTAATATTTCAAAAGGTATTGCAGGTCATGTTTACTAAGGTTTGGGGCTTTTTCCCCTTCACTTAAGATAAACTCGAGTTTCATCTCTATATACTAGGCAGATTTTCACAACAGCTGGATTTATTAATAAACACATGGCTAATTTGCACCTGGGCAGTAACCCATAGCATCAAATCAGCAGCTGATTATTTATCCAGCCAGTTGTAGGTTAAACAATGAAAGCAAACTTTTGATTGGTTGCCATGGAGGAAGTGATGTCACACCAAGCTAGCATGGTAGCTGCCACCCTACACAAACACAAAGAGCTGTTTACTCAGGTATGGTAAAGCATTCCATAGAATAGTCTTCTATCTTGCACTATTGTGGCTAATCCAATGACAATAAAATGCCTCTGTAGCTTCTCCTTTAATGATAATGTTGTGAGCAAAATGTAGCAAAACTTTTACGCCCACCCACAATGGGGAAAACCCTCTACAGAATTTACCAGGATATTAACAAGGAAGAGATGTAGTAGATCATGACTTGCAGGTATGGGTGCTCTTTATCATGGTAAATCACCAGCTTGAACCGTGGTAAATTTTTCTTGCCAAAAATGTGTTTTTGCAATCTTAATTGCCAATTATTTAAGTTTCAAAATGTGTATGTTCACTGCTGCAAAGTTAATTTGCCAAATCTGCTTGTACCCTCCTTCTAGTAAATTGCAGGTGTCATGGCAAATTGTCATTAGTGTCATTTTCATCAAAAAATGCTCCAAAACTACAAAAATGTGTAACTTTAGCCATTTAGTATATATGTCCCTATGATTTCAGCCTGGCAGTTCTAGGCCCTTAAATGTGATATCTGTGGTGGGAGAGTTATTTGGAAGTTTAAGATAGGTAGGTAAATCCTAGTAACAAGTTCATTTAAAATTGTTCTGGGAGCTCTTCTAAGTACTTTTTCAATTAGATTTTTTTCGTTTATGATGCATCACCTGCCTGCTATCATGATAAAAACCATTAACTTTAATAGAACAAAGGTGTGATATTGCGCGGCTAATTAGTGAAACATCAGATGACTGCTCTAACTTCATTTTCTTCATAAAAGAAACTCCACATTCTATTCACTCCTGCATTCCACATACAGTTGTGCTCATAAGTTTACATACCCTGGCAGAATTTATGATTTCTTAACCAGTTTTCAGAGAATATGAATGATAACACAAAAACTTTACTTTCACTCATGGTTAGTGGTTGGCTGTAGCAATTTACTGTGTTTATTCTTTTTAACCCTTTCGCTGCCAGCCGTTTTGTCCTAAATGCTAATATCTACTGCCAAGCAGTTTTTAGACATTTTGTACTCTTTCACTTTAAGGTCCTTTCCTTTCCTCTTAGTTTACCCAGGAAAACAAGGTATTGTTTTTTTCAGGACAACCTGAACTTTCAGAATATGCAAGAATTGTGGTGTAATTCCACTCATGTAAAAAAAAATATAGGCTTGTAAGTGTCTAATAAAATGGAAAAAAAAAATTCACAAAGAACAATCACGTGTTTTATGGAGATATTTCACTATCAGATTTCCAAAGCACCGCTCCCCAAAGGCCAAACATTCCCCTAACAGTAGGTTTACCCTAGAAAACTACCCATTATTAGAAAGAGCAGATTCTGGTGAATCAAAAAAATGGGTAACTATATCTATGTACTCCAAACTACCAAGCTGCAATTGTTTCCTAAAGTTATAATGTTTTTAAAAAATTGGTGAATTCTTTAAAAAAATACCTCAAAGCTCCCTCGTTGGAGTATAGACGCAGGGACCACAATGTGAATCAGCTCATCTTCATCTGACTTTCCTTATGTCATCCTACCCTACTTTTGAGATATATATGCTCTTGTGGCTTATTCTGTAATTAATCAATCTTTTTCTGAATTTTAATAAAAAGGTGGCTCTTTGACCTCACTTTATTAATAGTTGTGAAAAGCTAAAAGTTTGATAACTAATGCAATAAAACAGACTCATATTGTCTCATGATAATTTGTAACATTTATTTTGTTTACTAAATGTTGGCATCATACGTTGTACCAATGTGCACTGATAATCTACTTACGTCCAACTTCAATTGTCTGCACTGCTTACGATAACCTGTAAAAATGTACGTATTGCATTTGTTTGTGAAACAATAAAAATATTGAAGTTAAAAAAATACCTCAAAGCTCAAAGCCAATCTACAATTAGATATCTCACACATCATTAGGTATCAATGTAAAACACCCCAAATATGAAAGCCTGGGGTCCACTGAACAGTTTGATGCACAATATGTATAGATTTACCTAAGCACGTGGTATATAGGGGCCCTAAAATGTAAACACCCGATTTGAGCTATCAGTTCTGTAATTCCAGATACTGTAAAATCCACACATTTACTTAGTTTGGGAGGGGCAAAGTTATAAAAAATTACGTTCACCCCAGAAAACCATACATTTTTGGAAAGTACACATTCCCCTGAATCCAAATTGGGTATGCATCTCTTTCTACTCTGAAGCACCAAGCCGCAAACCCTTCCTAAATTTTTGGTGACATTTTCTAAAATCACCTCAAAACTTCCACCATGCAGCATCATATTTCCACACATACTTTTAGGTATCAAGAGAAATCACACCAAATATGAAAGCCTGGGGTCATCTGTTTGATGACCCATATGTATAGGTGTACCCAAGCACGTGGCATATAGAAGCCCCAAAAGGAAGACCCCCAAGTGGTCTTTCAGTTCAGGTACTGCAAAATAAGCACATTTAAAAGTTTTGAGGGGGGCAAAGTTAGAAAAAAGTAAGTTCACCCCCAGAAAACCATATATTTTTGGAAAGTACACATTTCGACAAGCCCAAATTGGGTATGCATGTCTTTGTACTCCAAAGCATCAAGCAGCAAATGATTCCTACATTTGGTGATTTTGGTTACATTTCCAAAAATCACCTCAAAATCTCCACCCTGCAGCATCGTATTTCCCACATACTTTTAGGTATCTAGAGAAATTACCCCAAATATGAAATCCTGGGGTCCTCTAAACAGTTTGATGTCCCATATGTATAGGTGTACCCAAGTATGTGGCATATAGGGACCCCAAAAGGAAGACCCTCATATGGTCTGTCATTTCAAGTTCTACAAAATAAACACATCTACATAATTTGGGGTGGGTTAGAAAAAAGTTCACCTCAGAAAACCATATATTTTCGGAAAATACACATTCCCACAAATTCAAATTGGGTATGCATGTCTTTGTACTCTGAAGTACCAAGCCGCAAACCATTCCTAAATTTGGTTATTTTGGTGACCTTTCCAAAAATCAACCTGCAACATCGTATTTCCCACATACTTTTAGGTGTCAAGACAAATCCCCCCAAATATGAAAGCCTGGGGTCCTCTGAACAGTTTCATGCCTAATATGTATAGGTCACCTAAGGAAGTGGCATATAGGTGCCCCAAAATGAAAGCCCACTTATGGTCTGTCATTTCAGGTACTGCAAAATCAACACATTTACATAGTTTTTGGGCAGCAAAGGATGAAAAAAATAAGTACACATTCACTTGAATCCAAACTGGGTATGCATGGCTTTCTACTATGAAGCACCAAGCCGCAAACCTTTCCTAAATTTAGCGATAAAGGCAGGGGTTTTAGCATTTCTGAAAATCGCCTTAAAAAAATTGCAATTGGCCACATTTATCTCACCAAATTTCTTACATACAACTGGAAAACTCCCTAAATATTGACACCAAGGGTCTACTGAACAGTTTGATGCCCAATATGCATAGATATACCCAGGTCTGCCATTAGAAATCACGGTGCCCACCCAGGCACACATGCCCCGTCCACTCCACAGCAAAGTTAAAAAGACCACACAGACATCAGCGCTAAAAAAGTAGCCCCCCCAGGGCTCCCTTATAAAAAATTGGTGCCAGGGTCCCCCCATAAAAGTTTTTTAAAAAAAAACATTGGCGACAGGGCCCACCTTACAAGTTAATAAAAATTGGGGCCCCAAAAAATTTAAAAAAAAAAAAAAATTTGGTGGCAGGGCCCCCCTTACAAATTTAAAAAAATTGGGGCCCCAGAAAAATATTTTTTGAAAAAAAACATTGGTGGCAGGGCCCCCCTTTCAACTTAAAAAAAAAAAAAAATTGGAGCCACATAAAATATTTTTTAAAAATTGGTGACAGGGACCATAAAACATTGGAGGCCAGAGGATTAAAAAAAAACAAAAAAAAAAAACCCCACATTGGTGTCAGGCTTCAGGACTTCAGCATCAGCTCCTTTCGTGACATCGGGTATTTTCGCCACTTCAGGACTTCAGTGTCGGCTCCTTCGGGTCTTTCCGTCACTTCAGGACTTTAGTGTCGGCTCCTTTGTGTCTTTCCGCCTCTTCAGGACAGCACTTCCGCGATCGGAAGGAGCCGCATAGGCTCGGCACTGGAAGGGGGGGCCCGGCTCTTGGAAAAATGCAGCACTGCCGGGCCCCCCTTCAGCCCCGGGACACTTGTCCCCCCTGATGGCGGCCCTGGATATACCAAAGCAGCTGGCATGTGCGGACCCCAAATAAAATTAGTGCATTTGAATTTTCTCCGCTGTCTTTTCGCCTTCTGTGAATAATGACCAGTGACTGTGTATTATTTGCCAACCCTCCTAACGGCACATAGACCCCCAAAACCATATATTTTTGGAAAGTACACATTCTGATTAATCTAAACTAGGTAATTATGTCTTTCTACTCCAAACTACCATACTGCAAAGCAATGGTAAAAGCAGCAGTTTTTATGACATTTCTGAAAATTGTCTAAAAATATTGCAATTGGTCACATTTAACTCACCAAATTTCTTACATACAATTGGAAAACACACTAATAGTGATGGGCGAATTCGCTGTGAATTCCCGCGATTCGCTGCTGGCGAATAAATTCGTGAATCGCCAGCGAAATTTCGCGTGTCGTTTTTGATGTGATGCGCCGAAAACGGCGCGACGTTGAACCAACCATGCCTTTATTTGAATAAGAGACTGGAATATAAATAGTATCGGATATGAATGGAAAGCGAATAAAAAGTAGCAAACAGTAAATTTGTAGCGTTATGGAGCATTGGTTTTAGATGAAAACCAAAGCTGGAAAAAGTTATAAGGTGGGAGCAAATACTTTGCATGTAATTGCTCCTTTTAGTCCATCTCAACCTAAGTTCGGTTTTCTATTTGCCGTATATACTCGAGTATAAGCCGACCCAAGTATAAGCTGAGGTACCTAATTTTACCTACAAAAACTTGTAAAACTTATTGACTCAAGTATATGCCTAGGGGTGAAAAATGCATTTTAGGACATCTTCAGCAGAACAAAAATACCCATCTGAGGGCTTGCACATGCACACTACCATTCCCCCCAAGTCCTGAGCATGTGCAATTATAACTAATGCTTTCCTTGTCCAGAAAACACATTTGTGTCACAAGAATGCAGCATCAGGTGCTTTTTCACTCACCCATCCTCAAACGCTGCAGTTATATCTCTGTCCTGGGCCCTCCCCCTCAACCCTCCCTCTTCAGTTCTCAGACTTCCTCCCTCCCTACTCAGCCTTCCTACTTCTTTCCTCAGCACTCAGCCTTCCGCTTTCCCTCATCAACCCTCACAGCCAATAGGTGACTTTAGGATCTTAGAAGACTGAAGGGAGTGACAGTTTTGAGGGAGGAGGGCTGATGAGGGAAAGTGGAAGGTCAAGTGCTGAGCAGGGAGGGCAGAAGTCGGAGAATTGAGGAGGGAGGGCTGAGGGAGAGTTCGTATGGCTGATAGCTGAGGAGGGAGGGCCCAGGACGGAGGTGTGACTGTAGCATTTGAGGGTGGGTGAGTGAAAAAGCCCCCAATGCTCATTCCACAGGAATAGGACGGCGCATGCAGGACATCAATTTGACAGGACAATGTCCTAAAATGCCTTCCATTGACTTGAGTATGAGCAGAGGTTGAATTTTTTTTGGTGCTGAAAAACTCTGCTTATACTCTAGTATATGCGGTACCAAATAATCAAAAACTATAAAAAAAAAATGAAGACCAATTAAACAGTTGTTCAGAAGCCCTTCTATAACATACTAGTTATATAAGGGTAGAACTACACAATTGTTTTTGGTCAGATTGACGCTACGCACGTGTCAAAATATCGATCTGACGCAAAGCACTGGTGGAGTTCCACCCTAAAATGTGAAGCACCCATTTAAAGGGACAGTAACAGAAAAGGTGTTCAAAGTAAACAATGTACTGTTGCTCCACATTGGTAAAAGTTATGTGTTTGCTTTAGAAAGACCAAAATATAGTTTTGCCCTGCACTGTTAAAACTGATCTGTTTGCTTCAGAAACACTACTATAGTTCAAATAAACAAGCTGCTGAGTAGCAATGGCAGAAATTGAAAAATGGCTATATGGCACAGTAATGGATAACCAATAACATTGTTTTACAGAGCTTATCTGCTATATGCTGTGTAACTTGAACCTTTTCTCCTTTGAATGGCTGCCCCCATGGCTACACAGCAACTAATTTATATAAACAACAGTAGTGTTTCTGAAGCAAACTGCAATTTTACCACTGCAGGGCAACACTGCATTATATTTTTATTACTTTAAAACAATTTCATTTTTTTTATGTTACTGTTCCTTTAAACTGTGAAGTATTCTCTTTTTTCTCCTTTTTCAGATAAGCCCTGTAATAGGATACAATGCTTTTCTACAAATTGTATCTGTTATCTTCTATGTAACCAGAGCCTTGAATGGCTGTCCCCATGGCTACACAGCAGCTTGTTTGCTTCAGAAACAGGACTATAATTCATACAAACACAGCAGTTTTAGGCTAAGGCCAGACAGGGAGATTTGGGGGAGATCCCGGCAATTTTGAGCGACTTTTTAAATCGCGCCGCTCCGTCTGAACAAGCGCAGGCGACTTTAAGCCTAGCGGGCGCGCAACGCTATCTAGCTATTCGGGGGAGATTCATCGCCTCGAGAAGTCGCCAGGTGACGGATCTCCCCATCTGGCCTTAGTCCACACGAGATTACTCACCCCAGCACCAAATTGCCTCTTCTTTGGAGCCACTAATCTGCCTGAATCGCATCCCCATCTTGCGCTTCGTGAGGCAACTTCAGAAAACAAAGCGTTGCCTGTGAATTGCCACAGGCGATTTTAATTTTAGCCAACGCAAAACAGGGGGAAGCAATTCAGGGAGATTAGCCCCAAAGAAGAGGCAATTTGTCGCTAGGGCGACTAATCTCCGCGTGTGGACTGACTTGTACCAGTGCAAGAGTACATTATATTTCAATTACATTAATACATTTTTTTTGGTATTACCGTTACTTTATGAAAAACCAAGCGCAGTACTCTCATAACATTTCCACACATTATATAAAAGGTGCCATTGTGAGAAATTATGGAGCCAACAAATGTTTTGTTAAACAAAAATCCAACAACGGTTGCTTTATTACAAATGACAGGCAGTTGAAGGAAAAACAGACATTAATTGTACAGGGATCTCAGCAAGACTTCATGCGGATACACGAGTGTCCACATTCCAATCAGACACACAATAGTGCGGCCCTTCGTTAAAACACTGCCTGGCAGGCGGGAAACGCTTTATGAAGTCCCGGAAACTTTAAGAAGAACTGGCTGATGCCTGACCGACTCTCAGCACTCGAGGGCAGCTTGAATATCCCAGGCAGCATCAGAAAGCCAACACCTCACTTAAGACTCATCGGGTTTGTCCGCAGGAGGTCCACACGGCTGCAACATCTTCTCCATCAGGTTGAACCGTACCCGCGCTTTGCTCTCGTTCTCGGCCACGGCGAAGTAATTGAGCAGATCAAAGTGACCCATGTAGGAGCAGTAAGAGTCTCTGTGCTGGTTCACCAGCCACTCCCACTTGGTAGTATCCGCATGGCCCGTGCCGATATACTTGGACTGCAGGTGCTCCAGCTGGCTGTGGATAGTATACCGGTCTGTCATGGCGACCGCTAAGATTAGAGCAACACGCGACTCGGTGGCAAGCGTTACAGCGTCAGCACCCTCGGACTTCCTGACAACAATGGAGGAAGTAAGCGTGTCCTAGCAGGCGGAAGTTACGTTGCTTCCGGAAGTGACATACGTGAGCAGGCGTTTCAAAATTGCTTTGAAGCTATTAAATGTAATTTTATAAATAATTTGTTAGAATATCCTATTTTTAAATATGCTTCAGTGGTCGCCCCGTATATTCGTGTACACAGGAATATTTATTTTAATTATTTCAAATCTCCATTTATAGCGAAATTAAAATTCATGGTGTGTTCACCTGTGTGGGCATAGGGAGAGAAGGCGGGAAACTGTAATTTAACGGTTGGAGAAGCATAACCAGGCGCCTCCGACTGGCAATCTTCTGGAAAATGATGGAGCTGCTATAAGGTGCCGTAGAAAGTCAGTATTTAGTGGGCTGATTGGACCTCTGTGTAGCTGAAATGCCAGGGCATATTTTGATTCTCAGTCCAGATCTGGCTATAAATAGGGTTGCCACCTGGCCGTTTTTTTTACCGGCCTGACAGTACTTTTAAAGGATGATCCCAATGTTATTAATAGGAAAAAAGAGAAGTATATAGGAAGGCGGGTATTTTTTTTAAAGAAAAGGTGGCAACCCTAAACATAAACAAGTTGTAGTATTGTATGGTGCCAGTTTTTGGTTTCTTTGGTAAAAAATACTGTTTGTGGATATTTACCTCAGCAAGACTTCTAACACTAATCTGGCCGGTATTTTACGGCCTGGCCAGTATTTTTGATGGTTGATCTCAAGGTTATTAATAGGAAAAAAAATATATATAGGAAGGCCGGTATTTTTTTCAAGAAAAAGTGGCAACCCTAATCGGAGGTAGGGTTGCCACCCAGCCGGTAAAATACATGCCAGGGCCACTGTTACAAATTTACCAGCAATGTAGCTGCTGGTAATTTGTAATACCCTTAAGAAAAGCCCTTGGCCCATCGGTGGAAAGGTACCTATTTTTTTTTACTTCAGGCTCTCTTGTAATGTGTCTCCGCCCTTTTTGTGTCACGCCCACCCCTGGCCGGTAATTTTTTAAAAAGAAGTTGGCAACCCTAATCAGAGGACGTAAATATCACGCTTTGCACTTTTAAAGTGATACCAGTTTATAATGCAGCCTCAAGTAGGGTTGCTACCTTTTCTGGAAAAAATACCAGCCTTCCTATATATTTATCTTTTTTTTAATCACTATATCATTTTTACTGGAATACCGGCCAAGTGGCAACCATAGCCTCAAGTGAAGTTATTACAACATTCTTATTAAACTGTAGTTTCCATCAGGTGATCTCTGAGGCAGAGCTTGCTTTGGGTTCATCAGGAGCCATTGTTAGCTTATAGTGGGCTATTAAGGAATAGTCAAAAAGTAAATGGGTTACGTGTAGGAAGATCTCCAAAAGTGGCTCAACTGGTTGTTGCGGAGAAGCTGTGTACAGAGAGCTGTCGCCCATGGATGACATCCATACTGTTAGGAATTGTTCGGTATAAAAATAAAAACTGGGTAAATGGATAGGCTGTACAAAATAAAAAATGTTTCTAACTATAATTATAGTAGTTAGTTAACCAAAAATGTAATGTATAAAGGCTGGAGTGACTGGATGTCAAACAGAACAGAACACTACTTCCTGCTTTGCAGCTCTCTTGGTGTCCACTGACTAGTTACCCTGGTAACCAAGCAGTAGCCAATCAGTGACTTAAGGGGGGCCACATGGGTCATAACTGTTGCTTTTGAATCTGAGCTGAATGCTGAGGATCAATTGCAAAGTCATTGAACAGTTATGTCCCATGTGGCCCCCCTTCAAGTCGCTGACTAACTCACTGGATGTCGCGGACATCCAGTCACTCCAGCCTTCATACATTACATTTTTGCCTGACGAACTATATTAGAAACATTTTTTATTTTGCACAGACTATCTATTTATCCAGTTATTTTTACACTGAACTGTTCCTTTAAATAGAATTTGGGTAAAATATATCTAGTATAGACTTACAGCACGATATTTAATAATCTTAGTTTGTGTGGCATTAGGGAAAGCATCACACTGAACTGCCCTTAATATGGCCATATGCAAAGGATAACATTAAAAGCCCTTCATGCCTCTGCATTTCTTAATTTGTATCACTTTAAGTTCCTGGCTGTCTCATCTGTTCCTCATAGAGACACCTTCTTTTCTCACCATCCAAATCCACTGCCGCCTCTTGTCTCAAACATCTTGCTGCTCCTTACCTCTAGAATTCCTCCATAAGGAGTGCACTCCGTCTCTTCAAGAAACAATTAAAAGTCTACCTTTTGGAGCACTAGAACATTAGTCTTGTCTTGGTACATATTGGACAATGCCTTCACCTTGTGCACTTTTCCCCCTCCAATTTGTGCCGGTATGTTAGTTCCCCACCCACTTAGACTGTACGTTCTATGGGACATTCCCACTGTGTCACTTACCACATAGCACTTAAAGTGGACCTGTCACCCAGACTCAAAAATCTGTATAATAAAAGTCCTTTTCAAATTAAAGTGGATCCATCACCCCAACAAAAAATATTCAAAATCCTATTTTATCACATTAGTCAAGCAAAATGAACATTAATTACACTATATGAATTATTTTAATCTGGTTTTCTTCAGTCTGGGAATTCATAATTATAGCAAGCAGGCAGGAGCCATTTTGTGGACACTGTTATTAAGGCAAGCCATGCATCATCTCAGAATCTTGTTTGTGCACCAGATGTCTATCCCCATGTCCTGGGTACACAATTAAATGGTTAAAAGAACTGGGGGAATGTGTGGAGAACAGGGACATCTAGGAAGTGCTGAATGGAAAGTGAAAGTAATTATCTGCCCCGCCTCTATGCCTAAGGCCTATGAATGCTTTAATAAAAATTTGAAATTCGATTTCATGTTTAATTTGAAAAGGACTTTATACAGATTTGTGTCTGGGTGACGGGTCCACTTTAAACATGAAATCCGATTTAAAATTTTTATTAAAGCATTCATAGCTGTTTTAAGCTCAT
>CM044440.1:49513624-49527038 GCA_024363595.1 Xenopus borealis
ACAGGGACCAGGGTTTGATTACTGGCCGTTCCTGACACTTACCCACAACATTATCCTCTATCAGCTCCCACCAGGGTTTTCAACTTGGGAGTCTAGGTGGGGGGCAGTATTGATGAAATTGGGGGGTGGGGTCATGACATAGCAATTAGCATAGGTATGCAAACAATTTAAAGCAGTAGCGTAACATTATGGTGTGGCCCCCCACCCCCTAACAGAAACCTTTGTGGCAGATTCACGTGTGAGCAAAACGCTGGCAGGCGTCAAAGGGGTGCTGGCTTGGGTCCCATTAAAACCCCCTGCACCCCCAGTAGTTCCGCAACTGATTCAGTCTATCCACATTTCTCTCTAAAAACAGAGCTACTCAGGGGGAAAACAGACAGGTGGCAACCCTAGCTTCCACTCCTTTGAGTCTTAGGTTTTTGCCACCACCATGACCAAATTAGTTCAGCAGGCACATGCACACTCAGAGTACCAGCATTTCTGTTCTTGGCCACGATGGCGCCTTACTCCTCCTCTTCCTGGCAGCAAATCTACCTGCCCCTATTTCTCAGTGTGACATCCCTCCCCAGTGTGTGAAAGCAGATCAACTGCCACTAACATATTACAGAATCACCAGCTTTAACCCCATCTCTACCAACAAACACTGTTAGACATGTGGTGCCCCTGGGTTACATCCACAAAGGCTCCCTTCTAGAGTATTGCTGGGTCCAGATGATTGCAGATCCAGGCATGTGTGCACCCAAGCTCTTTACAAGTTACTGGCCACTCCTTGTGCTGCCTGTGGACCTTCTAATCACCACAGCAGACTATGGGATGGAACCCATGTCACAACCGTTAGGCTTTTGGGTCTTTGGGTGGTAGCTCTTTCACCTCTCTCAAAGTGATACTGACACTAAAAAATGAATTTTAAACATATGTATGTACATTAAATGTTACTTATAGGTCATGTTGATAATTTTTTTTGCTGAGAGGTTTGTTTTTGTATATAATTGTTAGCTGAAATGTCTAAGCCTGACTGACACTCTTTGCCAACCTAATAGTCCCATCTCAGTCTGTTAGTTACAGTTTGTAATGATAACAAATGCCTGCTGCACAAATATGGCAGCCCCTTCATACAGGAACATGGGGGATCAGACAGGTAATGTAAAAACATCATGCAAATACTTTATGGCAAAGTTAGAAGTAGCTTTCAAAGCCAATATTATAATAGAGTTTAATTTCAGGTGTCAGCATCTCTTCAATGTACAATCGCTACAATTATATTGCTTTTATGATACATGCTATCTGCTGTTTAGAAAAATTCAAAGCAGTGCCTTAATTTGCTTAATTTCATAAATTTAATACCTGAGGTCTATGAATCTGGTAGTAAAAATGCCTGGTTTGAATATTTTTTGCAGTAAAGAACCAAAATGCTGTTACATTTGGCCATAAGGATCTAGATCTTTGGACCAACATTATACAGGTACAGGAATGCATGAACAAAATTTAGAGGAAATCAGTTTAGAATGTGCAAAGAATGCTGGGAATATATGAGAAAAGGTGTAATAGGGTCTAGGCATGCAAATGCAGGCATGTTTGCACATCATGTATTTCTATCCAGTAGCTGGAAAAAGAATGAAGGGCAGGAGTAGCACACCTTTCTTTTGCCCCTATCCTCCAAAGTGATCCAGAATCTAATCTAAATGCACTAAAAATGCTGCAAGGATAACACAATGAACAGATACTTACTGTTCTGTTGCAAGGTTTTTCCTTAGGTTTCACCATACAAATCACTAGGGAAGGTCAAACACGAACCCAGAATTTGGAACCGTAAATTAGCCTACCATAAATTTCCACTTGGTGTAGTTCCCTGTTTTACCCAAAAGGTAGCTCTGTGAACAACATCATTGAGATTGGGGAGGATTTGTTTAGGTTGTCATATCAATCATCAAAGCTGTACATAGAAGTAAAAAATTTGAATTTGATCTATGTGTCTTTTTCAGCCTAACTTACTATGTAGAGTCAGTAATTTGCCTTTTGCCGCTATTTCAGCGCTACGCAACAAGTTGGCGCTATAGAAATACATGTTAATAATACATCCAAGCAGTTGGACATTTCTACTTTGACCACTGGTGGTGGGCCTGCTCATTTGCAATTGTGCAATATGGTTTTCCCTTAAATGGGAATTTTGGTGGGTGGGGCTGAATTTTTTTTTATTGGTGTGATTTTGGTAAAGTTTTAATAAAACATGCTCTCCACTTTTTACAAAACCAGTTATGTGTTTGTGTGGTTATTTTTATTATGGTGTCATACGTTTTTTCTTGGCTTTGTGATTTATATTTAAGAGAAAAGAAGGTGGTTAAACAATGTAGGCCTTAAAGGAGAAAAAAACCCTTAAAGGAAAACTATACCCCGAAAATGAATTTTTGAGCAACAGATAGTTTAAATCAAATCAAGTGACATATTAAAGAATCTTACCTACCTGGTATATATATTTAAGTAAATATTGCCCTTTTACATCTCTTGCCTTGAACCACCATTTCATGATGGTCTGTGTGCTGCCTCAGAGATCACCTGACCAGAAATATTTCAACTCTAACTGTAAAGGGAAGAAGTGTTGAAGCAAAAGACAGAACTCTGTCTGTTAATTGGCTCATGTGACCTAACTTTATAGTTTGTTTGGTATGTTTGTGTGCACCGTTGGATCCTAGGATCCCAGGAGGCTGTCCTTATTTTTTAAAATGGCTATTTTCTATTTATGATCACCCAATGGCACATGCTACTAAAAAAGTGTATTATTATGAAAATTGTTTATTTACATGAAGCAGGGTTTTACATATGAGTTGTTTTATGCAATATCTGTTTATAGAGACCTACATTGTTCGGGGGGTATAGTTTTCCTTTAATTAAAAAAAAAATCCCTACCATCATAGACTCCACCTGCTCCCCCCACCCTAGCTGTTACCCCTGGCAAACACCCCTAACTCTTTACTTACCCCTCGGTGTATATTCAGGGCATTGGAGTTCACAGGTGCCATCTTCTTCTCTTTGGGTTGTCTTCCTGTGTTTCAGCAATCTCCATGAGTTTTGGCACATGCGCAGTTGTCACAAAACAGAAGATTGCTCCACATGTGCATGTACTGCTACACCGCTCTCTTCCCGAAGATTATAAGATGGCACCTGTGAACTCCGATGCCCTGAATCTGCACCATGGGGTGCTACTCCTCTGTGCAGATTCAGGCAGCGGAGTTCCACGCAGCCATTTTGTGGTCCTTCGATAAGCTGACTGGGAGATCGGAGTGGCAGTGCATGCACAGTTGGAGCAATTTGCCTGTTTGCGACAGCTATGCACGCGCCGAAATGAGCAATCTCCCAGTCAGCTTACTGAAGACTTGCAAGATGGCTTTATGCAACTCCGCTGCCTGAATCTGCGCTGAGGGGTAAGTATAAAGTATGGGGCATTTCCCCAGAGGGAGGGGGTCTATGTGGGGTATGGGTTTCTTTTTCATTACTGGATTGAATTCTCCTTTAAGGATTTAGTTTTCCTTTAGGGTAGAGACAGACGAAAAGTTTTGGAGAGATTTAGTTGCCTGGCACTCGGAGCGATTCGTTTTCTGAAGTCATTAGCTGATAAACTGGTCTGTGGGGGTTTGCTTGTAAATGATTGGCTGTTCCAGAGGTGGGTAAACTTGGGGATAAGTTAGGATTAACAGGGCACTTGAAGTGGCAGCACTTCAAGTATGGACTACAGCGAATAGACAGGAGCCATACTTGTCTACTTTGACAATTTGGGATGAGCCTACTTATTTGCAATAGTGCAATGTGTGTTTTTTGCTTAAATGGAAATTATTTATTTATTTATTATTTTGGGGGACATTTTGATAATGAACAGGTTCACACTAAATAAATCAATTACTGTATGTAGCTCTGCCACAATCACATTTAGGAGCACATGAGCTATACCAGGGTTAGCAAATTGTTGTTTCTTTTCCCAGTGTGCAGTCTTTCTAGTTTACATGAAGTTTGTATGTTTTTAGAACAAAAAAAAGTTTTCCCAGTGTGACATCTGTGATGTACTTTAAAGTTTAAAACATTTGCCAAAGAAAACAGTTCCTTCCTGGTATGATATGTATGCATTGTAAAACATTTCCCACAGTACAATACAAACGGTTCTTTTACTCTGGCTATGAATTCATCCGCTGTGCTGTCTCATAAATTGGCAAGCTTACAAATCATGGAGCAGCATAGGGACTTGACAAATGCAGATTATTCAAAGTATTAAACCCTGCTCTATAATATGCAAAGTTTGCAAAATTGCTGAGCCAATGCAAAGCTAACTATGGGCAAGAGTTGATCACAGATTGCACATAGGGGAGGGCTAGTGGAAAAGTGGGAAAAAAGCAGAAAGTACAAAAACAGCAATGGGTGGCTGGCAGGTACCACCACAGATATTCTACAGGTTTATATGCTTGATAACCCCAAATACATGTTACTGGCAGGATGACTAGTGAAAGCCATTTTATTGTGAAGAAACAAGTAACAAAAGCAGATTAAAACTATGATGCAAACTAAAATACATCTGAATAACACGCCAGTGGTGGCAGAAGGATAAAACAAGTTTAAAGTGTGTGCAATTTGATTTTCGAAGGCAACAAACAAGGAGACAGAAGCAAAGGCTAGTAAGGGTGGTACCATGAGATAGCTTACAAATCAGGCAGGGACAAGGACATAGGAACCAAGAACATGGCAGGTATCAAACAAGAAGGCGTTCAGTTCAGTAATAGGCTAGGGAGCATTTATATATACTTAGCTTAAACCTTTTTTTTTTTTTTTTTTTTTTTAAACTCAGGTAGTTTATTGAAAACATAAAGAGACAAAAATCATAAACGTTCTTACAGCAGGAGCACAAAAAAACATATTGCTGTCCAACAAGTCAGTAATGAGATATATGCATGTAGTATACAGATGTTGTACTATACATCAACATCCTTGCAAAAGACCATGAAAGAGCAACACGAATCAGAATTGTACATAAATATCAGAAGACATGTCGCAGGAGAACATCACAATCATATTAGTATCATAGCTCTTAAACAGTTATTCACCCAGCAATCGAGCGGCTATGTGGAAGGGGGAATACATCCAACCAAGGACCCCAAATCTTACAAAATTTAGTAGGGACCAGTTGTTCCATGTTGGATACATCTATCATAGTTTGCTTCCAACAAGCAAACGTAGGGGGAGCAATGTTTCTCCAATTCTGAGTAATAAGTCTCTTGGCCAACAATAAAGCCTCCTGTAAGAAAAGCAGCTGGTGCTGATTGAGGTGGAGATCTTGTAAAATAGCCAAAACACACACTTTTGGCGACCTATCTATCCATATTTGCAACACCCTATCCAATGAATCTAAGATAGATCCCCAGTATGGCACGATCTTGTTACAACTCCACAACATATGCAAAAGAGACCCTTTTTCCAGGGCACATCTAGTACATAGGTCAGGAGTATCAGAATTAATGAGATGTAACCTAGCAGGGGTATAATATACTCTATGGAAGATATATAATTGAATGGTACGAAATCTGTAATTAGGGGAAGCCAAAAGGATAGATTCTTGCGCTTCCTGCCATTCCTCCTCAGAAATATCACCCACATCAGCCTCCCATTTGTGACAAAGTTCCTGAAGATTACCACCATGAGCACTTTGATGTAGCCTAGCATACAGCATGGTGACTAGACCTTTAGTAGGGCCCCTGTTGATATAGATCAGGAATGGGTGAGTAGAGAGAGAAATGTTACTATGTTTGTGAGCTGCTTTAAGGCCACGGCTGAGTCTATAATAATTCAGCCACTGGTTCTGCGGGAGGTGATGGAGATCTCGCAACTGAGCAAAGGGGATTGGCTTGCCATCTAGCTAAACGTCCCCCATAGTCGTAATACCACATTGTACCCACTGAGGCATGGGCCCTAATTTGGCAATGGCTGAGTTGGTCTGATTATTCCAAAGTGGCGTAATAGGATCAGTAATTGAGGACTTTATCACCTTGTTAGCAAGTTGCCAGATTTTACGTAGGGATTGAAATAGAGGCAAATTCAGTTCCTGATTTGGGATGTTTGTGGGCTTACTTAGAAACCATCCTATGGGATTTGAATCCGACCCTGTTAATTGCACCCAAAAAGAGTAAAGAGTTTTGTGGTGAGCATTCTCCACCCATGTGACTAAGTGCCCCAATTGAGCTGCCAAGTAATATAAGTGCATGTCCGGCAGAGCACGGCCTGCTTTGGATTTGGCACGCATTAAAGTTTCTATCTTAAGCCTAGGTCTGGATTGGGCCCAAACCAATTGCCGAAATAAGGCATTAATTTTTACAAAGTAGGATTTAGGAATCCACACTGGAGCATGTTGAAGCACATACAGTAGTTTAGGCAAAACAAGCATCTTAATAATCTGGACTCTGCCTGAGGGACCAATAGGTAATTTGGACCAAGATTTCAGCTTAGTTACCAACCAATCCAGAGGTGGATCTAGATTTAACTGTTGATAGGACCCAAGATTAGGCGACACCGTCACCCCAAGGTATGTAAATTCAGTAACAATTTGGAAGGGAAAGGTTGCAAGACGCTCATTGTCTGTGAGTGGGTCCAACAGTAAAGCCATGGACTTGGACTGATTCAATTGTAAACCAGACATCCTGCCAAACTCTAACAAAGTAATAATGGCATTTTTTAGGGAATCACCTCTGTCACCCAAGTAAAGTAAAGCGTCGTCAGCATATTGTTGAATCTTGTCCTCTCTATGTCCTAATATCTGACGTTAACAATGAAATGGGGCGGTAAGCATCACAATGCCTAGGATCCTTGCCTGGTTTTTCTAGCAAGACTATCGTAGCTTCATACATAGAAGGTGGCAATGATTTATTATCTAGCGAGTCCCTCATGGTTTTGGCAAGTGTGGGGACAATCTCCTCCTGAAAACGTGTGTAAATTTCAATGGGAAGCCCATTGGGACCAGGCACCCTCCCAGCTGGGAAAGATGCGATGGCCGCGATCAGCTCTTGTTCTGTTATGTCTGCTTCCAAAATATCCACTTGGTCGGGGTAGAGAGTGGGTTCATATCCCTGAAATAGTTTTGTAATTCCTCTGAGGAAGCTGTTAACCGTGAAGTATATAGAGAAGTGTAATAGTCTTGCAGAACAGACATAATATCATTGGGGTGACGGTGTAGCACCCCCTGTGAGTCATATAATTCTGATATTACCGGAGGTGAGGACTGAGCCTTAGATATATAGGCCAAAATTTTCCCTGCTCTTTCCCCATGTTCAAAGAAATTCACCCTGGAAAACAGTAATTTCTTTTTAGCTTGGTTGTGCATATGGGAGGTATAGGCCTGTTCAGCTACTAGCTTAAACCTTTTTTAACAGAAATCATAACATTGTTTTGGATGCTATTTATAATTTTGCTATAAAAGTATTTGATGCTTTTACATTACTTATCTGACTCCCCAACAGTCAACTTTATATTATTATAATACACAAAAGCTGTGAATATCTTGTAAATTATATCCTTATAAACGGTGAGTTCTGATGTAATTTCTGTCACATGACTCAGTAAAACTTGTGTATTATAATGAATAAAGTACCCCCAGTTGCAAAATATGAGTATATTAGAAATTACCTCGGAGTTCCATGACCTTTATATGGACATGAAACCCCTCGGTAACTTATAATATCCTTATAATTTACTAGAGGCGGTACTTTATTCACTATATATTGGTAACATTTAATGTACATTCGTAGTCTGAAGAGTAGTTTCTTTCATGATCTGTTGCAAGAGGCAGGCTTAGGGTAGAACTACACAAGTGCTTTTGTCGGATGCATCCTACAAGTCTGATGTTGTTGTGTGGGTTAAAATATAATGGGACGAATACAAAAATCAGATGTATTAACTACATGTAAAATTTTGTGAACGCTGCATGCTGCGTCTTCATCCGACAAGATAAAAACAGAAAGACTTTTTTTTTCTCATTGAAATATACTGATGGATGTCGGATGTAAATGCATGAACAAAAGACTCCATCTGACTTATCTGACATTACATTCTAGCATAGGGGAATCAGATTTTGTAGCATCCTACAAAAAGCTTATGCTGTTGCGTGGTGTTGTATAGAGGAGGAGATAAAATCTGACCCACAAAATCTGATGAAAATGCTTGTGTAGTTCTACTCTGAGGACGGACTACTACACAGACGTTTTTGGCGCGATCTGACACACTGCGACAAAACGCAGTGTCAAATCTGATGCGAGAGAAATAAGGTAAGAGAGAAATGTCAGATGAAGTTGCAGTTTTCATCCGACACTACTGTTGGATGCAGATGCAGCATTTGCATCCGACAGTCGTGTCTGATGAACACTGCAACTTAATCCGACATTTGTATTTCTTACTTTATTTCAGTTGCAGCATGTCGTATTGTGCCGAAAACGTCCATGTATTTCTACCCTTAGAAAAAAATGAGAAGCAAAAGACCTAAAAAATACCGGTTCTGCATTTAAGTACAGGCAGATCCTGACAATGGCTCGATGGAACAAGCAGAGACAAAAAAAATTAGAGGAAAGCATAAGATGAAAAATAGGTAGGGACAAAACTGGAAAAGTAAGAAGGGAGGAGTAGCGTCAAAAGGCAAGTGGTTAGAAACAGATTAAAGGAGAAGGAAAGTAAAAAATCAAGTTCAGCACTAAGTGTTGCCAATAAAGAGACTATATCTGTAACACCAAACATTCCCTCATTAGTTTCTTCCTCAATATTAGTGCTGCAATAGTTAAAAAAAAAAGTTGACACGTATATGAAATCATACTATGGCTGCAGTCCGAAAATCGCTCTGAATAGGGCACACCCATGCGCAATATTTAGCAGCGGTGCCCTCCGCATGCGCACTAGAGTCCAGACCGGTGGGTTCCCTGTGTATGGATGACATTGTACGTAAGATGACGCCTGGGAACGCAGGGCGGAAATGATGCGCCTATTTGAAAATGGCAGCGCCAAACTTTAAACTGCGGGAAAACTTTGAGAAGCTGGTGCGTAAAAGCTGTTCTGAAATTACAGTTTTTAATCCAGCGTTTCAGGAGGGGGCCTAATGTCATGCACAATGGTGTAAGTTAGATTTTTTTTCTTTCCTTCTCCTTTAAGTTCAAATAAAAGAAATGCAGAATTAAAAGAGGAAAACATTTAAAGAAAACAATGAAACACAAAGGTGCTGAAGGAAAGAAGAAAGACAATAAGAGGATAGGCCAGAAAATACAGGAGGGCATGATATAACTGAGAAGATGCTGTATATAGTATGGAGAGTAGAGTGGACAGTTTTATTTGAAACAGCTGATGTGGAAATGGGGATAGAATAAAAGATTTGTGACTTTCTAAGCCAAATGTACACTTAAAGGAACTGCACTAGGCAAATCCATAATGGAAAAGGCCATTGTAGTCTTTGTAGATAAAAGACTTTGTAGCAAGCAATGTCAGTCTTGTAGTCCTTTAAGGCAAAGAAGAGAGGCTTCAGATTTTATTTTTGCCTTCCTCTGAATCAACTAGCATACAGTATATACAGTTGTGCTCATAAGTTTACATACCCTGGCAGAATTTATGATTTCTTAACCATTTTTCAGAGAATATGAATGATAACACCAAAACTTTTCTTTCACTCATGGTTAGTGGTTGGCTGAAGCCATTTATGATCAAACAACTGTTTTTACTCTTTTTAAATCATAATCACTACATAAACTTTGCCAGGAAGAATGGGCAGCTTAAGGTCTGAGAAGATAAAGAGCTTCATCCACAAGTACCGCAAAATACTTCAAGCTGTCATTGATGTTAAAGGGGACAATACATGGTATTAAGAACTGGGGTATGTAAATTTTTGATCAGGATCATTTGGGTAGTTTGTGTGATCATAAATGTCTTCAGCCAACCACTAACCATGAGTGAAAAATATTTAAGAAATCATAAATTCTGCCAGGGTATGTAAAACTTATGAGCACTACTGTATATAGACATAAAATGCTGAACTTGATGGATGGATATCCTTTTTCAAACTAACTACTGTATGTTGCTATGATGATATAGTGATATTGGTTTGTTTGTCTGTTGGTTACTTAATGGATAACTAATGCTTACAGGAAGAGTAGCTCCAAAAGAAATGTACTTTAAAGTAATGAAGATATAATGTCCAGTTGCCCTGTACTTGTACAACTGGTGTGTTTGTTTCAGAGACTCTACTATAGTTTATATAAACAGGCTGCTGTGTAGCCATTTAAAGCTGAAAAAGAAGAAAAGGTACAGGATACACAGCAAATAACAGATTAGCTCTGTTGTATACAATGGCATTCATCAAAACATATCTTTTGTCTACTGTGAATCCTGTGCTTGAATGGCTATCCCCCATGGCTACACAGCATCTTGTTATATAAACTATAATAGAGTTTCTGAAGCAAACACACCAGTATTATGCATTGTATTGTCATTCCCTTTTTTGATATCTAAGTAATTCTAAAACAACTGGACTTGCTGAGTAATTACTCAGCGAGTCAAGTTGTTTTAGAATTACTTATATCAGATATACCATGACCTGGATGAATGAAAATCGTCACAGTCTTCCTTTTTAATGTTATTGGTTCTTTAATTAAGAAGTAAGCTAGAAAAGTTGCCTCAGACACTTTCTAAGATGGCGACCCTCTGCGACAATTATTGGATCATTGCTGCTATTGAGAAGCTGAAACTTTAGGCTGGTACAATCTGTATATGTAGTATAAAATGTTTGCATATTTTTAGAGTTTAGTTCTCCTTTAACATACTGTGCATGTTAAAAGTTGTTCTGTGACCAAACTGTTGTCATGACATTGTTTACTAAAGGTTTCCTTTATCATCCCTTTCCAGTATAATGCTATTATTGTTAGGAAAAAGGTGAAATTATGATGTATCTATCTATATGAGAAGAAGAGAGAAGGTAATTGTTATGTAAAAAGAAAAAGGGACTGTGAAGTGATAAAAAGCTTAGATCAAGTGGGTGTTTAGAATGTTTTTGCAAGAATGGTAATTACTATAAGTGAAGGGGCAGTGGGCAACATAAAGATGATTGCTAAGGGCATGATACAGTTGTATTCAGAATGATAGCAGTCCAACATTGCTAACCTGATCAATCACTGTGCTCTGTGAAGCATGGCGGCACAAGCATGATATAGGGATTTTTCTTATACTTTGGCGTTGGGCCTTTTTTTTTTTTTGCATATCAGGGATCATGGATTAGTTTCAGTACAGCAAAGGAAATGCCCTTCAAATGGGTGTTTCAACAAGACAACGACCGCGCACACCAGTAAACGAGCAACATCTTGCTTCCAGACCAAGAAGAAGAATGCAGACACTGCATACTTTTTGAAACAACTGAATATTCCCTTTTCTTCAATTTCTGTAAAGGAATTATTAGGAATAACACAGATTCTGATTTTTCTTCATGGTTTGATTTGGAATAGAATGTGCAATGTCCCCAATGCATTTGTGTGTATGGCAATAAAAACTATTTTAAAGAACAAGTAAACCTTTTTTTTTCTATCTTTAAATTTGCTCTAAACAGCCCCCCAGATTAATGTACCCTAGTCCCTGCTGCAAGTCTGCTCTGGTTTCTGTGTTATCAGCAGCTTGTTTCCCCTTCTTCCTGGTGCAGAGTGAAGCCCCGCCCCATAGCTTACTGAGCTGACCTTATCTCTTGGACTAGTCCTGGAGATCATTTGCATACTATGACATAGCAGAGAGCAGTGTGTGTAGCAGCTTTTGCTTGGGGAAACTAGCTTACTAATGCACACACTGGCTCCCTCTTCCTCTCTATTGTGTAACAGCAGCAAATGGACTGCTCAGTAAACTAAGGGGCTGGGCTTCACTCTGCACCAGGAAGAAGGGGAAACAAGCTGCTGATAACACAGAAACCAGAGCAGACTTGCAGCAGGGACTAGGGTACATTAATCTGGGGGGCTGTTTAGAGCAAATTTACAGAAAGAAAAACATTTACTTTTCCTTTAAGGATTTTGAGCTTTATTCACACACTGCTATTATTTTGAACACAACTGTATATTTTCCATCTCTGATTGACCAGGAAGACCATCATTCCATTTTTTGCATTGTGTTGCTATTACTCTTATGTCTAGCAGTCTTTTCCATTGACATAAGAGTTATTTAGCTGATCTTGCACACAGCTCATGCTTCCACAACATCAATATTATTTAGTCAAAAATTGTTGCCCTGAGTTGTCTCTTGGTGGCTAAAAATGCTCAAGAATGTCATGTTTGTCAGCTGCATGCATAATGCTGGTAAAATATTACTTACACCAGCAAGACACATCCCCAGAACATTCGCTTTACTCAAGCAAGATATATTTAAATGGATTGTTGTTATTTCATTGAGAATATGAAATGCTATATTATTCCTTATGCTCATTCCTCTCTGAAGTAATTATCTATTACTAGATACTCCTTATGCACTTATGGATCTGCCTAATTCCCACGATTGGTGCTGTCCAATCGTGGGAATTTGACAGATCCAAGTGGAAACTCTGGGACGTGCACCAAAAGGTGAATTGATTGGAAGGAAGGAGTGCTGACTGAAAACCTTGCACTTATGGATCTGCCTTGCAGGAAAAACTAATGTGCTAAACAGTTGTTCTTTGCCAAGTCTCTCTGCAACAGACAACATGCAAACTGCAGGTCAGGTGATTCGGTGATGGTGAAGAGAATAGTTTGGGAAAGCCACGTTTTGACAGTTCCTTTCAAGTACTTTTAACACCAGGCTTGGTTTTCTCGGAAGGCCCAGGCCACCAAGATTTTAGGGGTCGCATTCAAACACTCAGAATGTACAGCTCTTTAAATCTCCTGCACACCTAATCTCCTGTGCAGGAACCTGTCATGTGCACTTGCAAGGGAAAATGTGCAGGAGCAAGGACCTTTTGGCCTAGGGGGAGCCAAATTAGAAATCCATGCATTAGCTCAAAGGCAAATTTGCCTTGATCCATGTTAGCAGTAAAGCCCACAATGCATGCCCATCCATGTCCAGAGACAGTTACAGCTTTAACCAGCCATTTTTCAATAAGAGAAAAGTCAGCAAGTTTGAATTGCTGCTTGAAACCAATTATCAAATTTTTAGTGATGTTTGCTGGCGTTCAGATCTGTTTTTGACAGGCAGCTGTTGAATCTATTCCTCCCCAGTTCCTGCTAATGCAGTGGGTAGGGATCAAGTGTGCTCCCCATCCAGAAATGCCACTTTGCCTAATGTGCCATATGGCTGGGCTGAATGGTGCCCACTGCTAACAATCAGCATACAAAAAGAAAATCCAGAAGGCAGCACATATTTTTCCTCTCACTGTCCACCAAATGTTTTGTTATTTGTTATTGACTGAACCAGA